>JAQHUG010000054.1:8013550-8115351 GCA_028555095.1 Dicrostonyx torquatus | reverse complement strand
GTATGTTGGGTGTCAGTCACACAGGTATGTTGAGTGACAGTCACACAGGTATGTTGAGTGACAGTCACACATGTATGTTGGGTGACAGTCACACAGGTATGTTGAGTGACAGTCACACATGTATGTTGGGTGTCAGTCACACATGTATGTTGGGTGTCAGTCAGATGCTCACTTAAGCATCTGAATCACCAAGGTTACTGCAGTGTTTGCCTTTGCCATTGAGGAATATTGGCTTCCAGTCCCAATGCGGTGCTCCCTTCAAGCTCTGTCTCCTTCAGCTCCTCTATCTAGGCATTGTGTCTAGTCTACCTTCTACTTCCCCTGTAATGGTTTCACTCTCCAGGCACTGCTGAGGCAGTCTTGATTCAGAACTCTTGCATTTCTTCACACGCTATGTTGAATGTGCATGAGCATTCAAATGTTACCTCCTTAACTCTTCTTAACAGCTCTCTCAGGTAGTCTTTCTGACCCCCACTTTACAAATGAGGAAACCCAGCTTAAAGAAATGGAGCAATTTGTCCAAGGTGTGCACCTTGTGTGGGGAAGAGCTCAGAGCTGCTGACTGCACTCTTTGATTACAAAGATGGTAGACAGCCAGCCTTTGACCCGACTCTTGGCTTCGCCTTTTCTCCTTTCATGATCTCACTCAAGGGACTGTAGTCTCCACACCTCACTTTCTTCATGGGCAAATGGGGCCAGAAATGAGAGCTGGTTTTCCAAAATGGCAGAGTGATGCTTGAAGCGCTCCTGGTTCATTGATAAGAAAGAAAATTAGTAATCGTTGTCATTATTACCATCAATAATTTACAAATAATTGTTGAAGTCTTTGTGTCTTTGGCTAACAAAGGTACATTCTCATCTTATTAATATGATATTTAAATCTTAAATGAGGAAGGAAATGATTGTGCAGGTGAGCTCCAAAGACAAGGACCCCTTTCAAAAGCTTGGAGAAGAAACTCCAGCATGGGACAGCATTATCAAGTGCTTCGGCAGGAATTAAAGAAAGACATTGGGTCATGGTTGGCAATGCATGGTTACCTGTTCTGGAACGACAAAAGCACCGTTATTACCGAAGACTTACCTTTCTGGTTTGCTGGCATCCAGGGGTACACCTTCTATCGGACTCCATTTCACACTGATGCTACAGCCTAGGATTACTCATGTAGGATTAATTAATTAACCTGGGATTTTGTGTTAAATGTTTCCTGAGCACTTACTGCAGGACTTGAACAGCAATGACCAGGGAAGCAAAGTTGAATAATAATGTGAATTTTTTTTTTTACCCCGCGTCAGGGTTTCGTTTTCTAGGTTTTGAGCCTGTCCTGGAACTCGCTTTGTAGACCAGGCTGGCTATGAACTCACAGAGGTCCACCTGTCTCTGCATCCTCAGTGCTTGGATTAAAAGGGTGCACCACCATTGCCTGGCAAAAAAAAAAAAAAACAAAAACAAAAAAAAACACCAAAACAAAAAAGCCAGAAGTGATTTTTCTTTTAAAGAGATACTTTGTATTCTTTAACATACTTATGGCCTAGTAAGAGTCAGAGACAGTCTGTCAGTAGTGCTTTTGCCAAATACAATTACAGTGGACAGAGTAGAGAATATCTGAGAAGGAGGAAATCAGGTCCAGACTTCAGCACCAGGCTGGCCTAAGGAGGAGTCATTGGAATGGTAGCATATTAGGAGAGGGCAGGGATGCAGGCGGTGGGAACCTCCTACCACACAGAATAATGTGTATTTCTAGTTCATCCTTGAGACATGGATTGGATGGCCTTTATTTACAATTTATGGAGTTTATGACCTATCAGGAAATGAAAGAACTTTGAAAAAAATCCCCCAATTCAGCACCCTGAGTTTGCAGGTTCTTCTTTTTCTCTTAACCCTTTCCAAGTACTATTCTCTGTACTTTGGCTTTCTTTACCCCAGCTTCTCTCTCTGAGCTGTTTATTTTATGCAGTTCAATACTATTAATATTTTTTAAATGTGCTCATCATGATTTTTAAAGGTTACTCGTGCAGATGGTTCAGCTCTGGTTTGTCATATGAAAGGCTCAGAGAGTTTTAGGTCAAGAGCTTCTAAAATTGAAGTTGTCAAATGTATCAGTGAGAAGTGTAAGAATTTTACCAGCCAGTGACCTGGGCAGACGGCCTGGGTTCAAGTCCTGGCTTAGTCACTAAGCCCCCTGAGTTTAGCGGGGATGCTTACATCGTTTGGATCTCAGTCTTCCCCATCTTTAAAATGATAGAATGCATTCTTCATAAGCTATCTCTAAGAATTCATTTAAAGTAACATACATGCTTTAAAATTACTAAAAGCTAAATGTGTGTTTTACAGTGTTTTTTTTTTTATATAATACCAGACACAAAATGTGGCTTAGAGTTTCAGATCCTTAAACGAGGTCATTGCTTGAAATTCCATCCTGTTTAGGAAATCAGACCCACTTAGCGTTCGTTATATTTAGCTTGATAGCCATTTGTAAACATGTCGCTTTGCAGGCTCATTTGCATTAATGGCAGTGAGATCTCTAAATTTGGAAAGAAAAAATGTAAAATCAAATTTTCACCTTCAGGCAATTGTTTTCATTTTGAAGTTATATTTCTTAAAAATGGAAAGACAGAAGTTGAGGAGTGTTTTACAAAGTAAAAGTAGAGCCACACAGCCTTCGGGGTGCGTTGACTTAGTGACTGTCGGGGCTCTCAGTGTATTTTGTGTATTTTGGAACCCTCAGACCACATTGTAGATGGTAAGTGCCAGTTACATTGTAAGCAATGGTAAACTGTTTAGATTTTATGAATTCTCAGGAAAGAGCTTGTTTTACCTCCTTAGACAAATGAGCTAAGACAATACCTGTCAAATCATAAAATATAACCAATAGTCTTTATATTTGCTTGTTTTACATCTTATTGAGTTTTAAATCATCATTTGTTTCCTTTTGCCTTCCCTAGAGTTCACATGCTATTTTGTTCGTTTCATTTATTAGTCGTATGTGTGTGTGTGTGTGTGTGTGGGGGGATCAGTCCCAAGACTTTGCGCACACTAGGCATGTGTCCTATTGAGCCACACACCCAAGCTGTTGTGTATTGTTTTATTCTCCTTGATGTATACACATAGATCTTTCAATCTTCACCTTTCTTTTATAAGGCTTGTCATTAAGGTCATGGATTTTAGTGAGTGCACGGGTTTGGCTACTCTACATGTGAATATCTCTAAGTTGATTACTTTGCCTTTACAATACACGATGCTGCAATCCTACATTTTACAGTCAGTAATTTCAGATGTTATAAAGTCTTTTTGAAGCTTCTGTCTTAGAGCTTTGCCCGGTAGCTCTACTCTAAGGCTGTGGCTAATTTCTGTTTGTTTCTCTTGCATACCGATAAGTTGATCTGATCCACTAATAAGCCTGGTAATTTCTGACTAAATACTGCTGGCAAGAGAATTTGCTGTTACAGATAATGCTATCTTCCTTTGAATATCATTTATTTTGCTGTTGGTTGACATGCAAGTTGAAATGGACCCTGTAAGTATTTAGTTTGGTATTGGCAGAGACTGCTTGTTTGTTTCCCAGCTGCCCAGATGCGAAATAATCACACAGAAACTGTATTAATTACAATATTGTTTGGCCAATAGCTTAAGTGTTTCTATCTAGCTCTCACATCTTAAATGAACCCATTTCTATTATTCTGTGTAGCACCCCATGGTTGTGGCCTACCTGTAAGGCTCTGCCCGGCTTCCGGCGTCTGTCTCCTGCGGCAGCTACATGGCATCTCATTGACTCTGCCTACTCTATCTTTTCCAGCCTGCCTATATTCTGTTAAACCATTGGCCAAAAGCAGCTTCTTTATTAGCCAAGGGCAATAATAACATATTCATAGCATACAGAGAGAAATCCCACATCAGTCTGGAATCATACTGATGGGTAGCTGTGTCTCTGTGCAGCAAACTAAATACACAACTGCTAAACTTCCAACATCCATACAGAATCTAAATTATGAGAATGCCTAGGTTCATAGTCAGCTATTGTGGCAGAGACATATAACTGAGTTCATGACACAGAGACAGTCTCCTAATCAGTCACATAGATGAGCTTCTGGAGCTGTTTCTTTCCAGTCTGTTGCTTCGCTGTAAGAGAAAGCAACAAATGTACCCATTTTTAGGTCACTTCTCTGCAGGCATACGTAAATGGGCAGAGACAGAACATGGTAAAATGATTAGACAGTAGGGATTTTTTTGTCATAACAATTAATTTTTATATAAATGAGTAGATGCATTCTCCCCCATTCTTTGGTATTCCCTAAGTGTTAAATTTCTGAAACAGACAATTATAATATAGTATGTTATTCTTTTCTTAAGAATATCCCAGTGGGATGCAAATGCAGGATGATTTTATATAGATTATATGTATTATAATTATATGTATTATAATATATATTTCTTTTAAAGCAAGACTTAAGATTTGAGATTGAAAAGAGGTACTTCTGACAAGTATGCCATGATAATATGGCAAGCTGAGAAAATCAGAAGCAAATCAGCAGACATGGTAGCTACCTGGCCACTGCACAGAAATCATCTACAGGGAAGGATATGGTACCAGGGTAATGTACAATGATGTTGAACTTGCCAGGTGATTTTTGTTTGGGGAAGAATTACAGATGGAAATTCCCAAAAGAAAACAAGACAATAATCTGAAAACAAGAAAATGAGGACAGAAAGAGAGAAACATTAATAGCAATTCTAAGAATAATTTTTTTGCATAGGTCGACAGGACAGTTTTATTTAGTATGTGGACTCGAGGAGGGGTAAGTTGAGAAACCACACTTTCCTAGATGTAATTATTTTAAGACAATAATGATGGCGGAAGAAAAAGGAAGGTTGTGTTTGTTTGTTTTGGTTTTGGTTTTTGGTTTTTCAAAGCACAGTTTCTCTGTTGCTTTGGAGCCTGTCCTGGAACTTACTCTGTAGACCAGGTTGGCCTTGAACTCACAGAGATTCACCTGCCTCTGCCTCCTGAGTGCTGGGATTAAAGGTGTGCACCACCAACCCCTGGCAAAAAAGAAAATTTTTCATACCTGCCACTTTTCAGGGAATGTGGTTGGTGGGATCTGTTCAGAGGTCATCTGTTAGGTGTGAGCATGGGGCAAAGGGGGTTCGAGGGCCTGCCGTTCATCACTGGTTATACCAAGGGATAGTGATTAGGGTTATATTGTGATGGATGCCATCTGTGAAACTTAACTATTGAAACAACTTTTCCTTCAAGAGGGTAAGAAAACCTAAGCTCTAAGTAGTGGGTGAAGATTTGACTGTTTCAGTGAGTTGTGGGGTGCTGTCCTTTGTGAATGAACACTGTTCCCATCTTGGAGCAGATCCGTAATTCCGCCATGTCTAAACTTTCTTCTGCGTTATCTGTTCAGAATTTCCACTGTCTTGACATCCTGTGCCATGTTTACTGCCTTCATAAAAATCACCGTAACAGGAAGGATGCTCAAGAAGCTGTGAGAGTAAGCATTCCTAGCAGAGTGCAAGCTGTAGAGGTCTAAGAAATTGGGCAAGATCTTACTACGAAGGAAAGAATACATTAAAAGCTAACTCAAAGTACGCACACATCTGGATGCACTGCTCATATTAAAATCTGTTTTAAAAAAAAAGCAGAGAGAGAGAGAGAGAGAGAGAGAGAGAGAGAGAGAGAGAGAGAGATATCACAGAATTGCTGAGCTAGCCAAAGTATATTTCAGTGATTGTAGCTCCAAAGGCAGCTGTTTGGAATCTGTTTCTCTGAAATCAAGGTTACCTAAAGGGATTTCTCTGCACTGTGTATGTTCTTGTATTTGACCCCCGCATGCAATCCAGCCAGGGCATTCCCTCTGAGAAACAGCTAATGACCTATAAGGAAGGAATGTGTCAGACTTTGTCTTTGGAATTCAATCCAGATGATTTTATTGGGAGATCTTCAGCCCGATTTATAAGCCTTGCATTTTTTGTTCTTTTTCTCCTGGTCTGTTATTGCCTTCCATGATGCCTTACTGTTTAATATGTGCAATTTTCTCTTAGTATTTTATGATTGTTCAAAGTTTATTGTATATATCAGCCCAGAATTGTCTTTCATATTTCAGCCATTATATTTTCCTTTATCAGATATTGTTGCATCCCTTAAAAAGATACCATGTGAGTCAGTACTTGATAAGTCAATAGTATGGGGTAGATTTTTAAACTTTGACTCAGAGAGGCACCTTCCTGGAACCTCGTGACTGGGTGTGTTTACTGTGTTTTGTGACTTCCCACTGTACAATGTAACTTTCATGTCATTTATGTGTCTTCTTTCAGTACAACTATTTCTGAATCTGCGTCTTCGTGGCAATGTGAATTTCAGGAGGGTGGGATCTGTCTGTTAGGCCCTGAGTGTCGCAGGCATCTAGACATTTTGAATAAGAGAGTGTGGCTGGATGAAAGAGGAAAGCTTTTCTATCCAAGGCAACATTTTGTGACCGGATCTCATACCATAACATGCTACATCTTCTGGTGGGAGACGAAGGCCCACAGGCTTATTAACGTTGCTAAGAATGGCTCTGGTGCAGAAGCCTTCTCAGTTTTATGTAACCTGGCACTCCTCAGCTCATCTGTCAGATACACTGTTGTAGCTGGGCTCTTCCAAAGTTGTGTGAAGCCTGAAGGGGGATGCAGTGGTTTCCTGACTTGGGCAGGATTCTTAGAGGGGCTGCAGGCCTGACAAGCTGGGACTAGGGCCTTGGCTCTCCTTCTTTCTACCCATTTCTCTCCAGCTTTTGTGTGGCTTTTGGTTCGGACCTCACCTTTCCCCTGTGTGATGGTCCTGAGCCCTTCCTTCCAGCCACTACTAATGGGAGGAGATTGATTTTAACACACCTAAGTACAAGTTTTGTACCAAAAGCATTCATTTTTCTCATGTGGATCATGCATATATCCTTTTGATCAGTCGCTCTTGTTAGGGAAGGGCTTGACTAACTGTGGCTCATATCAAGGCCTTTTGTTTACCTTTGTGGCCCGATGGGACATGACTGACTGACTTCCTAAAGAAAGAGGAGGCCTGCGTAGATGACTCACTGGCTAAACATTTTCTGTAGAAGCATGAGGTCTGCATGAGGTCTAGAGTTTTGAGCCAGAGAGGTGGGTGTGGGAGCCCACCTATCATTCCTCCCCGGGAGGCTCAGAGGGAGGATTACCAGACTAAGTTGACTAGTGAGACTAGCCAAGATGGCAAGATCTGGATTTTATTGAAAGATCAAACTAAGAGAGAGTTGAATGGATTATATGCATGAACGACTTCAGCCTCTGGCCTCTGCATGCATACACACACTCTCATATGCCTATATACACGGAGACGAACACATATACACATGCACAGAGACATCCAAACTGGAAAAAAGTTAAAATATGAGCAAAAGGAAGGGAAAGGAGAAGGGTGGAAATAATATTTGCCTTTTATTCATTTGGCAGCTATTAACCTTTCTTCTCAGGTACTCTTTGAGGTTTAGGGAACCTAACACTGAGCACATTAGATGACCATTTCACCTCTAGGGAGCTGATACCGGGGTGGGGGGTAGGTAGTGAAGATTAGAGGTCCATATGGTATTTCATAAGTACAGAGAACAGCAACAAGGCAGGAATGTTTGTGGAGAAAGGAAGTTGACAGCTCAACTCACACGAGTAGGGAACGTCTCTTTACTGAGAGAGCAGCTCGGAGTATATAGTGAAGGTCTGAGGAAGGGAGCCCTGCAGACCTTCTGGTAGAAGGAAACAGCAGCTATGACAGAAGGCCGTGAGCTGAGCAGGCCTGGGGCATGTGGGTGAGCACATGGAAGCTGGAATGATTGCTAGCGCAAAGACCAGGAGAAAATGGAAGGAAATCAGGGCGTGGGGCTTCTGGCCTCTAGATGATTCTGGGGCTTGGGAGTTCTCGTAATGGTCTTGGCTTCTCTTGGTGAAATGACAGCCAATAGAGGGTGCTGAGTACAGGGATGAAGTGGCCTGGCTCCCGACACACCTGTTTTGACTGCCTTCATTAATTGTTGGGGAACAGAGGCAGAAAATGGCAAGCCAGGAAGGAAGTCAGTGCCACAAAGAGACTGATCACAGCATGGACCAGGGGGATGACATTGACAGTAGTAAGAAACAGTGATGTAATGTGTTTGTAGATCTAGCAGGATTTGCTGACAGAATGAACTTGGTTGTGAAAGAAAGAGAAGGGTTGAAGATGGCAGCAAAGTCTTGGGTCTGAGGTAAAGAAAGAAGACGGAATTGCTGTTGAACAGGCTGTTCGGTGAAGAGCACAAGAAAGACTGGCAGGGTCTGGACTGGGATGGAGGGGGAGAGCACTGTTAGTTAGAAAGGTTCATTTTGGATCTGTGAAATGGGATGTGTGTTAGAATTCAGATGAAGGTGTTGTGGGTCTGGAGTTTCACAAAAGTTCCTGGCTGAAGGTTCATATTTGTGAGTTATCAGTGTATAGGTGAATTTTAGAAGCATGAGACTTGATAAGATCACCCAAGGAGTGTGTTCCAGTAGGGAAGAATCGTCTAGGAGCTGAATTATAGGAATGCAGTAATCTTGGTGGACACTGTTGGGTGTTTAGCGGACTAGTATTCTGCATGTTTTGTGAGCTACACAGTTGTTGCATTTGAGCCCTAAAAGCTTCTATAACTTTTCTGGACAGTTTGATGGTCTATTGATCTGGTTTTCATTGCTACAGAATCCATTTCTCCTACTCTTAGTATTTATTCACAAATGAATTATGTGTAAAATGGCTATTGAGTTTATTCCCAATGGGCTGCTCATACCTTTCTCAAAACATCTAACATAAGTGTGATTCAGAAATAACTCTTGAAGTTCCAAGGAAGTGGGCTGAGATGATAGAGCAAGGTGTGCTGAGACACCCATAAGTACAGTAACCACAGGGGACTGCAGTCAGCATGCCTGGCTACTTGGAGTCAGGGGTCTAAAGAAGAGAATGGGTGTACAGTCAGATTCTCATGTGCGTTGTGTTCTGTGTCCAGATAGAAGGCCTATTTTGGAAAGAGTTTGAGGCTTTATTTTGCCTGTGTGTCGGCCACTTAGCCATACTCCAGTCTGCTTTGTGTGGTTTGGAGCCATCGTTAACTTCCTAGGTAATAAGAATTTTGACTACCTGATGGTAGTAGACCTTTTATGGGGCTGCTGTTTTCATATCTGTGTTTAAAAAGTGCTTAAAAATCTTTTTAGTGTACAAAATAATGGGGTTTCATTACCTTTTCATGCATCTTTGCCATTGTCCTTTGTTTGTATGCAGCCCCCTACCTTCCTGTCTTTCCTCCCTCCTTGGCAGTCTCTTCCCATCCCCTAACAAGCTCCCTTTGTGCTTTCATGGTGCTATCTCACATATCTCACATATATGCATCTGGGTCTATGAAATCTGTATGTGCATATGACAGAAGAAGATGCAGTGATTTGTCTTTTATATCCTCTGAGTCCCTCTCTTCCACCATTTAGACTATGTCCTTTTTATATTTTCTTTGTATTTTTATATACATGTATGCCTGTGTGTGTATAAAATTTACATCAAGATCACATATATGAGATGTGAGAGGAAACATGTATTTGTATTCGGAATCTTATTTATTTCAGCTAGCAACTATCTTTAGTTTGATACAGCTTTCTTATAAATGGCCTTATAATATAATTTTAATATAGTTTATGTGTGCTGAGTGGTAGGTGTTTTGGAAAATTCCATACAGCTTAGTGTAACTGTGTTGTTGATATCTGAGAATGTGTACTCTGCTTTGCCTTGTCTGTATATTTATTTGGATTCCCACAGTGTCTTGGTCCCAGCTTTTTTGCTGTTTGACCTCAGGGCTGCCTTCTCACACAGGTGGTGATGGAGGTGATGGAGGGTTTAGAGTGCTGGAGATCTGTTTCCATGTCGTGTATTTTCCACAGTTTTGAAAGAAAAATGTTGACATAGCCTTCTTACTAACTGGGGATATTGAGCCATGCTTGCCTCTTCCCGTCTTAGCAATAATCTATGGCAGAAACAATTAAGCTCACTGGTGCTTTTGACTTGAAGGGTAATACGTGTATAGTGGGTTAAAAGTGTTTATCAGAAGCCTGTGCCTTTTGTGTGGTCTTTTCAAGTTCTTATCTTTATCCATCCATTATTGCTGGAGAAATTCTCCTGAACTGTATAAATGAGTGATATGTATTAGACAAGCTTTCAGATCAACTGTGTCCAGAAGCCTTCTCTGCGAGAGAACATGGCTTCACGTTCTCCTTCGTCCTTCAGACCCTTCCCTCCCCCTCACCGCCAACTCACTTTTGGTTCACTGCAGAAATACGAATCCTCAGAAGCCCTTGTTCCCACCTAGCCAGTCTCTCGAATCACCCACGTTCGAACTCATCCAGTCTGCTTTCTTGGGAGGATCATAAGCTGTGCTCCTGTGTACAGTTGACTCCTCTGTCTGTGATGTGGATACCACCCCTGCTCGGTAGTTCCAGGATATTTGGTTTGCGGTTATTTTTGTAGTTATTCTCCACCGTTCCTATAGCAGCAATCTGCCTCCATTAGTTAGCTCATTCCGTTCACTCTCTACAGGACGGAGATAGCCACACTTTTAAACTTATTTCCAATTTGCAATCCCTTCCACTGAGGCCCCCGGAGCTCATCTTTTCTTTGTAGCATTATTTTTTAACATAATGGTCTGTGCTCTTAGTTTCCCCTCTCTGATTCACATTGTTCAGTTGGCTCCCTGATTCTCACTGTCCCTGCTCTTATCAAGACTTCCCAGCATGGCTGTTGTGCCAGGTTCTTTGATCCTCTCTAACGTGTCATGGTTTTGGAACCTCCACTAGCCTAGGATGCAGCTGCTAATACCTGGTTATTATTTCAGTCTTTCCTCTCTGGCCGTTGGGACAGCCCTAGCTTTCCTCTTCTTCCCCATTACCTTCCACAGTGCTTTCTGTCTCTATGAAGAAGGAAAGAGTCTGGGCCTTGGTGCTCTTCAGTCATGCTCACACTGGGGTTGTGTTCTGTGGCCTTCAATACCAGTCATGGCTCCCAAGTCATGTTCAAATTATGTAGGAGACACCTTCCTACCTTCTGAAACTCTTTCCTATGTCCTTCAGTGACTCATGTCATGGTCCCCGTTGTACATGCAGCTTTGTCGTCCCATCTCCTCGTTGATTGTTAGCTTCCCACTCTTGACTTCTTACTTTTTTAGCCACCAACCTCTTTCCTGTTCGAAGACTTTCCGTTATCCCTCCGCTTGCATGGTGATTCAGTCTAGGTCTTTGCACATGGCTTATACCCTTTCTCCACTGTCAAATGTCTTTCTTCAAAAGCCTTTCTTGACAACTCCGAGAAATAGTACTTTCTTATCTATACCATTTTCCTTCTTAGTACATATCATTACTTCAAATCATATTTTATGTCCCCCAAGGTAATATGAACCAAATAGGGGATAAGGAACGAGTCTTTCTTTCTTCTAGCCCTCTGACTTAAGATCATTGTCAGTAAATTCTCAGTAGTGTATTGAGTGACTCAATAAATCGATTAATGGAGGTATGTTGCATGCTAATATATGTGTGTGTATAATATATACCCTATGTTATTGCATCTTTAGTGTTTTTTGAAGGGACAGATAAATGTTTACTATAATGTAATGGTTAATCGTAATATAAAAGTGTCTGGCCAAGTGTGAAGACCCATTTGAAGAGATTTCCCATGAGGAATTAATATGATATATTTTCTTACTCTTCTCTCTCTTGAAATAAATTGTATTTTCTTGGCCCTTCCCATGCAGCTGAAGAATAAATTTATGAAAAAGCTGCCACGTGATGCAGAAGCGTCCAACGTGCTCGTCGGGGAGGTCGACTTCTTGGATACCCCCTTCATTGCCTTTGTTCGGCTCCAGCAGGCTGTCATGCTGGGTGCCCTGACCGAGGTCCCTGTGCCCACCAGGTAAACTGCTCTCCCACCCGCTAGGGGTCACAGGGTGGAAAGTGCTCTTCCTTTTAGGTTAATGCACTCAGTGCCTAACTGACCTTTATGCTCTTAAATTCCATGTTTACTTGACTAGTAATAATAATGACAATTATATTAATTGATTGGCCCATGTGCTAGTTTCTGCTTGGGGGCCATTCCTTTAATATACAAACTCCAGTATTCATATTTAACAGATGGATACAGTGGGCCTAAATACCTTTTCCACATTGATACAATTAGTAAGTGGTTCAGAGGTCATAGATATTTTCAGTTCCTATGTCTTATCAGAAAATTGTTACTGGGCTCACATATATAGATGGACCAGCACATAGATGCATATACATATGTAAATGGAGACCCTTGTGAAACTCTGTCATCTCTCCAAGCATTTAAATGTGCACACGTTACGTTAAGCAAGCCATTTTGCATTCAAAGGCTTCATGCTTATGTCACAACCACATGTCAGTCTGCTGCTCTGTGCCCTAGAAGTCATCCTGTTGTCTGTCTTAGGGTTGTGCTTAGCGGTTCTGCTTGACCAAAGCCCATGATGAGCTGAAGAGACGCTAATGCCTCACTTTGACTTGTGATGAGAAGGATGTTAAGGAGGAATTTGTGGTTTCAGACTGACATCAGGAAGTCACTACCTGTTTGGGGGAGGACTGTGCTTCCTGTGAGTCCCGGGGCAGAGTTAGGCGACTTCTTTTCTACACGTGAACAGGAAGGGCTGTGGATCCCCCTTGGTGGACTCAGACGGTCTGAGCATGGTTAACCAACAGTGATGAGAGGTTCAAGGTTTGTTCTGAGCCAGGTTAGGAAGGAAATGAGAAGCCAGTGTCCTGAAGCCCTTTCAGTTCAGCCACTCTTCCTGATCATGTGGCTGAATCCTCCCACTCATCGTTTTTAAATACCTGGGGCAGACGTTGGCCACGTAGCATTGGAAAGGAGGCCATCACAGCTGTGCAATTAATGGGATTATTGTGATTGGTGTTTTCTGTAACATTCCAGCGGAGCCTTGCAGTTCTGTCTGAGCAATCACCTGGCAAGCCGCTGACTCAGAGGATGGCTGGGGGCCAGCTTGGTGCCCCAGTGGCTTTCTGTATGTCTCTGCACTAACTTTTCTGGGGTTTGAAAGAGAAGACATGCCAAGAAATGTTCAAGAAAATTGCTCTTACCTTGTCGTTTTTATTACTTTTTTTTCTTTGGAAACTACAAATAAAAAACATAAAGGTCTTTTGTCTAACAGTGATCCACATACACAAAGTTTGAAACTGTGACCGTTTGTGTGTCTCTTATCATCCCCACCTGTCTGCCTCATTTTTTTCTTCGTTCTCTTCTGTACCAGAGGGAGGTATTAATTTAGAGTTGAAATATGGCATCATCTGGAGAGCAAGAGGAACGAAGCCATTTATTTAAGAGAAGTGAAGGGGTGTAATTCAATATCAGAAAACTATTTTCAGGCTGTAATCTGAAAAATATACCCTTAGATATTAATATTTTTCCAGGAAGTATTTTATCTGTTTGCTGCCCTCTGAAGCACAGTAAACTGTAATCACCCAGTAGAGAGTCTCCTTAGCTATTTTGTTTTGTTGTGTGTTTGTGTATTTGTGTGTGTGTACACAACACGAGGATGTTTACAATGGCTACACCCTGTGAAATCCAGTAAAGCCGATCCCAGGAAGAATGTATAGTCTCCGTAACAGACCCAGCCTTTGCTCCTTGGTGGACTTTAACTTGCACACGGTTCTGTTGCTCTGTGGGAACATTTGAACAGTCTTTCATTGCACATGTCTGTTCAGGTTTATTTTTTTTCTTGTGTAGAGGAGAATTATGTCGTGAGTACTACTATTCCTCTTCCTGAGGAACAGTTTTACTGTTCTGTGTCCTCTCAGAGGAGTGGTTCTCAGGTTCCTTTCCTATCTAAGCTCACAGGGTTCCTTAAACTTTGCTTCTTGTAGTCCACTGTGGCCTCTAGTTGCAGTGCTGTGGCTGGGAATGGTTGGCGAGCCGGGTGTCCGTGTAAGGGTGGCTTTGGTCTTTCATGCCAAAGCAAACCCAGCAGTCTTGGATGTCTGGTGTGTAGGTTGTATCTGTGATGATTCTGATATCTCGAAGGTGCACTTCTTGCTGTCCACTTTATATCCATCCACAGAGATGTATATGGGAACATTTTTTTTTCTTATAACCATTTAGCAGCCTTGAAATGTGGGCAGTGGAAAGATTTGCTCTTCATGCTAGAGGCAGAACTTCACATTTCTGACATTGTGGCCACAGCTAGGGCAACGTCGAGAGGTATCTAGACTGGGTTATGACAAGACGCTTCAGGACAGTAATAACTATAAATCAATTTGTCAGTTTTAGTTCTTGATCTAAGACAAAAGGCTAGTATGTGAGCTTTAGTTATCTAAATATTGTAATACTTGTCTCTTTAACATTTTACAAGTTAGTACATAGTGCATATTGTCATCACCTCATTACTATGAGAAATAGCCTGTACTTAATCATTTAACAACATTACAATATTTTAGAGAGCTCGGGACAGCATTCCTGCTGTGGATTCTGTCTGTGTCCTGCACTAAACATAAGGCGATAATGATAGGGCGTGGTCCTCATGAGTCGACTATGGAAGCTACAAGTTATCCATGCCTTCCAAAGCTGCTCCTTTGATTATGGCCTATTTGATTCACTGATGTTTCAGAGAGTGGAGTAAGGGGTTGCTGCATGCTGGGTTTAGTCTAGAAATAGTTGTGATCTATCAGGAAGGGGGCACATTCCTTCTAAAAAGACCCAGTGGCTTAGGAAGACTGGCTTCTTTTCTATACTGTGCTCACTCTTCCTATAATTATTTGTGAATGTGAGTATAGGCCTCTGGTTCCAGACAGGCATCGCCTGGTGTTTCTCTCAGTTGTGAGGGATGCTGAAGGTATCCTCTGGAGGCATGATAGTTACTTGAAAAAACTCACAAAAGTAGGAAGGGGACTTCTGGAGAGGTCTAGGAACCATTATAAATCCTAGCTCAGACATTTGTAGTTGTGAGGGAATAGACCAAACACAGCACCAGTTCACTGTTTTCTCCCTGAGCTGTCAACATGGACTGTTCACTTCCAGCCACACCAGCGTGATGTTTACTCCTAATTTGTTAATAAAGAAAAAGGCTTCTGGTTAAAAATAACATCTGTCCATTGACAAAAGCCAGCTTGTGTCATAAAAGGAGTTTCAGAACATTATAAAAGCTGAGTTTGGCAGGATGTGCGTCCGCTGTAGAAGCTGTAACAGCTTTCACTCCTTTGATGGTGGAAGGGGGGTAGCAGAGGGAACTTCGACTTTTCAGACTTGCTCCCAGATGTGGTTGCCTCTGGCCTTGCATCTCCCCATCATTGCAACAGTGCCGTGGATTAGAAGTTGCTTCAATTCTCTGTTCCTACAGATGGAACTCTTAATTTACAGTGATGTCTTCATGATGCACCTCTGCCCAGAGTTCCTCCTACTGTCGTTTCAGGGCGTAGGTCTCTGAATTGTTCCTAACTGAAATAATAAAACTTTAACTCTGTCACCATGTTGCTTCTACTTGGCACTTATTGATATTTTTTATAATGAAGAAGTGTCTTTTTATTTTAACCTAGATACATTTCCTCCTGGGTTATTGATCCAATGTAATTAACTTACTCTGGCTTATTGTTATAGTCTATGTTATAGCTACCATTAGCCTACTACTTACTTTCATTCTTTGGTCTTATTGAGCAAAGACAGAGCAGTCAATGCTTTATAGAAAATGTATGCCCTTGTGCTAACTTGGTGGCTCCATTACTCTGTCAGCTCTTAGACCTACCCTCTGCCTAACTTTGCATTTGGGGAATATTAGTGATATAGAGTATTTCCTCAATACAGGAACACAGTATTTATTTAGGTTTTATCGACATGTTTATCAGCTGATGGCAAATTCAGGTATCAGTTTCCAGTGGGTGGGGGAGGGCTCAGCAAGTTGAATTCACATGGAGGTATTGGGTGGCGGGGATACAAAGTGGTCCTGAGAAGGTTTTAATGATTGTGCCTTATCTGAAACATTAATATTTTGATACATGGAACCAATAAAAGGATCAGACAAGAGAAACCCAGGAAAGGGGCCAAGGTCATGACGTTTTTCTTTTATGTTACTATACCTGTCCATTTAGCCTAAAACTGCCATTTCTGTCATTCTGACATGGTGGTTTATAGTCAAGCAAGCAGATTTGGCAAATGTAACCAGTGCTAATTTAAATTTAAATTCTTTTCTTAATGGGACTTCACTTAAGTGGCTAAATATTTTTGCATGTGTTCTGCTAAGAGTAGTGACCATTCCCTTTAGGCCCAAATCAAACCAAAACAGTACTTTACTATCAAGAAAAAGGACATTGTGGTGCCTCATTGCTGTATATAAAGTGCTAACTCCAGGGGGAGAAAATCCCAAGCACCAGTGGAAGTGTCGGAAGAGCTAAAGTACAGGTCTAATAGGGGTCACTTGAGCAGGCTTCAGAATTGCCATCTGCCTCTGCTGTTCATTCACGATGGCAACCTTTGACAGCGAGTCTCCTCCACTACAGGGCGGGTTCTGAGCAAGTAAGTGCTAGATGGTTTTATGGTTATTCTGATGACAAGAATCTGAGCATTCACACTTTTGAGGACATTTGTTGCCATCTTAACTCCTCATTCTTTTTTTCCTTATCTTCTTTGGAATCGATTTTGCAAATGAAGAAAAGCCCTCATATGCTTAGGACCATTTTAGAATCGATGGTGACATTTATTTAAATCCTTTTCTTTTTAAAGTGAGCCAGGGAACTAAATAAATGAAAGTAAAAGTCAGTGAGGTAAGCTACTAAACTGTTCCTAGTACCACCAAATCTTATTTATTCTTCCTTGTTTCTGGCTAAGTAAGAATCCACAATTCTTTTCTTAGGAGGGACCTGCGAAAATGATTACTGGATAGATTTTGTCTGCTGAATCACAGCCTCAGCGCATCAGAAGGGGTGTATGTGTGTGTGTGTGTTTGTGTATGTGGTGTGTGCGCGCACGGAGTTGTTAGGGAGGAATAGGACATAAGATGCCCACGTGCCGCAGTCTTCCCTCTCCTGATTTTGTTTCAATATTGGAAGATGAACCAGCACCACTCTGTAGCTATGTGCTCTGTCCTCAACCCTGTCCTTTATGGGCACAAACCTTGGTCTCACTTACCATCTTCCCCATCCTCAGATTCCTCAGTGCTAAACAGGATGAGCTCTGTTTTGCAGAAGGTTGTGTGGGAATTTAAATACGGTGGTGAATGTGCTTTGCAGGCTTTGGAAGCTGTGAAAACATATGATGCTGTTGTGTGTGTTGTCTTCATTTTCTCCCTATTAGGTAAGATGTGAGCAATAGCAAGGCAGGGTTTATCCCAACGTCACCTTTTGCACATCGTTTTCTTACTCACTTACTTACCATGTTCCTTCTTCCTCAGTGGAGACGTACGTCTTTGCCATCCACGGTGAGCAAGGGACTACTTCCAAGGTGACAGCTTCATCATTGCTTATTTCAGGACACATTTGTTCTGGAGCAGTACTTTTTATGTTATCAAGAAATTAAATTTGGAAAGGAAAGTGAACAGCCCCAAAGGGCTTTGAACTGTCTGTGGATGGTGTTTTTTTTTTTTCTGTCTCTTATTTCTTTCTCCTTCTTTTCAGTGTGGGGCTTACTTGGGAGGGTTTGGTTTTCACTGAATCCCACTCATCTGAATAGCAACACTTCTTAAAATGTGGTGGAGAGCATGTATTTCAGCCCATGCTGGGTGCAGGGAAGTCAGAGAAATAGACTAAGTCTTGGTAGTTAATTTGTACCACAGATTCCAAAGGCAGTAGAAATGACGACAACAGACCATTTAAAACATAGAGATCAGCAAACTGTGACATTTATATGTAAACCTTTTCCTGGTCAATGAAGAAAGCTCTTAGGTTTCTGCTATGCCTTCAGATTAACTCAGTAATACCATGTAGAAGTGGAAAAGAATGGCTTTCCTGTCCCTTAGTATCACATCTTTCCTTATTTTAAAGATGAGTTCTGGGGCAAGATAGATCACTCAGTCCTGTAAAGTGTACTTCACAAACACGAGACCTCAAATTCAGATGGCCAACACCAGTGTAACAGCCAGGTGCAGTGGCGTGTACCTGCAATCCTAGGGCTGAACAAGCAAAGACAGCAGGATCCCTGCCACTTGCTGGGCTGCTAGTTGGGCTACATCTGTGAGCTCCAGGTTAAGCGAGGGACTGTCTCCAAAACTAAGGGGAAAAACTGCTCAGGAAGACAGCTGGCCTGTGTCCTCCACAGGCACGCACACGAATGCAAGTACTTGGGCACACGCATAGTACAGAGGTCACTACAGCTGAGCTTGCCATGGATTAAGAAAACAATTTCTTCATTTGATGGAATGTTACAGCCTTTGCTTCTCTCCTTCTCCATTAGGTTCTTGTTCATTCTCTTAGGTCCAAAGGGGAAAGCCAAGTCCTACCACGAGATTGGAAGAGCCATCGCCACCTTGATGTCTGATGAGGTAGGGAAGCGGGGCAAGGGAATGTGGGATCATCTTGTTTCTATCTGTCTAAATTGTGAATTGACTGTCATGGTTCATTAGAGTTCAGTTATGTGTCTCTTTACAGAATGGCACACAGTCATTTGTGGAAAATGAGCTCCCTTATGTAGAGTAGCTTCCAATAAGTAAGGCCTGGGTTTGTTTTTGTGTTGGAGTCTAACACAAAATGCATTTCCCTCTTTTTTTTTCCCTAAACAAACATATTTTGAAATTATTCTAAATTTCTTCAAAGTGAAATAAATGAATATCATTTGGTTTTCCTATTTCTTGGCTACTGTGTGATGTTTTAATTCAGTTATATTCTTTGGAATAATCTGAGGCTAAAGCAATGACAATTAAGAGCAATTAACTATATATTGCAAAAAAAATGGCTAATAAAGAGGATTTTGAGTGTCCTCAACACTAACAAGTTGTTAGTGTCTGAAGCGACCAATATGCAGGTACCTTTTACAATCCTGTGGATTATCAGTTATTAAAACTGATGTTGAAGTATTGCTGAATAAGGTCAAGGTCATCGTCTTAACTTTATCTCTTAAAATATCTAATTTACCAATTCTCTGAACTCATGTCCCTATGCTATATTATTTCAGAAATGACAACTTTTATAAAACAATGTTTAATAAATTAGGTGATACATTTTCTTAGGCATCAGAATATATTTGTTTTTATGGTTTAGGTTTGGTGGGGAGGCCAATCTATAGTCCATCAGGTACTTTGGGCTGACATTTCATCCGCACCTACAGCAGCTTTCATACTGATAACCATATTTAGTTATGAGAAAACTCTGAGCTAGTCTTATAGTGGAAGAAATGCTGTTGGAACATGGGAACATCAGTTTGTGCTTTCTAGTCTTTCTACTTGGCTGTTTCTCAAGTATCTTACTCTTGTACCATGCCTCAATCTGCCGGGTTTTCCTGTTAAGTGTAGACTTGGAGGCTCTGTCCCCCTGGGGTACAGCAGTTCTGCATGGCTCTTCAGCTGTTTGCTTTCCTCTGGTTGCAAGAGACATTTATTCCTCATTGTAGTTGGTTGATTTATTTAATTTTGGGGGTTTATAGATTATTACTTTCTTTTAAAGTTCTTACCTTATATAAATTAGGGATGCTCTAGGCCACCAATGGGCACAGAGTGGCTTTCTGATATTGATGAGGGTCTCTTTCACCAGGTGTCTTGCAACTTTTCTTTCCTATATCTCGTTGGTTGAAACCTGCCAATATTTACTGGCCAGCATGGCTGGGGAGGTGTATTTCTGACTCTATCTTCCAGAGAAAATTAGGAGAGAGGGTATGTCTGCTGTAGAGGAAGTCCTTCCCCTCTAGAGTGCTTCTACTCCATCCCAGAACTCCCAAACCAGTGTTACTTGTCTGACAGCTCTTAAAGATATTTTTCTAGGAGAAGCAATGCAGTAGAAAGTCTCAGTGTAGGTTGAGGGTGTTAAATGGGGGCCATATTCTCTTTTGGATGATAAAAAAAATTAACTTACAAAGTGTTAAAGGCTTGACTTTGTGCAGACCTTCATTCTTCTGAATGGGTGCTGAGAAAAGGGGTTCTGTACCATTTTGGAAGCCCTTCTCTGATGTGAACCAAAGATGGGAAGCTTTTGTTGTCTGTATGAGTTCCCTTTATGTCACTGTGATTAAATACGTGACTAAGGCAACTTATAGAAAAATGAAAAAAATTTTAGGCTTCTCGCTCCATGGGATAAGAGTCCATCACCACCTTTGTGGGAAGGCTTGGTGGCAGGTGTCAGTTATGGGAAGCTAAGAGCTTGTATCATCAAACTCAGACACAAAGCAGAGTGAGACCTTAAGCTCTCAAAGCTGTCCCCTGTGGCATACTTCTTCCAGAAAGGCCACACCTCCTAAACGTCCCTAAACAGCGCCACCAACTGGAGACTAAGTGCTCAAATGTCCAAGACAATGAGGATCATTTATCATTCACCCCCGCACCCCACTACCTTTGGTGAAGTAGATATTTATTACCTTGCTAAAAGGGAGGCAGATGGGCACTTATTTATTCTTTTCTGCTAATATAACCCAGGTTTTCTTCTTCCTTTTAGATTAGCTCACATTGTGAGGGGGCAGCAATGAGTGAGTCTCATCCTGAGTCTAACAGTCAGCATGAGCTTGTTCTTACTGGCTTTCACAGTTGGTTGTCCAGGCATTTTTAATTCAGGAAATGGCTTTCAGTAGGGATCTTGAAAACGTTTTCATCTGGCTCTCATAGCAATTGGGAGAATTTTGATGAAAAAAATACTTAAATTCCCTGTCTTCAAGCCTCTGCTTCGACACTGAGATTATAACCTGCACCCCCCAATCGACTGAATAGAGAGGAAGATGAGAGTGGAGTTGTGGGAATGTCAGGGTGTTCTGTGGATTATGTTACTCATAACCCATGATGTGTTGGGGGCCATTCAGAAAGTTCCCTCGATGATCAGCGCATCTCTTGCTATTCAGGTGTTCCACGACATTGCTTACAAAGCAAAAGATAGGCACGACCTGATTGCTGGCATTGATGAGTTCCTAGATGAAGTCATTGTCCTTCCACCTGGGGAATGGGACCCAGCAATCAGGATAGAACCTCCAAAGAGTCTCCCATCATCTGACAAAAGGTAAGCCGCTGTGTGCTTGGCACTAGTCAGGGAGTGCCAAGCCCTGAGGAGGTAACATGTGGGGCCATGTTTTGATAGTTGTAGCTCTCCGCAGATATTCTGCCTCAAATGAGTCTCAGCTGTGCCTTGGCTTAGATTGACTTGACACTGGAGAATAAATGCCAGACGCTCTGATGTCCTTTAGTGCCTGAAGTTGGAAAGTGTCAATCGGTGTTCTTTGGGGGACGTTTTGGGGACTTTCTGTCTGTGTCTGTGGAGAGATCACTCTCCTCAAGAAGAGCCCTTTGTAGACTTAGCGGGTTAAAACAGTTTGGTAGAGAAATCAAGAAGAAACCATTTCCTGGAAATCTGCCATTGCCCAGGTAAAACCGTTTTGTTCCTAAAAATGTGAAATAAGTTAAACTCCGTTCACTCAGTCATTTGTGTCACCTCTAGATAGAACCCTTCAAGAGTTGTCTGTTAGCAAAGAATAAGAAACCGCGGACTTTTTCTGAGAAGGCCTCTCTGTCTCTATAAGCATGATACAGCCACGAAAGCAAATGAACGCGATAAACCAATCTCTACTTTCACCTGTTGTCCTTTTTAGAAAGAATATGTACTCAGGTGGAGAGAATGTTCAGATGAATGGGGATACACCTCATGATGGAGGACACGGAGGAGGAGGACACGGTGACTGTGAAGAGCTACAGAGAACTGGCCGGTAACTGATGGAACCTTTTGCCATTCGTGCTAAGGTTTTCCTTAGATCTAAATTTCCTTTCCTTGTTCTGAATTCACTTTCAGTATTTCCTTTACTGGTTTGTTCATCTGTTCAGCCAGCAAATATTTCTCACAGCAGCTAGAGAGTCACCAGTATATTAATGCCTGGCCATGTGGGCTTCACTGTGTAGAGATGGACAAGAAATCTTAAGCAAATGAGTAAATGTACCAATGGGTTAATGAGGAAAATGAAGAAAAAAAAAGGCCCCTCGTTGATGAGTGGTTTATTTTTAGACAGAGGGATTGGAGTGGGCCTTGTGGCTAAGGACAACATTCAAGGGAAGTGCGAGCAGATGAGAGGCAGTCTACATGGGTGTGAGTTAGGAAAGGGGACTGAGGCACGGAGCACCTAGGAGACTCTGACGTCTAGACAGTGTGACCAGCGGACCAGCCAGTAGGACGATGCAAAGGTAGAGTTGATGGCAGATGAGGATGGGTGGTAGGGCTGACTGAAGACTGCCTAGGCTTCCTGTGTGGCTCTCATCTTCCCATCCCTTCCCTGAATAGCTGCTCCCAAGTGTGTCACAGGTTGTGGAAAGGGGTGGCCTGTGGGTCCCTGCCCCGTCTCCTTGTCCTCAGTGAGGCTTCTGAGTCTCGACAATCTTTCATTTGACTTCTCGTTGTGATCCTTTCTCCATTAGTAGATGATCTTTTTTTTTATTTCGAGTTAAGTAAAATTTTTAGTAGGATACTCTTTTCATGGAGATGTAGAAATCTTTGCAGGATTTATAAAAACTGAAATATGTCATTTTAATATGCCATTGGATCTGAATGAAATCAAATTATTTCCTTCTGCTGCTGACCCACTTACATTTCTCTCATGAAGTGAAAAGGAATTATTTCCCTTCTGAAAGACCGAAGGATAAGAACCTCCCCACCTTATGTATTGCCTAGTGATGCGACGTGGTCTAGATTTCTCTTACGGGTACTTGGACATCAGGCAAACATCTTGGCTTACTTACAGAAATCTAAAGGCATTAACCAGTTATTCAGTGTGACCTCTTGATGTAGCCAACAGACAAGATAAAGATGGCACATATAAGGCTATTGTCAGCTTAACATGGAGTATTGTTTTACCTACACTTATTTTTATAAGTAGAAAGAGTATGCACTAAAGTAGCAAAAGAAACAATAGTGTATCAAATGTATGAACTGCTAACAGCTATGTGTATATGTAATTATATGTTTTTATATTCCTCCCTGTAGGGTAGGTTTATTTATAGCAGCATAGCACCATGACATACGAGGAGAGAATCCTACTGGAAAATATTATCGTATCTAATGGTGCCCCAGTCCATCATCATCGTATGAGACCACCATCACATGTGCAATCCATCATAGATCTCAATGTCATTAACCAGTGCATGACTGCAGTTCTTTATAAACTGTTTTCAGTAGGAATTACCTCGTCATTTTCAGCTACAGCTCAGATATGAGTTACAGAATTTGATGTTTTGGAATGCATCAAACTGTTGTTTTAGTGTCTCATCTCCCCGCTTTCCACATCCATTTAGTAATTGCACAACCCACTGTCTATCAAGGATGCAGAAGCAGGGTGCTCAGCACAGCTGAGAATGAGATGGCAGGGCTTTAGGGAGGGACACCTTGCACAGACGTCACACCCTGCACGGGAAGGCTGCTTCAGGAGGTTTTGATGGAAGACGAGCGGGCTGGTGCATGGACTCTGCCCATGTCTTTGCCTTTCATACACCTGCATGCCTTCTTCACTTTGGGTCCTTGTTTCAAACTGACTTTCTCAGAGGCCCACTCTGGCTACCCATCTCTATTTCCCAATGTCTTTCCCCTAGAACCATGTAATTCCCACCTCCATTTCATTTTTCCTTGATTTTTATTTGTTTACTTATTTATCTTGTCCTCTGCTCCCATGAGGAAACTCCATGAGGTCAGAGCTTCAGAGCCTGTGTGGTTCAATGTTGTTTCCCCTGCAGAGAATAATGACAGATTGTGTGCATCTCATAGGTCCCGGTGAACACTAAAGCGGGGGTGAAATGACATTGGGACATCTTAAGGGCCTTATGAGGTGTGCACTGTCTTTGGATGTTTGTCTTTGGAGAATGGAAAATTATAATTTATCTATCTACTGCTGTCATCTAAAAAACAACTGGATGATCTTTGGGGAATGTTGGACCTATTCTGGTAACTGAAAAGAGAGAGACAGAACAAGATGAATGTCTCCATGTTTTTTTTTTTTTCCTGTTTCATCTAAATGAGAGCATCTTATATAGTATCTTGTCATTGAAATCCAAATTCTTTGCAGCTTCATGAATTATGTCTTGATGAATTTGACGGCTGTTTCTCTTCTACTTGATCACATGTTTGCCTTCTCCCTCCCCAGGTTCTGCGGTGGATTAATTAAGGACATAAAGAGGAAAGCACCGTTTTTTGCCAGTGACTTTTATGATGCTTTAAACATTCAGGCTCTTTCGGCAATTCTCTTCATTTACCTGGCAACGGTAACCAACGCCATCACTTTCGGGGGCCTGCTCGGGGATGCCACTGACAACATGCAGGTGGGTCTGATGTGAGAGAGGACACAAATAGTTCGCGGGCGCCGATTGTCCCTCTCACCCCTGCTGCTCTGCGAGCAGCAGATGGCCTCTCAGTTACTCAGCGTGATTTTTTTTTTCTTTTGCTGGATGCTGCATTTTACTGCGCTTCTGGCTCACTGCTGTATTTCCAGCATGTTAGTAATTACAAAAATAGCTCGATGAAATCTGGCTTGAGTCACAATTGGGGAAAAGAAGGGGAGGAAATGAGGATCTACAGTTCTATTTGGGCAAAAGCGTCTCAGCTGCTTGGGTTCTGTGTGGTGCACGAGGTTGAGAGCTCCCGGGATCTAGAATGTCTGGGCCGCATTTGGTTTCTTTTGGTGCTCACACTCTCTGGGGTTGTGTGATTACCTGACTCTTTGTCCCTGTTCTAATGTGAGCAAATCCATGCATCAAGCAATGGAGTGGTTTGTCCAAGGCTGGATTTGTTTGCCTGCCAGTAGAATTCAGCTTTAGCGGAGTTGTTTCTTCTACTCCTGGACTGTCTCTTGCTGAGCTGAAACTGGCTGAGTTGATGTTATAACATTAATTATAACCACAGTTTGTTGGTTCTGAAAGGTGGTGTTTGCCTTTCTTGCACATCAATAATAGCTACAGTTTTAATAAGAAAAAAAAAGATGTCATAGACCCCTACCCCAGTCAGTTAGAACAACGTGTGAAGAAACGACTTAAAGTTGATCTAGGCGTTAGAAACAGTAGCGTCATACTAGTTACTGAATACACAGCGAAGGGAGTGGAACCCAGTTGAAGGCCTTCCGAACTCCGCCCTTCCGAACTCCGCCCTTCCGAACTCCGCCCTTCCGAACTCCGCCCTTCCGAGCTCCGCCCTTCCAAACTCCGCCCTTCCGAGCTCCGCCCTTCCAAACTCCGCCCTTCCAAACTCCGCCCTTCCGAACTCCGCCCTTCTGAACTCTGCCCTTCTGCTTGTTTGTCCATGTGTTCAACATGGCATCACACATCCTGCCTTCTTTGTAAATGTAGCTAATTCCCGCAAATTATTTTTGTTACATTTCTTCTTGGACTCCAGTACATATTTTAGCTCTTGAGAGTCCTTTCTAGATACAAAGATAAGATAGAGATGATAACACTTTTGTGAACTCAAGTACCAAGGGGGAAAATCACACAATCATATTTTAGGTTAAGTATGCTTATCTATTATATAAAGCTACTGTTCTATGTCACATCTCATGGTTGTGGCAGTTGATGGGCTCAGCTGAGTGCTTCTTTCCCCTTCGTCCAACATCAGAGTTAGATGGCGCCAGAATTTGTAGTTGTCTGATGGCCTCTCCTCCAAAAGTGCCTAGGCTAGGGTGTCTGAAGCAGCTGGGTTCTAGGGACGCTCCACATGACTTCTCCACAAGAATAGCTTGGGCTTCCTCCCATTGTAGGGACCCCTTAAACGCTGAGGCTTCTGGGAAAGAGGCAAGTACCACAATGTGGTTGTGTATTGAATGCTGCTTCGTTTTCTGACTTTCAAAGACGCACTGAAATTCAAATTCAACAACGGATTATAGTCCTCAAGTATTACCATTGCTTAGGATTTGAGAAACTACCATTTTGTTGGCCAAAGAACAGGAATCTCTGTGTCACCCCGGGCATGGGTTGCCGAAACCAGATGTGTATGATTTAAAGCTGAAGTCCAGGAAGAGAGTTTTGCTGCCATCCCTGCCATGGGTATCCCATTTCAGAAGACAGGGATGAACAAATGAACTGTTGCAGGAACACAGTTCTCATAAACTCTGACCTAGATTAAAGCTGGGCAGCAATTCCTCCAGGTTCCAACACACTGCTCACTTAAAGCCAATAATTTAGGAAACCAGCAGAAATGAAAGGACTGAGGAAGCACCTTGAGGCCAGCATAAAGCTGGCCCATGCAGCCATGTGCCAAGAAAAATCAAAGAAATCTGTGGTATCTAAAAAATGTATTTGTGAGGACTTCAGCTGTTTCTTAGTCCCCTCATTTTGTTATATAAACATTTTACTGTTAAACACCTACCATATTTATTGACTCTTCCTTTGCATTTTTTATTGAGAATTTCAGAAGTACATATACTGTATTTTGGTTATAGTCATCCCTTCCTCTTATCCACTTCCCACCCCATAACTTCATGACCTCTACTGAAAATATCCCTCTAGACCCAGTTTGTGCTGTCTGTTTACTCAGGAGTGTGGGGCCAACTATTGAAGCATGGTTGGTAAGCCCTCACTTCCTTAAATGCAGCTGACTACCCCAGTCAATAACGATTGACGGTCTCCCCCCACTGTGAGTAGCTCCTCTGATGGAGGCTCCTAAGCCCTCCTGTCTCCATGCTAGCCTGTTGGAAGGCTTGATTTTATACAAGTAGTAAGTGGGCAGCTGCAGCTGTGCTGGGTTCCTGAGTTCAGCAGTCGTGTTTTCTGGAGGGCTTCGGTTTACGCCAGTTAGCTCTTCAACCTCTGGCTGCGAGTCTTTCTTCTCCTCTTCGTGGATGATTCTCAAGCCTTTCAAGAAAAGGATGTATGTTGATACATCACTGATGGCTGAGCATCCATAGAAACATATTCTCTGTGCATTGACAAGTTGTGAGTTTCCGTATGGATTGCTGTCTACTGAACAAGGACACTTCTCTGATGATGTCTGAGGGACACACTGTCTGGTTTTGAGCAGATGTTTAAAACAAACCAACTTTTGTTAGGAGATATAGAGGTCTGTTGTGCTGAAATATCTTAAAAGAATTTTTTTCCTCTGTGAACATTCTTCTCATTCAAAGGGTGACGTCGTAATACTTCCTTTGTGTACATTTAATGCTTCTTTGAAATATAATCTTTACAATCTTGTGAGATTTAACTTTAAGTTTGTGTGTGTGTGTGTGTGTGTGTGGGGGTGATGCTGAAGAGTGAACTCAGGGCCTTGAGCATGCTGCATGTCCTAGCTAGGATTTCTGTTGCACTGATGAAACAACATGACCAAAGAAACTTGGGACCAAGTTTGTTATGACCAAAAAAAAAAAAGTGTTTATTTGTGCTACACTTCCACATCACTGTTCATCATTGGAGGACATCAGGACAGGAAGTCAAACAAGGCAATTACCTGGTGACAGGAGCTGATGAGAGGCCATGGAGGACTGCCATTTGCTGACTTGCTCCCTCTGGCTTGATCAGCCAGTGTTCTTACAGAACCCAGGACTACCACACCAGGGATGGCCCCACCCACAATGGGCTGGACACTCCCCTTCCCCATCAATTACTAATTAAGAAAATGCCCTACAGGTTTGCCTGCAACCAGATCTAATGGAGGAATTTTTTTGCTTGAAGTTTCCTCCTCTCAGATGATGCTAGCTATGTCAATTTGAAAGAAAACTATCTGGTACAGTGGACAAGTGCTCTATGAGCCAAATCTCCATCCCAGATCGACCTTTAGGAAGTAGCATCCAATTTGTCCAAGTGAATTATGGTAAATTATGGTAAATGAACCAATTTCTACTTGAGTGAGTCATTGGTATAGTAGACTTTGTTGTATAATATAAGTAGGTATCATGGATTTCCCTATGTTGTATATGACTTGGGTAACCCCTGGCCTTTTTCTGGGTTCTGAAGATGTCAGAAGTGTTTTCATTCACAGAAATCTTTAAAAGTTCAACTATATTCATAGGTGCAACAAAATTATCAATAGAGGTTACAAAATCTATTAATAAAATAATCAAAGAATGTCCAAAAAGTGTTCAGAAGAAAACACTGAAGAGCATACTTGGCTTCTTTTTATATGAGGCCTCTTGCTTTTAAAGCTGTACTGGCAAAGTCCTTCTAAACGGCGTGCAGGAGTCACAGTGGGTGGCAGAACCCTCAATAAGAAAGGATAGAAAATTAGTGGTTATTAATACATATTTGTTGAACTGGAAAATTAATGAGTAGTTTTTGTTCTGTTTTAAGAGCTAGGGAGCTGGTTTGACATGTTGAAGACTATCTCATGACTGAAAGGATGTGTACCTTACCTTATGAATATTTTAATCCTCTGGCAGAAGTTATTTTGACTTGACATTAGGACAACGGAATATTTTGTACATTTGGTGATATGCCTTAGGTCATCTCATAGGTGTATAACAGATTTAATTTATTTCTTTGCAAATGTTTATAGAGTGCCTACCACATGTTAGATAGATAGAATTTTGCATTCTGGAGGTAGAGAGAGGTGAGAGGCAGAGAGAAGTGACTTTTATCCAGACTATACATGAAAGCAACCTCTTTCTGTGTCCCTGCAGGATACCAGCAGTGCTATATAATAGGCTTGTTTAAGGACTCAAGTCCTCTTCCTTCATTTATCTTTCTAAACATAGGACCGAGACCTTGCAGAAAGCCCTGGACAAACCTGGGTATCTGGAGTTATTTCATATCTCCACAAAAAAAGGCAGCAGCTTAGTCTCCATAGCACAGGCAGCTCCAGCAAGCCTGCTGAGAGCAGCGTCCTTGCTTTGAAGGCAGCCTGCTCAGAGATGGCTTGGATAGGGCCTTTATTGTCAGGCTACAAATAGACATGGGTGCTGGGGAGAAACATGTTGTGAAAACACAGATGACTCACTGCATGAGTGTTGTCTAAGCGTACTCTCCTGCCAGCTTCTGTTCAGGAGGTCTGGCCTGCTTGAAGACAAGAATTTGCTTTCAGTCATTAGTTTCAGGGCTGATAATATCTATCTATGTACTTATATATTGATGTATTTATCTATCATCTATCTATTTCTCCATCATCTATCCATCTATCATCTGTCTGTCTATCATCTGCCTATCTATCTATCTATCTATCTATCTATCTATCTATCTATCTATCTATCTTCATCATCATCTATATAACATCTGTTTGTCAAATACATATGCAACTTGTCTATTTATATGCTTGTATATATATCAGTGCATAATTATATATGTGTGTATACGTGTTTGTGTGTCACTAGAAACAGATCATCTTGGAGTAACAAAGATAATTTCTCATAAAACTGCATTCAGAAAAAAGCAGTTTGAGGCCACAGTGACTGCCAGTATAATTAAATTATAACGCTAGCACAAATGGCTGCATGCATTCCCCATTGTCAGCATGTATAGTTTGCCAACCAGGACGCTCTTAGAAGATGCTAGGGCTTACAAAAAGGTTAGTTACAGATTTCTGATGAAGATAAATGTGGGCAATTATAGTTTATCTTGGGTCTTCTGAAGCCACTGAACTATTTTGCTAAGTTACATTCCTGTAGAATCCAACCTCAGCTTGTGCCAAATTCTCTCTTTTACAGTGT
Source organism: Dicrostonyx torquatus (assembly GCA_028555095.1). NCBI lineage: Eukaryota > Metazoa > Chordata > Mammalia > Rodentia > Cricetidae > Dicrostonyx > Dicrostonyx torquatus. The sequence goes on along the minus strand of JAQHUG010000054.1, from coordinate 8,085,577 downwards.
AGAGATGCATAAGTTCCTGTTGGGAATGGTGCATCATTTATTCTTCTTGGTAATTCCCATTAAGCTGATGTACTAATTTTTTTGCTGTATGGTAAAGAAACAGTTTTCTGCCTCACTTTTCTGAAATCTCATCTCCTTTGTAACTAAGCCATGACACCATGTGTACTGATGTCATATTTACATTCTTGGTGATAGAACAAATGTATTGCTCTGTTTATTTAGATACTTTTATTTAATTATTAAATATAAATATATAATATATTCCACTGGAATTTATTGAAATTAAGGGTTTTCATTCCAAGAGTTAATAGATGGAGTTGGGCCTGATGATATAGGCCTGTAATTCTAGATACTCAGGAGTCTGAGCAGGAGGATTAAGTTCAGGGCCTATCTGGGCAACTTAACAGGACTCTATTTCCAAATAAAAGTAAAATAAGAGTTGAAGAAAAAGCTCAGTGGTAGAGCACTTGGTTAGCATTGGACAAAGCCCAACACTCAGCCGTACTATAAAGAAAATATTTCTTTGGTAACAAAGTGAGTCATTACTTAGTCTTTGAGGCAGATATTGGTGTCAAGAAGACTCTGATGTTGTGTGGTAAGTCCCATATGATTTAAGAATTGCTCTTCTGTAGCTTACAGAAAATGTATTTTGATGTAAGTCTACACTTGATTGTGAATGACTAAGTATAGTCTAGAGTGAGGACTGAGGGAAGAAAGCCATTTTAATTTTTTCCAGGAGTAAATATAATCCTATTTTCACGAACCTTTCAGTGAAAGAATGCAGTAAGATTTTTAGCATTCTGTGAATTTTGTGATATTTATGGAACCTAACAGAGCACATTTTAAGAGAACTTGTCTCATAATAAGGAACTTTTATAGATGGCATCTCCAAATTTGAGGCTTTATTTTAACATTCTGCTGTGCTGAGCCATTTTCATCAATCTGCTCAAGTCAGAAAAATATAACTTCCTATGTCGGTGAGAAAGGTACTCCTTTGCAGTGCCCGTCACGTGTGTGGTTACAGCAACAGGGTTGACACGACTTGATAACTTACTGAGAAATGGACAATAATTTCAGTCTGACGGCTGCTCTTTGGCACAAAATCCTTTCCCTTTAGAAGTAGGAGAAGTAGAAACATGTTGATCTGTACAGTAGCATACGTTGGCTTCAGCATCTGGAAAGGAATAATCTGTGGGGATGAAATAAGTTGATATTTCACTTGACCAAAGTAAGCATGCCTATTTAGTCACAAAAGAAGGAATCCATCTTGCTTACTGATGATCCCAGAAAGGAACTTTAACTTTGAAAACATGTTTTATAGGCTAGGAAGATGTCTCAGTGGTTAAAGTATGTGTCCTGCAAGTTTGAGGACCACAGTTCAGATCTGAAGAACCCACATAAATGCATGGAGGATATGGTGAACCTTCTGTAATTGTAGCTCTCTGATGACCTAGACAGGATATTCCCTAGAGCAGGCCATCTAACTAGAGTAGTTTGGTCTGGGTACAGTTAAGAGACCCTGCCTCAGTGAATAAGGTGCTGAGTTCTCAGACAAGAGTCCTGACAGCAACCATTGGTCTCCACACACATGTATATACAAATGCACACACGCTCTGCTCTCCTGAACATAGATATGTGAATGAGCACATATGCACACACACTCCACAAACCTGAACATAGATGTGTGAATGTGCCACCCCTCCTCACACATGTATACACCTGCATGTACACTCCGCTCACCTGAACATAGATATGTGAGTGTGCATCCCGCCACACACGTGTATATACATATGCACACATGCTCTGCTTACCTGAACATAGATGTATATGAATGTACACCCCTCCTCACACATGTATACACATATGCATGCACACTCTGCTCACCTGAACATAGATATGTGGGTGTGCATCCCGCCACACACGTGTGTACACATATGCACACATGCTCTGCTTACCTGAACATAGATGTATATGAATGTACACCCCCTCCTCACACATGTATACACATATGCATGCACACTCTGCTCACCTGAATATATATATGTAAATGTGCACCTCTCCACACACAAATAAAAATGTGCCTTACAAGTTATGAGTTAAATTTAATTGGTAGAATTAAGTCATTAGTTTTTTTTATTAGAAAGACCTTTGCCAACTTTGTTTTGTTGGTGATCAGAAAATTATAATTATTTGGATAAAGTTAGAGGTCCTAAATGATGATAAAGGCAAATTTATCATTTTTAGCTTATGGATATTTTGGAAATAGCTTCTCCAGTATAACATTTTCATTATATCTTTTCATATGCATACACAGGTAGATAAACATATAGGAATTTATATAAAGGAGATTATGTATTCATATTTTATAAGTTATGTTTCATGGGCATTTTCTCCTTTAATACGTTCTTTAGCATAATTCTATGCAATTATATGCACTATAATTGATTTAATAAACATATTTTCAGTTTGTCCCAGTTTTCTATTTTATAAAGAATACAGTGGTCATTAACTATACATTTATTATCTATAATTATCTCCATAGGGTACATCCTTAGCAAAAATTATTGTGTAATATGTTGATTATAGTTGTTGCTATTTATTTTAAATTATATCACAAAGGTCATGCTAATTCATATTTCTACCAATATTGGACAGGAGTACTCACTTGCTCACTCCTAGTGGGACAGATTTTCCCCCTAAATCCTCATTTGTGTTATGCTGTATGTTGAAAAGAACGGCCTGCCTTAATTTCATTCCACTCCTGTGATTTTAAGGAGCTTCAATCTATGTCCACATCTATACTGACCACCCATCCTTCTCTTTACCTGTGTCCTTCCATATTCTCCTTTGGGGCATTTCGGTTTTCCTCATTACTCTCTGTATAATAAGGATATTTTCTTTTACATGTTAAGGAAAAGTTAACAAAATATTTTTCTAGTGTCGTGATGTCTTTAGCAGTGTTTGTGGCTTCTTTGACTGTATAGATTTCAACTTTAGCAGTCAAGCCTTCCGTTGGTCTTGTTTCTTGTTATGATATATTTAAAGAGGCTTCCTCTCCCCCAAGATTAGAAAAATATTTACCCACATACTTCAGTTCTTTTATGTTTTCGTTTACTGTTTCACCCATCTGGAATTGATTTTTGTGTAGTGTTAGGACTGGGGCTGAGTGTTTCATACATATGTTCACAGCTCTACAAAGGATGGAAGGCTGCTGTATCTTGCCCCGCATTCTTTTCTAAGAGAGTCTTGATGAAGTCCCAGCCTCCAATTTTTCTCAATCGGAGATGTAGTTTGTCTTCCCTGAGTGTCTAGTTTCTGCTAGCAGTGTGGCCTGAAATCCTGTGTGTGACAAAGCACACTGCAGAGGCATATGACTGTGAGGGCTGGATGCGTCTTCTGGACAGGACAGAAATCACTGTGTTCTAGGATGAAGTCACATCCCGCTTCCCCCACTGCACATGTGTGGTGTGTGACCAGCCAGTGTTTCCCCCACTGCGCATGTGTGTTGTGTGACCTGCCAATGTTTCCCCCACTGCGCGTGTGTAGCGTGTGACCAGCCAGTGTTTCCCCCACTGCGTGTGTGGTGTGTGACCAGCCAGTGTTTTCCCCACTGCGCATGTGTGGTGTGTGACCAGCTGTTGATGTGGGGTGGAAGAGGAAGGAAAATTGTTTGAATGGGCGTGTCTCAGACTTGGGCTCAAGAGACTCACCTGGGAACTCTGAAAATTGATTCTCTAGACCTCATCTTCTTGCCATTTTCAGAGACCCAATTTAACTGCTTTTTATGGATGTGAAGAATTAGTATAGCAAATAGACAAACACATATATACCATATGACGAGTTAGTATTATAGCAAACAAGCAGATATATACCATATGAAGAATTAGTATTATAACAGACAAACACGATATACCATATGAAGAATTGGTATTATAGTAAACAAACACATATATACCATATGAAGAATTAATATTGTAGCCAACAAACATATATATATATATCATATGAAGAATTAGTATTATAGGAAACAGATATACAACATATGAAGAATTAGTATTATAGCAGACAAACACATATATACCATATGAAGAGTTAGTATTGTAACAAACAGGCAAATTACCCTCCCCAGGTAATTCTTATGTGACCTAAATTTGCCTTCAATACTTGCATCCTTTTTGTTTTGGTTTGGTTTGGTTTTTGGTTTTTTGAGATAGGCTTTCTCTGTGACTTTGGAGCCTGTCCTGGAACTAGTTCTTGTAGACCAGGCTGGCATTGAACTCACAGAGATGCACCTGCTTCTGCCTTCCGAGTGCTGGGATTAAAGGTGTGTACCACCACTGCTTGGCTCTTTCTTTCTTTTGAAAAAAAATTATTGATTTTTAATTTATGTGTATGAGTGTTTTTACTGCATGTTTGCATGTGAATCATATGTGTGTGTGGTGTTTGCAGAGGCCAGAAAATAATGTCTTACCTCCTGGAACTGAGATTACAAAAGGTTGTAAGGCACCATGCGGGTTTTGCAAACTAAATCCAGGTCCTCTGTAAGAGCGGTACGTGTTCTTAATGCTGAGCCACCTCTCCAGCCCCACCCATACCATTTCTTAACTTACTTTTAATAGTGGGGTTTAGCGTCTGCTGAGGACTTGACACTAAAATTCGTACAGGTCTCAGGTGTAGGTACATAGACCATGAGTTTGAATTTAGCATAGACGATACAGTGAGTTCAAAGTCAGTCCAAGTTACAAATCAAGACCTTTTTGCAAACAAACAAACAAACAAACCATCCAAGGCAGTAAAACTTGCAGTTGAGCGGAATTTGCCTTATTGTTGCTAGTGGCATCCTCTGCCTCATTTGTCTTGGCTAAGCTTCAGATTCAAGGACTCATCTACATAAATTTAATTTTATTATTCAGCAAGCTGTACACTTCATGTAAATCATCCCAAACATGAACTAAATTTTCTCTCTTTCTGAGTAGAAATGAAAACATCTTTGAAGCTTGTCATATCGCAGTAATATTGGTGAATGCATTGCCATTTAATGCTGCTGAAATATTTTATTTCCAAAGTTTGCAAATTGTCTAAGAAATAGAAAATCTGGTGTTTTCCTTAGCCTTTATGGTGTTTACTCCCTTTCTCTTACTGCTACCAACCAAGCCCTCCCACACAGGGTAACAATTATTAACCCAAACAATAAGGTCCCTACTAAATAAAAAGGATATTGAGTCACAAAAGTTATTTGATGGTGTTATATGAAAATCAATGGCAGTGTGAGGCTGATGGTTTATATCATTAGTGCTTAATGTCTAATTCTCTTGACGGTGCTTGGTTTATATTTCTATGGGGTGATGTCACTTACAATTCTTGTCCCCGGTAACTTACAGTCATGAAATGCTGATATTTTAAACATAGGTGCTTTTTTTTTTTTAAAAAAAAAAAAGACATTTCCTCACATGGTTTTATTTTTTAAATGCTTAATTTTGAAATTTTGAGACTTGTTTTGTTTTTACTGGCTTTTTCTGAAAAAAAAGGGGGGGGATATTTCAGGTTAAACAGAGAAATAGTCACAGATTTTTTTTTTGTGTATAGGTTTTGATTTGAGTCCTGTTCAACTATTTTGTTGTGTTTGTAAGCATCACTGTTAATGAGAGAAGCAATTCTTGGGGCCCTGTGTTCCTCCCAAGGCTTCTCTATTTTACTGCAGTCTTCAAGTCTTCAAGTCTTCCCACTGAGGACTAATCCATCTCTTTTCACGCAGTCGGTGCAGATTTCCACCTCCTTCCTGTTTTGAAGGAAGCAGAAGTAATATTCCTGGGTGGGGTAAAGGGCATGAGAATGCTGGAGGGAAGAGACCTAATACTGCATCTCTACTTTGTGTTCTACTGTCTTCCTTTTCCTTTAATCCATCAGTTCTCAACCTGTGGGTCATGGCCCCTTTGGGGGTCGCATATCAGATAGTCTGCGTATCAGATGTTTACATTATGATTCATAACAATAGCAACATTACAGTTACGAAGTGACAATGAAATAACGTTATGGTTGGGGGTCACTACCACTTGAGGAGCTGTATTAAAGGGCTGCAGCCTTAGGAAGGTTGAGAACCACTGCTCAGATCTAAGTAATTACCAGTGAGGTAGCCGTAGGCTTGATAGAAGAAGAATCTATGGTAGCTGGTGGAGCTGATCTAAGTTCACATAGTATTATCTGAAAGGTTTGCCCTAGTGTTGAGCCAGCTGTCTGATATCTCGAGGTCACCTAGTCCAACCTCCTTATCTTTTATCCAAATAAGCATGTTGCCTATGAGACGTTGCTGCTATTCGAGAAGCTTCCACCCATCAGAGACTAGGCTAAGCCGCTCCACGTGTCTGATCTAATACACAGATGAGACTAGAACTGGGGCCATGATGCAGCCTGTAAGTCATCCTGAGACTGTGTGACGCCAGAGCCCATTTCTCTACCATGTCAGCATTTATTTTATTACTTAAAAGAAGTGGAGTGACATTCTGAAGATCATCGGGTCTCTTGTGGCAGAGCAGTCTAGACTTTGGATTTCCTGAGTGCTGGCTGTCAGCTTTTCCTACTGTTTCCTACTAGCCATTCCCTGCCAGCAGTAGAGTAAGGTGGACAGCCAACCAAAAGTGCCAGGGTTCTCTGTGGCCCCCGGTGCCATCACACCCCCAAGCCCAGCTGATGACATCTTTCTCAAGTGCTAGGAAATTTGTTACTTCTACAAGTTAGATGTCGAAATGTCTTTAAGACTCATGACTATTGATAAGACACAATTTGATGCAGTTTTCTTTTGAAATCAAATATTAGTGAGCACTAGTTGTGATAAATCAGAAAAGATGTGTATGACAATTTGTTTTGTAAGTTGCATTAAACCCTAGTTACAGTTAAAGTTATTCATTGCCTGAGATTTTTAAAAAGAAAAAAAAAACACTGTGTTGTTAAGAGGGCAGTGTCAAAATGTGGTGAAAATAGTTCTTTTCTCAGAAATGCTGGACGCTTCTCTTGGTTTAAGCAGCCTTCCAATGCTGTGTATATAATGAATCACCTGTCTCTGCTCGAGAATTGTCAGCCACAGAACGGAAAACTAGCACTTACGATGGGATCAAGTACTGAAATAAAAATAATCTGCTTTTGGATCATCACATGGCTTCCATAAATCACAGTGGTTTTCTGGAAGAAATCGCTTGCTATCTTTACTGAATGAGCAGCCAGGACTCTTGACCTTTGATAAGGAGACCTAGGGTGTCTTCTGGGCATGTCTTCGGTTCCTTCAGCACTTGCCGAAGACTTGCAAAGCACGTGGTGGAGGAATGGTGCACAGCACCATGGGAGGAGAAACCGGAGATGCAGGAAGACCTTGTTCCAGCCCTTGCAGAGATTAATGGCTCTGCCAAGCCAAGCCAAGCCAAGGATCTTGAATCTCAAGTTCCTCCTTTCTGATTTTACACTCCCTGCTTTCACCCAGCCTGAGCTCTGTTTTGATCCTATGCTAAGGGTAAGACATAGAGATTGTTCTGTATGATGATGGAGAATGATGTACTGTCTTTTTGCCCATTACATGTGCTTAGACTGTATTATAAACAACATGTACCATCATATAAATGGATTATCTGGTCAAACAAAGCATTTAAATCCTTAGCTTTGGGGTGAGCTATAAAATTATAAAACACTATGTTTCTGCAAGGAACTGAGAATTCCCCTATTCAGGAAAACCCAAGCCTAAGGCGCACCTTTAATACTCTCAAAGAGTCAGAGATGGGCACACACATCCAAGAGTTCTTATCCACGGTATGTTCGTATCATTTAACTCATCTGAATGTTGATATGTCAACAGTCAAGAAATCAAGACAGTACTGTTTGAGGGGCACGAGGGGCTCCATCCCTTTCAGTCTTGGCTGTCTAAACACATCTTGGTTCTGGTGTTTTACTGCCTGCTTGAATTGTTTTCTACGAGGAAGAGTTAGCTGGGCCAGCTACAAATAATGAATGCCACCTTTTGTGCTACTCCTTGGCACATGTGTAAGTGGAGTTCTCTATGTGCCCCTCCTGCTGGATTCAAACCTGTGCTCTCCATGGACAGGGCTTGTCTAGGCTGTAGCACTGTTAGAAGAGCCGGTCTAATTACTTGCCAGTTCTTGTTTTTTGGCCACTTCATCCCACCACCATTTATTTCCAGTGCAACTCTGAGGGATTATCATCTGCCATCTGATTCAAGTCCCAGAAAGAAGAAGCATTTTCTATTGCTAATGTTGCTCTGAAACTGTGCACAAGTATTTCCAGTTGCCATGGGTTCTAGATAATGAGTAGGGATGGAACTAATTTTCTTTATTGATTTTTGTGTGTGTGTGGGGGGAGTCTTATTAAGCCGCCCTTTTCTGGAATTTGCTATGTAGACCAAGTCAACCTTGAACTCCCAGAGATCCACCTGACGCTGACCCTGGGGTATTATGATTAAAAGTGTACTACTATGCCTGGTCAGGGATAGAACTTAATGTATTTTCTGTAAATTGGTTTTTAAAAGTCAGTTTCCATAGTATTTCCTGTGTGGTATGTTTTCTTTGCAAATACAAAGTGAGTGAAAAGCTGCTGGGAAAGATGTGAGTTGGTGGAAAAGGTGGCCCAGTGGGGTGACAGGCAGATAGGCTGGTGTTCAAAGGGGTCCTCAGAATCCCCAGAAATCTGCTCATCCCAGTCAGGGACGATTGACTTAAGAGGTCTGTTTTATTGAACATAAGTCACCCTTTCAAGAGTAGGTGATATACTATTTGTGGAAGAAGGGCTTTCCTACATGTATTTAACTTAAAAAATTTTTTAAAAATTAAAATATTGTCATGTCATTTTCCTTCTTTTCTTCCCTCTATCAACCTCTCCCATGTACCCTCTTGCTCTCTCATATTCATAGCCTCTTTTTCTTTAATTATTGATATATATATACACATACACATTCCTAAATGCAGAAATATAGCATGTTCAGTCTATATAATGTTACTTGTATATATATATATATATATATATATATATTTAACTTTGTATCGGATAACCAATGAAGTAATTGTGTGGCTTTTCACTGAGAAAGGCTATTTCTCCTGGTCTGAGCATTCCTTAGTTGCTGGTATTTTTTGTCTAAGGGTGGGGCCCTTGGAAACATCCTCTATGTTTTACTGTACCCATAAAGGTATACAGATAACACCTTATTCTACTAAGTTACTTAATCTAACCAAGTATGTTATTGTACCTTATAAAAGTATTGACTACCTTTATTCATTTGGAAAAGATTTTTGGATTTAAATATTCAGATATATAGTATTATGTATGATCATTTTTGTCATCTTTGTATATTTTAAAACCATCCCTTGTGAGCCAGCAAGATGGCTCATCAGGTAAAGACACTTGCTGATCATGTGACTTCAGTTTCTGAAATCCATAAGGTGACAGGAGCGTGCCAACAACTCCTGCAGTATGTCCTCTGCCCGCCACCTGTGCACCCCACACATAGCCGAAAAAAGTAAATGGGATAGAAATCTTAAAAGCACCTCTTGGTTAAATCTTATGTTTCCAGAAATACCCTCTTACAGGTATGCTTTTGCCATTCTGTCTTCTGCCCCAGTAAAACTCTAGGAAACAAGTCATTATCAACACTGCTGGTTCTCGATGACATGATGACTTAGTGATTCTTACAGGTATTGCTTCTTGCTGTACTAAAGGAAGTCAATGGGTTGGCGTTCAGAGATGTGAATAAAAGCTTTAGCGAGTTATGGCTCTTGCACATTCATTTTGTGTAACTATTGGCAGTTGATGGTTGGTGGAGGGGGTCAGTTTTCTTCTGGGGTGTGACCTCTCCTGGGTTTCCCATCTTCCAGTGGACAGCCCTTTACTCATGCACACACACGCAATCCCTCACTGGACTCAGCACGTTATGAGAAGAGAAAGGAAGGGGATGTTAAGTTGGGGGCTGGATATGGAGGGTGGTATCTAGGAATGATTGGTATGGTCAACAAGAGTGGCTATGATCAAAATGCATTGTATACGTGTAGGAAATTTTAAAAAATAGATAAAATAATATTTTAACGTTGCATCACTATTTTTGTCCCCTTTATTCTTACCTCCCCTTCAAATCTTCTGTTAGAAACAAAGACTTTGTGCTAAAATTATAGCTTCTTTAAAGTACCTACTACATGCAAGGTGTAATTACACTAAAACAAACACTGAAGAACCACAAAGAGAGAAATAAATTTAAAATAACTGAATCAATTCTTCTGTTTGGTGGGTTTACAGAATATTATTTTTATTGACCAAAACCATCAATAAATTTTTAGAAAAGCTCAGAGATGCTGTTTCCTCCTGTATTCCTGTCATCTCGGTCATTACCGTTTCGCAGAACATCAGCCTTTGCAGTAGGGAAGATTGCTTTTATGTATGTGAAAGGCGCTGTGGTGCTATTTCATATCAGATAAATCTTGTTTTGTTTGCTGGGGAGATCGTTATACCACACACAGCTTCATTTTCAGCTGACACCACACACAGGTAGTAAAGAAGTGTGTTTGGCTTTGCTTTGCTTTACCAACTAAATGTTCTTTCTTTTAGGGTGTGTTGGAGAGTTTCCTGGGTACCGCTGTCTCTGGAGCCATCTTTTGCCTTTTTGCTGGCCAGCCGCTCACCATTTTGAGTAGCACAGGACCTGTTTTAGTGTTTGAGAGGCTTCTGTTTAATTTCAGCAAGTATGTATATGTCTGTCTGTCTGTCTAGTTATTTGCTCGTGTATGTTGTTCCATCTGGATAAGGCACAGAATAGCAATGAAATAGATCCAAGAATCTGCCAAAATACTAGAATGATAAGATTTGGAAGTGAAAAGTGCCTTCTTGATTAAGTTGTCCCCAGCTTAGCTGACAGTCCTTTCAGTAGGTCCATCTGTTGTGCTGTCTGTTATTCCTTCCCTAGTAATTCTCTCCCTCATTGATTTGTTTCCTGCCCTGAGGGCTGACTCCCAAGGACTTCAAGCCCCAGATTCCTCTGCCCTCTAGGACTTCCTACTGGTTTAGATAATGAAGAGAGAGCATCCCATCCTTCCCCATTTTGAGCACAGCTGCCTGGCTTGCTTCCTGACACTAGCCCCTGTCAGGCAGCCTGTCTAGCCTAGTTTTAGCTCACCAGGCTCTGTAACTCCATTCCTTGTCTGACCTTTACAAGCCCAAGATTGATAATGGCTTCCTGCTCTAGTTAGCTCAGAGTGCCTCTACATTGCCATTTTAGGGGGAGGGAGAGTTAGGCTTTTGTAAATACCCTGTTTATTTTGTTTTCCTTGGATCCCACTTTTTAAAAAAAAATGTCTTTTTCTGCCATGATACTGAAACTGTGTAGAAACCAAATGACTTATGCTAGGTCACGTGGTTTGTTAATGAAAGAAACTGAATGTCCTTAGTTCTTAGTTCCTGTGTTCTTCACTGTAGATGACTTTCAGTACTCAGATGAATAATAATGACACCAATATTTTCTTTTAAAAATTAATGGATCATTTGGAATAGGGGAGATATTAAATAAGTCAATTATTTAAATTGTTATTTTAGCATATGAGTAGATTCAAACAAAAGTGGGTGTTCTTGTCTCTTCCTGCTGTACCTGATAGATTTCTAAGACAGAATTGTCTTTACTGCATGATCTTAGTCCTTAGATGACAAAGTTTGTCCAGTCTTGTGAATATTCCTTTGTAGGATTTCTATGTTCTATATTGTTATGTGCTGCAGGATTTTAATTTAGAATAGCCAGTGTCTATACAGCACCAGTGTTAGTTGCTTTTCTGGTACTGTTCTAGGATGCAACTTAGGAGAGAAAGGGTTTATGTTGGCTTACAGTTCAGAGGGGCTACAACCCATCATGGGCAACGTAAGTGGGAGGAGCTCCTGGCTTCCAGGAAACAGAAAGAGTAAAGGAAAGGGGGCCAAGCTATCCAACCTCAAAGCTCACCTCCGGGGCTAGCCTCCTTCTACTAGGCTTCCACTTTCCAAAACTTCCCCAACTTTCCCAAATAGGAGCTCAAGTGTGTGTAAACCCCCACCCCAAGGGTCTGGGTTTGGGTCCATATCAAACCTAACTGTAACATTGCTCATGGGTTTAAAGACACTCACATAGCTTTTGAAACTGTGTGCGTCATTTGAAAAGTATCATAAGTTACATGAGCCGAGTGAGGGTTGAAACCTAAAAAAATGGGTGGATAGCATCAGCGAAAGCTGTCTGAGCACTTGAAGTTGAACTATTTTAATAAAATAGTGTGTTTTCTGCAGATCATTATTACAGATTTCTCCTCCGTCATAATTCTGAGGACATGGAAAGAATTTTATTCATGTCAGTTTACAGAGAGAGTCAAACAGTTTTTATATGTTTAAGAAAACATTTTGTGAGACAAGAAAGGCTTCATGGGAAGATTAAACAAGCATGCACTATAAACAGGAACAAACAGGCAGAACCTTACAGGGAGATTTATTACATGAAATGCAGTCCGAGTTGAGTCGGAATCTACAGAAAATGTTTGTGTCTTGGTTTGTTTTCATCATTGTAGGCTTTGGAGTATTTCCTTCCGCCAAGCAAGTTCTTTTCTCACTTTCCCTTCTGTCTCATCATAATTGCTACTGTTACATAGTCTCAAGCAGTTTATTTGAAAACAGTTGTAGCAATGAGAAACATTTGCAGAACTGCCTTAAAGTCAGCACTGCCTATTGTGTGGTAAATGGTCCTTTTATTCCCCGTGCAGTGAATCTGTTCATCTGCTTCTGTTAGAGCATTAATGCTAGTCTGGCCTTGTGGCTCACCAGTTCCCAAAGCCAATGTGACCTACTCTCAGGCTTCTGAGCTGCTCTGTGCAAACGAGCTTCCCAGTATGTCTCGGGAGGACTGTGTTACAATCTCCACCTCCTCCTCGGTACACTGAAGGATCAACATGGCTGTTCAGCTAGGCTGCTATTGGTTCATTTTGCCCAGTTTTTCTCCAACATAATTTTCTCTCTCAGGAGCATAGGCAAGTCCTTGTGTAGCAGGATTAAGTGTAGTCATTACAGATTGCCACCTGATAGACTCATGAGATTCTCATCTCCTGTTTCTTCTGGAAATTTTAAATGTTGCTTTGTTTTCCTTGGTGATCTCATCTGAGTCATTCTCACTTACCTTGGCAGTTTGAAAGTCTCTTAGAATAGCGAGTTTGGTGTCTATTCTTTAGAGTCTAAGATTTAAGCTTGTATGTGCATTTTTTCCTTTGTGTTCAAACTCATAATGTTTTAACCACTAACAATTACTGGATTCTTTTCTTATCCCCTTTGCAAACATCAATTCTGTAACTACCTCTAGCATTCTTGGGATAAATCTGGAGTGCTTTAGCTTTCAATCTGGGCATGGTGGTGTGTTCCTGTAACGGCAGTGTATGGAAGACTGGGGCAGAAGTGCTGTGACTTTACTGCCAGCACAGGTTATGTAGTGAGTTCAGGCAAACCTGAACTATTGACTGAGCCTCTTTCTCAAAAACAAAGCCTAAACCAAATGAATAATAAAAGATGGTTTTAGTTTTCATCTTCTTAGGGTAGCAAAGCTAGATAGTTGTTTTAAACTTTTAAGAAAAACACCTGTTGGCTCAAACGGTAGTGAAATATTTCTTTACTCTTGTACTTTGGCTGACTCACATGGTAATATGAGTTATCTCAATTCTTAGGTCACGTTTTTTTCTGCAGTACCCTGCTTATCTCACACAGATGTGTATTCAGCAGTAGAGATACGGACACATACAGAACTGGAAGGGAAATGCTCTTGTGGCAGATCTATGATGATCTGTAGAACATAACTTCATATTAAGCGTTCATAATTTCCATTTTTTTTCTGTTCTAATTGTTGCCTAATGGGATGAGGCCTGTCCATATTCACCCAAAGCCCGTGAATTTAAATGTTAGTATCTCCAGAAACAGACTTGTGGGAACGCAATGATGTTTGATCACTTATCTGGGCATTCTCTATTTCAGTCAAGTTGACAAAAAATTAACTATACCAGTGTCTAAGAAACTTGAAGATGTAACATTCTTTAATATTACTCACAGGCGACTGTCAGCCACCTTCTTAGTTAAGACATGAACTATAGGCATGCTTTCATTCAATAGAGGAATGTATTAGGCAGTTTTTTAAATGAACAAGGTATTGTTCTAAGTGGCGGATTAGAATTCTGCCCTATGAGCAGTGGGAAGTCACTGTAAGGTTTTAAGCTAAGGTATATGGTTAACCCTTAAAACGATCATTTTAACTCTGGTGTGGAAAATGGCTTTGCACAGGGCAAGCATAGGTATCAGATTATGACTCAGTCCAGAGGTTTTAATCGGTAAAAAATTTAGCTGCTCAGACTGAGATGATGGAAGGGAATGAGGTGATCTGATGCCCTTAGGAAGATGTTAGAACCGTGGCTAGCAGTTATCAGACACCTTGTTGAAAATCAAGTCTTAGAATGTCAGATTCGTAGGATCCTTGATGCTCAGCTTCTATCTCCTTCCTCACCATAGATGGACTGTAGGCAGACTTTTCTGTCCCACCAGCCACTCCCTAGCTAACCACAGAGAAGCTTAATATTAGTTATAACTGCTCAGCCTATAGCTTAGGCTTGTTTATAGCTAGCTCTTATAACTTAAATTGACCCACTTCTATTCATCTATGTGATGCCCCAAGCCATGTTTACCTCATGTATATACTTCCCATTCTGTTCGCTCTGCATCTCATGGTACCTCCTCAGACTCCTCCTCCTCCTTCTGAGCATTCTCTTAGTCTGGTTCTCCCACCTAACCTTGTCCTGCCTAGCCATCGGCCAATCAGCTTTTTATTCCCAGTGAGAGCAACACATCTTCACAGTGTACAGAAGGGTAATTCCACAGCAATAAATTATGAGTTAGTGATCATTGCAAACACCCACTCTCTATATAATTTAAATATAATCAGTAAGCAGTCATAAAATATCAATACTTGACCCATCATTTTCTATTGGTCTTGACTTTAAAGAAATGGGAAGACAATTGAAAGACAGTAGCCTAGTCAGATGGTGATGGCCTATTCTAAGCCTTCTATGGAACAAGCCCAGGAAGGACAGGGCAGACACACCCAGTTATGGTAAGAGGATATCCTTTCTGTGGGCAATCACATGAGAAGTTGTACTGTTTGGCTGTGTCATACTAGGGCAGCCTCTCTTGATCTGATAAGAGCCCATGCCTCCACTCCTGTCTTCTCTTGTTGGTGACGCTCTCTCTATCCACACTGCTTAGCTTTTGAACTCTTCTTCTGCTCCCTGGCCTGGCTTTCCCTACTCAGTCAGGAGAGTTTCTTTATAGGTGTTCTCAAACACCTTGATTTCCTTTCTACAGCCTCATTTCCTCCCAAAATTATTTACCCTTTTCTCATGACGTGATCACTTAGCATCTTATAATAAAACTGTGTTCTTCATGTTGTCTCCTTTAGTAGAAGATGGTCCTGAGTTGAGTGCCTAGAGAATACTGATGTTAGTGTTGTCACTGTTAACTGGCAAAACTCATGTTGCCCCCCACACCCATTATCAGTGCTTTTAAACAGTTTACTCTGTATGTGCCATGAAGACCTTTTAAAAAAAACTTTTAAATTAATCTTAATCTTTAATAATTTCATATATGCATTGTAGTTCTACTCACCCCTCCCCCTCTTATCTCCCTTCCATTCCCATTAACCCTTTTCTTATCCCTAGAAGCCCCTTTCCAGATTGATATCCATTTAGTGTATTGTGACTCACCTAATTCAAGCAGGGTCATTTGTGTGACATGCTTGGTATTATCCATTGGAGTCTGGTGGGTGTGCCAGTGGGCAGGCAAGCGAAGGCAATTGTAATTTCTTTGCTTCTCCAGAAGATGGCATAGATCTCTTCTGTCTCCTATAGTCTATATTCTCTGTGGCCACTTGGCTACAGTACTCCTTTAGCCTTGCACAGATGTTGTAAATATCTATGTAGGACTGGCCAACCAATCATCACTTATCGTCATTATCTTGAGAATTCCTGAGACTCCAGTTTTACTGCCATTGACTAGAAAGAGGGGTTTTTCTGAATAAAGTGAAGATAGCATTTGTCTGCAGACATAAATGTTTAGAAAGCGTTTTTACACTGTGTCTGTCTAACTAAACAACAACGTTACGTTCCTGTCTAAGTGACCTCCCCAGCCTTGGGTTTTTAGCAGATTTACAGTACTAGGTATGGGGTTCCTCTGGTAGAGCAGGCCCCTGATCCAATCAGAGAAAAATTGGTTTCCTCTGGAAAGTCAGGCCACTGATGCACAACTGTGTGTCTATGTTGCTTGTCAGGTTTGTATTGTAGTTCATGAGGTTCACAGCTGGGTAAGAGCATGGATGTTGTTTCTTTCCCAGAAGCTTTCATAGTTACCCTTTGGTTCTGTGCAAACCAGCTAGCAGGGAGGAAGCTTCCACCTCAGAGGTTACTTTTTTGAAAGAGAAAAGTAGTGAGTTTTATTCTCTAACACTAAATGCACTTTCTAAGAGCCTCCCCCCAAAGCCTTTTAGAGTCATTCCTAAAGATAGCATGATAATACCAAATAAAATCAAATCCTTAAGTTTACTATTTCCTGGATAGAATTGAGTTTTATATGCAGTGTCTGAAGGGGATCTTTTAGCAGTCATTTTCTGGGCATTTTAGTGATTTTTAGATTCATCTTGTTTTCTGGTAGAATAGTCAAAATTTCCGTTTTTTGGTTTTTCTTTCCAGGGACAATAATTTTGACTACTTGGAGTTTCGTCTTTGGATTGGCCTGTGGTCGGCCTTCCTGTGTCTCATTCTGGTGGCCACTGATGCCAGCTTCCTGGTTCAGTACTTCACCCGTTTCACGGAAGAAGGTTTCTCCTCTCTGATCAGCTTCATCTTCATCTACGACGCTTTCAAGAAAATGATCAAGCTAGCCGACTACTATCCTATCAACTCTGACTTCAAAGTGGGCTACAACACTCACTTCTCCTGTGCTTGCCTGCCACCCGACCCGGGTAAGGAAACCTTGCATCATGCTTGCACTCACCCTCTCTGTAGGAAGGTGTGAGCTCATGCTGCTGACCAAAGGGTCTGACCTGGCTTCCTCTGAGGAATCCTAGTACCAAACTTGCCATGTGATTCAATGAGGAAATGACAGCAGGATTGCGAGGATGGGAACATAGCCAGCTCAGTACTTTGTGATTACCTCAAAGAAGGAATGGATGTGTACTTTATTCTTAGTTTTATGAGGTAATTGGGGAGACGCAGGCATTGTATATAAAATGAGTCTAAAGAGCAGAGGAACTTCTTGCGTCTGAACTTTTAGTT
The DNA here is from genome assembly GCA_028555095.1 of Dicrostonyx torquatus. Classification (NCBI taxonomy): domain Eukaryota; kingdom Metazoa; phylum Chordata; class Mammalia; order Rodentia; family Cricetidae; genus Dicrostonyx; species Dicrostonyx torquatus. Next base: position 8,068,232 of record JAQHUG010000054.1, on the reverse strand, counting down.
CACATTTTCTTGTTTCTTGATTGCGATGCAAATCTCTTCTTTTAAATGATGTTTAAATAAATTACCTTAAAATATAGAAGAAAATGTACCATTGAGTTTTTAATAAGTTGAATCATAAAATTAAAAAAAGGAAGTTGGAGGCCTCTAATGGGTAAGTGGGACCTTTTAGTCCAACTTGGCTGTGCAATGTCAGAAAGAGGAGATTCTAAGAAGGAAGGAAGGAAGGTGACTATGTGAGCATACATACATATGTATGTATATACATTATATATGTAATAAGCTAGTAGCAGATTCATGTCATTAAGTCAGGAGAGCAACACTTGTATGAGGAATGGGACTGTACATCTTAATAATTTAATACCTGTCGATCCAAACTTAAGTCATTATCAGTTTTTTTATAAAAATGTGTTCAAAGTCATTAAAATATTTTTTAGAATAGTTTAACATTGCTTTATAGAACACAAAACTTATGGAAAAAGACTCACTCTGAGCAATTTACTGTGTATTTGCTATAATAGAGTAAGGGGTAGGTGTTTGCATTATACAATTTCAAGACTATTATGGATACCATGATGTACAATTAGCTATAGGATGGGATTCCCTAAAGTAAAAATTGATATACATTTCACGATTTTTAGTAAGACCTAGTGAATTGAGTCCAGCAGAATCCTGAGATAAGCTCAAGGTATAAATATGAGCCATATTTCATTTCTGGATTCTGAGACTAAAAATTTTCATATTTATGCTAAAGGAAATGGAATTGCTCTATAGACCAGATACAAAAGGAATATGGCTATAAAAGTAAAAGGTGTGTTGTGCTTGTGAGAGGCTTTATGAGATTGCTCCCAGATATACTGGTGTTATAACTCATCCTCCCCTCCTCACAGATACACTGGGGACACTGATTTCCATCTGGGTGGTGAAGGAAGAGAGGAGCTCCTCAGGGGCCATTAGTCATGATGCTGAGGAGAACAGTGGGTATCTAGGACTTCACACTCACAACTCTTCTCGTAAAGTGGAAGGATGATAAACATGCATTAATGTCAAACCCGTACTTAAAAGTAAGGCAGAAAAGTGTAAGACTGAGATTTCGGTATTCAGATGAATGTGACTATTGCAGATTAAAATGTGCTTGAGCAGGCTTGAAGGGCTAGTGCACAGATAGCCCACAGATTAAAATGTGGCTGGTGTTGGACTTGGTGTGTGCCTGTGTATTACTCAGGATTCTCTAGAGAAACAGAACTGACATATATTCATTATATAACATTATATTTATCATATGTTAATACATTATACACATATATGGGATTTATTATAATGGTCCAGCTAGTCCAACAATGGCTATCTACCAATGGAAAGCTCAAGGATCCACTAGTTGTTCAGTCCTTGAGGCTCCGTGTCTCAACCGGTCTTCACCAAACACTGAAATCCCTAAGATGTACGCTCCCATACCAGTGAGGGAATAAACTTGGCAGTGAGTTTGAGGGCAAACAGGCAAAGGTCAAGAGCATCCCTCTTCCATGTTCTTCCATGAGGCTGCCACCAGAAGGTATGGCCCAGATTAAATGTGAATTTTCGCCCCTCAAAAGGTATCGATTAAATGTGAGTTTCACCACTCAAATGATTTAACTAAGAAAAATCCCTCATGGTGTACCCAACCACTTGGATTTCAGTTAATTCTGCATGTAGTCGAGTTGACAACCAAGAATGGCCATCACATTCTATAATCCCAAAACTCTGGAGGTTTTGGCAAAGGTGTTGCCACAAGTTCAATGACATCCTGAGTTACATAGTTCCAAGATGGCCTACAGAGTAAGAATCTATAGTAAGGACTACAGAGTAAGAATCTGCCTCAAAAAGTCCAAAAGTGGCAGGTATTAAAATAATTGCACCTGTCCCAACCCCAGAGAAATGCAGCTATGGAGGGCTCTTCTTCTTCTTTTTTTTTTTTGGTTTTTCGAGACAGGGTTTCTCTGTAGCTTTGGAGCCTGTCCTGGAACTAGCTCTTGTAGACCAGGCTGGTCTCGAACTCACAGAGATTCGCCTGCCTCTGCCTCCCGAGTGCTGGGATTAAAGGTGTGCACCACCACCGCCCGGCTGTAGGGCTCTTCTTGGGGGAGAGAATGTTTAAAGCCCATGGAGACTCTCAGTCTGGGCTTGAGTCTGGGCTTGGGCAGTATGGAGAGTGAAAATACTGGATTCAGGGGCTACGGACATAGCAGCTCAGTGGGTCAGCTGCTTGCTTCGTATATGCATGGCCTTGGGTTCAGTCCTCAATACTTGGGAGGAGTGGAATGAAGGGAGAAAGGAAGGAAGGGAGGAAGGAAGGATGAAAGGGAAGAAGGAATGAAAGAAGAAAGGAAGAAAAGGAACTCACAGGCATATTGATAATGGGATTTTGAATTTTCCATGTATTTATTTATGTGCACATACATACATACATATAGGTATTTATGCAAAGGCCTGTATGGTGACTTATTACACAAGTCTGGGTGATCATTAAGCAAGGTTTTCTAAAGGAAAATAATTGCCGCTCCACTGTTTTGTGCTTTGAGGTGTTGGTGAAGCTGGCTGAGGGATTTGTAAGCACACCTGATACACACACAAAAGATAGATCAGGTGCTGGTCCCATCCCACCTGGGGCTAATGGGAACTTGCATTCATTTCTTTTCATGGGATGCTGGCAGACAAGTTAATACAGGACAAAGGAAAGCATCACTGAGTGTGTTCAAGTTGAAAGAGAAAGACAGAGACAGTTAGGGAACGAGAGACAGAAGGAGAGAGGGGGGAAGGGAAGAGTGATGGGGGTAGAGAGACAGGAAGGGGTTTTCCATGAAGGTTTGTCTGCCAGGAGGTATCTTTGTATGAAAAGATGGCACTGAGGGCTGAGCCAGCTTTACATATGCAGCGCAGTTAAGGACAACAAAAGGAAGGGTTTTCACTTCTTTTTGTCTGTGTGTGCAAAGCATCAGTCTTGAACTGCTCTCAGGACACCAGTTCCCACTCCCTCTAGTTGGTACCCGTATTGATTTTCTGTTTCAAGTACAGTTGAATGATGCCAAATATATGACCGGAGCAACTTCCTTCTCCTCAGGCAGCTTGGCATCACCTTTCTGTTCTGTAAGATGTGGTTAATAATAGTACATACCTTTAGAACTATCTTGAAGAAGGCAGATATATTGGTATATGCCTATAATCCAGAACTTGGGAGGCTGAGGCTAGAGGATTTCAAACTCAGGCTATCTAGTGTCAACCTTGTATCATCTCTCACACACGAAGGAACTGTTTTTAAAGTAAATTAGTACAGATTAAGTGCTTATGTTTACTAACTTGCAATGAGTAATTGAATGTTACCTGTTTTTTGTTGTTATTATTCACTACATTTTAATCTTTAGTTAGCACATTCTTTGTATATGTATATCATTTTTCCTCTAATAATACACCATTGGATAGTTGGTCTATTCTGTATCCACACTGATGGTTGCACTTAATTTAGTACTGGCCCAGGCAAATGGCATTCATGAAACGTATACAGGAACTGATGCATTTCTGAGCCTTGCTTGTGGTTTGGAAAACGGCATATAGATATTTCTTAATCACTGCCCTATTGTTGGGAAGAGGCATGATGACAAAGGCAACTCTCATAGAGAAAGCATTTAATTGAAGGCTGGCTTACAGTTTCAGGTGTTTAGTCCATTAGCATCATGGCAGGGAACATGGCAGTAGGCAGGTGCAGTGATGAAGAAGTCAACAATGCATCCTGATGTGTAGGGTACAAGAGAGATTCTGGGCTTGACATGAGCTTTGGAATCCCCAAAGCCTATCCCCAGTAATGCACTTCTACCAACAAGGCCACACCTCTTAATTATTTTCAAGTAGTAGCGCCTCCTGAGTAAGCCTTCAATGACATAAGCTGATGGGGCCCTTCTTATTCCAGCCACCACAGGATGTTTGTATTTTTGTTAAGGCTTTCCTATCTTTTCTAAGCTGTATAAAGTTAATGACTATAGGTTGTGCATGGTGGCACATGCCTTTAATCCCTGCACTTGGGAGGTACAGACAGTGGATCTGTGTGTTCGGGCCCAGTCTGGTCTACATAGTGAGTTCCAGGCCAGCCAGAGCTTCACAGTGCTACCCTGATTTAAAAAAAAGAAAGAAAAAAAAAATGAAAAAAAAAACAGAAAGAATTAAAACAAGCAAATGATTGGTTAGTTCCTGCGCAGCACTTCCCTATAACCTTTGTCATGACAGCAAACTGCAGAGACTCATCATAAATGCACTACTTCTGGGGAACAAATGAAACAGTGCTAGGGAGCGTTGCACGTCCAGCTCAAGGAAGCGCTCTAAGAACAACAAAAGGCTGGTCTTTCATCACAACATGCACTCCTAGTAAAAGAATTCAGTCAATGAGTCAATAATATTTAAACTGGCAGATGGCTTGTTTTTCAACACTGGGGCCGTGTGCAACGATGAGCCAGCAACTGCCCAGATGGAGCCATGATCCTGCAAATGGAGAAGGAACTGGAAATAGGGGTCACGAATCACGAAGAGGGTTGTATTCATGTCCATAATGTATTATAGCCACACTGATCACTAGGAGGATTGTATTCACATCCATAATATATTATAGCCCTTGAAACGTCTTCATGTTTTAATAGTGCAGACATGTATTATTCTTTATTCTTTGAGAACTTCATAGCACATGTATGAAATGTATTTTGAGCGTATCCACACGTTTCCCTGCTGCATCTCCCTCTGCCAACTTCTTGTCCTCTTTTCTCTTCGGAAAACATAGCCTATTGAGTTCAGTCAGTGCTGCCCACAGGCACGTGTTATAGAGCCCTCCACTGGAGTGTGGGCAGCACCAGTAGCCACATCCTGGAAGAGAATGGAGCCAACCGCTGCCAGCACTTCCTCCGCTCTGGTCTGGGGTCTTGTGAGCGTCTGCCTCATCCGTGCTGGAACTGGCTTGGTCTTGTGCAGTGGCCACAGCTGCTATCAGTCGATTGTGGACCGGTGATGTCACACCCAGCAGACATTTCAGAGCGCTCCTGCCCTTGCTCAGGTTCTTAGAGTCTTTACCTTTTCCGCTTTCACAGTGTTTCCCACAGGGCCTTGGGGAAGAATAGCATCAGAAGGGTAGGATACACATCCCATTTGCGGCTGAGCATCCACAGTCCCTTTTTCTCAGTGCTGGGCGAGTCATGAGTCACTTCATTAAACACTGCCCATCGTACAAAGAAGCTTCTCTAACCAAGGGGAGAGTATCTATGGATATATGCATAAATATTTAGGAAGGAATTTGGCAACAAGACCATTTAGCAAAACAATATCAGTAGATTTCCCCCTGGTACCTGTGACTTCCCAGCCATGGGTTTTCTACCAGGCATGATTTCCTTCCTATGGGGGCAGGCCTCAAACCCAATAGGAAAGCAATTGGTTATTTCCGCTAACAGACAAGCCACTGTTGCCCTGGTGGTGATATCCTTCCTGGTGCATCTGTATTTTGACATGCAGGGCTCAGTACTGGGTGTGGTCACTGATGTCTGATCTCCCCAGCCTGAATAGCACCCCCCTGGGACAGTCAAAGTTTGTCAGCAGGGAGAGAGTTACCCATTATTTCTAGACTGGTTTCTCTATGTCCTTCAATGTCTTCAGGAATAGGCTCTTACAATCTAGTTATGGGCAACCAAGAGCAATGCATTAGCCTGTATTTTTAGGGGTTGCCTTTGTGGCCTCTCTGACTAAGAACTTCCATGACAGTAATCTATGTCTGGCATTGAGATCTTTGTTGAATAATCCAGGTCCTCTGGGAACAGTGCTGTGTACCCAAACAGGGTACCTCTGTTCAAACTCCTTTTCTTTTTTAAAATGTGTTTTTTCTTAGTTTAATTTTTCTCTTTTGAGACAGGGTTTCTCCGTGTAGCGCTGGCTGTCCCGGACCTCTCCTTAGAGACCAGGCTAGCCTTGAACTCAGATATTTAGAGACCAGGCTAGCCTTGAACTCAGAGATATACATGCATCTGTCTCCCAAGTGCTGAGATTAAAGATGTGTGTCACTACACCTGCCCTTAAAATTATTTTTTACATTAACTTACAAACTAGAGTGTTTTCCCAAGGTTTCTTCATGAATCTTTAGTTTTGTCTAAGTCACCCCTCCTCCCTCCTTTTCCATGCCCTTCTGCCCCCATTCTTGCTTAAACTATTAATCCCCAGCGTCTCCACCTCTGCAACTTCATATCACATGTGTTCAATTGTCTTTGTGAAGACAATTCTTCCTCCCTTTTTCCTTCTTCATTATTTTTTAAAGATTTCTTGATTTATATTTGACTTGTAGGAGTGTTTTATCTGCCTGTATATATGTGAACTACATGTGTACCTGGTACCTCCAGAGGCTTTGGGTCCTCTTGGATTAGAGTCACAGACAGATGTTAGTCACCATGGGGTTGCTGAGAAATATGGGTCCTGTGCAAAACCAGCAAGTGCTTTAGACTGCTGAGCTGTCATGTCTCGTTACCCCTTCCTGATCCTTCTTGTGCCTGCAAGTTTCTATAAAATCTCGCCACCTCCTAATTGTCCTTTTCTTTATGAACCCTTGTTCCTCTCTTTTAGCTTCTGTTACTGATTGGTAACTCAAATAGGTCAAATAGGTCTTAATTCCCTGAAGAATTAAGAAGGAAAATTATCCAGAAAGTTTGACATTCGTGTGTAGACACATGACTTGTATGCTAACATCCTCTTTTCTCAGACATGGGATAGATGCTAGTGAATGTAGAGACAATAGATCTATTTCCCACGATGCCTTGTTGGCTGCCTAGCAGAAGTATGTAAGAAGCCCAGTGTGAAAACAAAAATGTCAAGTTGGAAGCAGCTCACCACATCTTCTCTCATTACCAGGCTCCCTGGGCAGAAAGTCATCAGTGAGCTATAACATAGGCTACATGTGCCTTGGGGTATAAACTGAACTCTGACCTTGGACACCATGTAGCATTATGGCCACAAGATAGACTAATTAATTAAGTTCTTTGCTCTATAATCTGTGAAATGCATTCATATTGTGACTGAGGGTTTGCTACTAACATTAAGTGGCATAATGTATAAATAACTGCATGGCACTATCAATACTGCATTAAAATTTCTCTCTTTTTTCTCATAATTTTTATTGTCCTATACGAAAAGCCCCATTCAGTTTAATCTTGTCGTTTACACATTTCCTCTCAGTCCCATTAAGCTTTTACTCCAAGCAGAGCCTGGAGACTCATTAATAACCAGTATGCTATTGTTGGCAATCAGGAAACACTTGTGCCTGTGTCTAAGGGAAGAAAACTAGGTTTAGTTTAGCACATGTCGAGTGTTTATTAGTATTCCACTGAGTCCGGAGCCTTAAAATATTGTGTAGTATATCCATAGTCATGAAGGAGGAAGGAACGCTAATCCTAGAGTTAGGAAGGAGGTATTCAGTTCATCTCAAGAGAATCTGTGTAACTCATAGATTCGAGAGTGCTAGGACTTTTTAAGTTGGAAACAAACATGAACATTTTCCCTTAAACTCAACTTTATTTCTCCCCTAACCTTTCTTCTTTATCCATCATCATAAATGTACTGTGGGTCTAGTTCATGAGTTGTTAAGAATTATGTTCCTTGTAATGATATAGAACACACACACACAACTAGTTTTTTGTTGAAAAAAATTTTTCAGCAGTATGTCCTGATCATAATAATATGTTTACTTTATTATAAATAGTGTTAATTATTTTCAGATGGCTGGAGGTCCAATTTTCTTTGACCCAGACTTTAGAAATCAATTTTTGCTCTTGTCCCTCTGTTCATTTGTAAAAGGTGTAAAGGTTGTGATAAACACATGCTCCAGGGTGTGTTAATAGTTTAGAGAAGGCCAAAATGAATTTTCTGGCCAGGTGTCAGTCCTTTATCTGGGGGAAGAAAGAAACCCTGCTAAAAACAATAAATTATAAACGCAAGAAAAATGGCCTCAGGGGCAGACATTGTGTCATTAACAGAGGGGTTATATTTTATTGATTAGTTGTTAACTGTTGCACAGAGAATGTGCTTAATAATGGATGAGCGAGTAAGTGAAGATTATTCTCTTTCAGACATTGAACAGTCGTCTGTACTCTCTCAGAGTAACCGATGACCTTTCTCCTGGTGTGGAGTTTACGGCCAAGCCAATGACCGAATTAGCAGTACCTCACCTTCTTTTATTTAAGCACGGAGAGACATCCGAATGCTTTGAAGCCGTTGTCACTAAGATAGAATTTCATTATCATTTCTTTGTACATAGTTTTTTTCTTAGCCTAATAGGTAGATACTATGATAAGTTAACATTGAGAACAACTCCTGGGCTCAATGTAAATCCTGTGGCCCATTGGGGTGGTCAATATGTGTTTCATAATTAGAAAGCCAAGTTACAGAAAATGAGGAAATGTGGCATGGTCATAACTTATCTTTTATGAATGGTGCCAAATTAAATGCAATTCCCCTTTTATAGTAGGTCATTCCTTTTTTTATGAAGTCGGTTTAAATCATAAAGTAATAGCAAAACTTGAAAGTGTAAGTTGCGCTGTGCTGTTCCTCACACTTGCCCTTGAGACCTTCCTTCATTTAGCACAGTTGATGTTTTGTCACTTGCGGTCATAGTGGCTCTTGAGAAAGCCACACATGCCGGAAACACTTCCACCTCAGTCTCCTTTCACTGTTCTAACCCACATTTTAGTAGCTTCCCATGATGCTTCTAGAGATCGGAAATGGGGAGGGAATGGATTTGGATTATCACAGGACCTAGAGATATTCTCTAGCTTTGCATTTATATAAAGCATTTATTTGGACCACTTTTCTTGGAGTAATGTCTGTGCATATTGGGAACGTGAAGATAGATGGATATGGAGGAGATATTTTTGTGGAAACAATGGCTAAGCATATTCCACCTGTATGTCCACTCTAACTTCCCGCTCTTTAACACACAACATAGCGTCTCAGGGAAAATTGTGGGAAGAATGTCAGTGGCTGAAGATGGACTAACTTGCTACTCACAGAAAATCTCAAGCATGGGGTTTGGTAAAAAAGTACTTAGGGAAATGAAAGCTATAAGAACCAACAAGTTTCAAAAGCTATACAACTTTGTTTGTAGATTTAGGGCTGAGAGAGTGGTAACTCATAGCTCTTTCTCATAGAACTATCCTGATTGGCTTTGCCATTACCTACAAAAGCTGGTTTTGTTCTTTTGCTGAAATACACGTTTAAGGTATAGACTCAATTGTATCGAGAGAGGTGATATAATCAAGTTTTCTAGGACCTTGAAATAATGTCATGCTCCAGTTTTATCTTATATCTCTTTCCCATTTGCTTGATTTCCTTAAGGCACTGAGAAGGCTTAGAGTGGAATAAACCATCGAAGTCTGGTAATTATAGAGTAACCTTAAGGTTCTCCTTGTTTTCAGCTTCGTTTTATTGCAGCCATGACAAACTGTTGTGATATAGAGTCAGATTAGACTGATATTTAGTCACCACCATCCAAATGGAAGACGTTTACCTGGGGATTTCAGTAAACCTGTTTTAATAGCACAATATCAGTAGATTTAATCAGAAGTAGCTGACACCCCCCACTCCAGGTCAAGCTCTGCTTTCTCCGGGTCATCGAGTTAGTAGTAAGCTTGCACCATTTACTTAGCTGTGACCTGAAATTGGCATCAGACTAGCCATTTTGCCTACAGTGCATCATGTATTTTGCTTCGTCACCTTACGGGGTACTTGGATTCAAATTCAGTTCCCCAAATGAAGGATCCATGATTTGGAATAGTGGTGGAACTTCTTCAAGACCAGGGTTAATGGAAGGAGTTTTAGAGCCCTGTGTTCAACATGTGGCACAGTTAAAATTTAGGCCTCTTGTCTTGTGTAAGAGGTGTGCCAACACTGACCCATGTCCCCTCCTGCAGGTGAAGTCTCTCTATCTCCTGGTTCTGTTTCTAGACCTCTCCATAAGCACTAAAAAGGAAAGGCTGGCTTAAGATTGAAAAATGGCGGACACGCCTTAAAAGTATCTATCTCTGACAGCCTGCATTCCATCATTCCAGAGGGTCAGCGAAACATTGATGTGTTAGAAGGAAGAGCAAGGAAGTGAAAATCCAAACACTGGAAAGGGCTGAAGCTGTGAGACTACGTAGACTAGACTGTCCTGGCGATGATAATGCAGCTAGACCTGCATTAGCTGAAATAGAGAACGGCACTTTTCCCTGAGCCCTGCAGCTGAGCTGAAAGTGAAGACAGAGTGCAGTGTGTCTGGGCTTTTCCTTTTGACCTTTCCAGAATCTTAATTAAGGAGATTGCAGTTGCCTTCTAAGTGGATCAGTCTGCAATTGGTTGCCAAAGTGTTTATACTCTGTCTGGATCTCAGTGGTGCCCAATGGCCCTTGTGGATCAAGAGCCCAGCTGTAATCGATCATTTTCTCATCAGTGAGCCTAAAGACATTTACTTTTAATCTCATTTATGGACTTTACCAAACTCTGCCAATATGTGTTTATAGAAGTGCATATATATATATATACATATATATTATATATGCAGAGAAAGAGAAAGAAAGTAGCATATACTTCTTCCTGTTTTTTAGCTACGGCTCTTCTGGGATTTTTAGGGTCAGTGTACTTTACTATTTTATTTTAGATGAACCTTAAAAATATAAGAAATATAATTGAGTGGGATTGATGCATTTCCAAAACTTAGGAGCAGTTCCTGAGAATCCAGGCTCTTATTTTAATGTCTACATTATCTATAATTATTTCCCGGACTTAGAGTCTTGAACACATTCCCCAACTCTTTAACCATGGTTAGAAGGCAGAGAAGTTTGGAAAGCTGATGAAGTTGCGTTGAAAATCTAGCTGACACTAGACACTGGCCTGTGATTTCTGGGATGCTGACTCGTTCGTGAGCATTGTCCCACCTTGAATTCTTGGCCCATAGATGTCATCATTAGATGTTGATGAGTAGGGATGCTGGTAGAGAAGGAAGGGTATCAGATTTAATAAGGTCTGAACTTGGGCGATGCTTCTGATTCCAGCCATGGTTTGCATCAGAGTCTTGTCCAATACTTAGATCACATGGGAAAGTTTGCCTGTGATGTGTTCTAGGGTGATGTATTTGTTTATTTACTACCTATTTTTCAAACAGCATCTAAATAGCCCAGACTGGCTTCATGTTTGCTGTATAGCCTGGGGTGACTTTGGACTGCTGATTCTCTCCCTCTGATCTTCCCCTCCTACCTGGTTCTTTAGCTAGCCTGAGGTTGGAACCCAGGGCCCCATGCTTGCCAGAGAGACACTCTCACATCTGTGATAAATCTTTAGGGCCATCCCATGGTTTGAATACTAATTCCATATTTTGGACAAATTGAATATTGTAAGAGAATATATTGTATGTTCTTTTTTCAATAACAAAATACTACTAAAAACATAGTTTTGTTACTAATACTTTTTTTGTTTTTTAAAGGAATCTTGTTGCTTGGGTCAAGCATCTTTTAGCCTACTTGGCTCTCTTTTATTTGTAATGAAACAGATTGAGAAAGCATAACACATGCCCATATTGGGGAGGTTGTGGTAGGTGAGGTGGTAAATATTCTTACAATGCCCAGCCTTCAGTGGCCAGAATAGATTTTAATGTTGACCCAGAGTAGAACCCAGGCCAAGCATTTCCTCTCCTTTCATTTCTTTGCCTTGCCCATTTCCTTTATCTCTATTTATTCTCATCTATATCTCCTGGAGAAGCACCCCTTCCCCAGCTTTAACTGACTGTGGATAAATAATTTGAGTGCTTTTGAGTTGAGACTCAGGCTATGTAGACCTGAGGGAAGAATAGTGAGTAGCTATGCTCTTTTGGTCATTCTCATAGATCTCCTATTTTATATTTCAGTCATCAAACACAGCCATGCATTTCTCTTTCAAAGTTTAAATAAAAATGTGTTCAGAGTTTCACTGGATTGGAGAGAAACCTAAGTGTAATTTTTAAATCAAATGTTGAATAAATGATATGATTCTCAGATAAAAGCTTAATAGATGTTGTTTTATATTGCATTTAATTAAGTGTGTTCTCTGTATAACAGCTTAAAATGCAAATCTTCCTGCCAGTGGAAGAAATGTCTATCTGATAAAATAAAATATTTTAATTAAAATATTACCTTTCAATTTTCAAACCCATAAAATAAAATTAACCAATGAAATGTTTCCAAAATAAAGTTGGTTTAATAAATAAATTCTTCAGAAGGGTGCATCTTAAATCTACAAATGATGCCACATTATATGAAAATAAGTTTTAAAGTTTGATTATATATTTCTCCTCATTGTATCTATCATTTGCTTAGTGTTTTTTCACACATTTTGCAGAGATAGACTCTATCACACATAGTTCAGTTTTCTAAACACTACAAATTCCTAATGCATAACTTATAAAGCTCTGAAGTGTGAGGGTTTTCTGTAACATGAAGCCAGTGCCAGCATCATAGTAGGCAGGCATGTCTTTCATTAGACAAATGTACACTGGGTGTGCACTAGGGACAGAATCAGAGATTGTAAAGATACCAATGTAAGGGTCTCAACTTTTAGTAACTGTTCCCTACTTTTGGATAACATCAGTTCTTTTCAAGTAGATTTCTTTAGCTTTTCCTCCCCTAAGATAAACCAGTAAAACCTTAGTGTGGCGGTTGATGAAAAATGACAGAAACAAATTGAATACCATCTCCAAAATGCCTGTTATGCGCATCTGCTTCAATCTTTTGTTATATTTTAATGTAAGAAGAATATGGTTACAATACATAAAATTTCATGGTGCTTGGATGTTGCTTCAGAACTTTTAATGCCCTGTTCTGTGTTTCAAAGATCATTATGTATTTAGTTTGTTTCTATTTTGTTTTTCATAGTCAAAAATTGTCCTTTTTTTCCAGTTAACCTCTCAGTGTCTAATGATACCACACTAGCCCCAGAGGACCTGCCCACAGTTTCTTCTACTGACATGGTAAGTGACTTTTAAAACTGCCCACATAGTTTGTAGTTTATGCTTGGTGCTATGTGATCTCCATTTAGACCTATTGTTCATCATTGCCCGTAGAGGGAGGGAAAGAAAGGAAAGCCTGCTATCACTACAGCTAGCTCTTCATCCTCTTTAAAGATGTAAAACCAACATTTACTCATATTACATTATTTTTAAACCTTTTAAAAGAATCTATTGCTAGATCCCATTTATTGTGTCCTTGAAACGTTTCTACAAGAGCAATGAGAATGTTGGAAAGCAAGAACTGATGCCTGATTCTGGCCTGGCATGGCATTTGTCTGGCTGCCCCAGTGGCACTGCCCTCTCTTTACTAAGGGTGACGGTAGCAAGACATTTCCCCCATTACTTAGAAATGTCCATCACATGGTGTCCTTTCCCATGGCTTGTAACCAGGGACCTTTAAGGCACTGGAACTAAGTTTTAAAAATGAGCTGTTTTGCACGGAAGGTCACATGCTGGGAGAAAACTTTTATATTGGAGAAAATGGGGAAAGTGCTGTTTCAGGCTTCTGATTGTTTCTCCTATGCCAAATATGGAAGCTGACCAAAGGATATCAATCTCCCAGTCACAAAGAGAGAACACATAATACCTTGTATTGAGAGGGTGCCCATCTCTCAGGAGACCAGAACACTTCTGCAGATATTGTGTCGTGAGTGCCCACAGCATCCCTTTCAGAGATGCTGTTTGTGCCCATCCTGGCAGTTCTCACAGAACCCTGTTTCTCTCTTGTTTTGTATTCTCTGCCTCTCTTGACTTCATTCCTTACCTCTAGAATTTTTTTCTGACTTTTTTCAAACCTTCTCTCTTTCCTTCTTTATGTTTCATACTGTGTATGTATATGTGTGTGTGTGTCTATGTATGTGTGTGTCTATGTATGTGTCTGTCTCTGTGTCTGTGTGTCTGTGTGTGTAGTCTGTGTGTATATGTGAGTGTGTTTGTGTGTGAATTTATGTATGGAGGTATATGTGTGTCTGTGTATGTGTAAGAATATAGCTACATGTTGAAAGTCACTATAGAAGAATTCAGATTTTAATTTCCTTTCCAGCCAACCCAAAAGAACTTGCCTAGAATAGAAGAGGAAATGCATCTTTCTAGGTTTTAAAGAATTTTAATTAAAATTCCTTTTGTGCTTTAAAAAAAGCCAATAAAAGCCAAAGTTCATTTGAAATAAAGTTTTTCAACACATTTGCTTTCACGTTGCTTCTTAGCCTCCCAAGTACCACAGAGGCCAATTCAGCCGCTAGCCAGCACTGAACAGAGCACAGCTGCTCACAGACAGCATTACTGTCCTCAGATAGACATTCTGACCCCACCCCCACCCCCAGCCTTTGTTCCCCCAGTAACTGTGATGTTAGTGGAGAAGATTTGGAAGTCATCACTTCTGAGTTCTCTGTGTGCTTACACAGGCTGGCTCTGCCTCCCCAACCTTCTCCTGGGACATACCGTCTTCAGGATTGAGTTTTCTACTTTCCTTTTGACCCATAATTTAGTCATGAGAGAAGGGACAGGAAGGGTGCCATGCGGCCCTCACCAGTGGGCCTTCCTCCCACAAGGCTCCAGGTGTTGGAGGATCCAGGCCTCTCCCTTGCATGCTCATTAACGTGAAGACAAGCTGTCCTCCTGGGCAGTGGGCATGTTTCAGGGGAAAGGGCAGGGAAGAGGGGCCTTCTGGCCTGAAGACAGACGGGAACTGCTGAGGTTCGCTCCCCTAAGGATAAGGGCAGTGCTTCCTGTATTTTCATTTATTGCTGCCATCACTTTCTACTCATCTCTGCCTCCTTTCCTATTGATACCTCTTTCTCTTTATTGTGCAAACAAATTCTTTACATGGTCACTGAAGAAGAGACTTTGAGAGGAGCTGCAGTTGGTGGCACCCTGTATCTGAACAAGATAGGATCTGATGACTTCCGGCTTCTAGCTCCAGTGTCAAAATCTACCATTAGTATCCCGGAGAGATGACTGGATGAATTGCTTAGTGTTTGCTCCTTACACAGGATTCCTCTCTGGCCTTATTTTAAGTTTGTTTGAGGCATCCCTTTAATCCACGGCTGTGGTATGCTCATTTCAATGGGTTTACAGTGGCATGCTCCGTGTCATAGTCAAGACATAAGCCATTTCCTTTTCCCAGGAAGCCCTATGGAATAGTTTTGTTGAATTCCCAGCTCTCTGAGAGAAGGCTCACCCTGGCCCCTGGAGGGCAGGTGCCTCAGTCCTTTCAGAAGACACTGAACATGGCCCTTGCTGCTCGGGGGTCTTTTACCGTGAGAGACTTGCAATATTTCAGAGTTTAGTTTCTTACTTTAAATGGCTTTGCATCCTCATCTCTGGTAGGTTTTAAATTCTCTGATTTTACAAATTGCCTAGCTTGCTTTGCATCTTCTTCTGGGAGCAATAATCCCAACTATGAAATCAGAGAGAAACATGGGCAGGGGCTCAGCGGTTGCCTACACTTGCCTGTTCTGTCTCATGTTTCCTACTTTTGGGGGAGGAGATAGTATGGAACTTTATTTTTTAAGAAGATCCTTGTAGTTTTAAGAATTCTGATCAAGTCCATTTAGTAATTCTCTTGAAAATGAGATACAGAAAATTGATTGGACATCTCTTTCCGGGAGATTGTTCTTTCTTGAAACCCCCAGCTGCGTGTTTCTCTTTGTATAAACCTTTCCCCTTGTTACCCCTTTACACAATGTAGGTTAGCCCATCTGACCACTTGTAACTAGCTCCTCCATGGTGAGCGCTCATATGTTCTTCCCACAGGGCTCAGTGTGCTTCCTTGTGAACATCTCTGCTCGCGGTATCTACTTCTTCTCTTGTGTGTGCGCTGATACGTAACGAGATGCACATCACAGTCTACAGCTCATTTTCCTTGTCCATTGGTTTCCTTCCCTGTAGTTTCTTAGCTTTGCTGGCCTGCTTTTCCTGCTACCTTTGAAGGAGGAGAGTGCTTTAAGACCTGACTTGCTCTCAGGGCTCAGTGCAAATTTTATTTTCTATGTACTCAGTGTAATAGCTGACTTCCTCATCTGGGCTCCTAGCCATGCACTTGCACACTTTTTAACCACCTTATATTATTGATTAGTTTTCGAGCAAACATTTTATTTCGCTAAGGAAACTTGTGAACACTGTTGCTGTTTCTTTAATCAGTTTTACTCCCTTAAAGCTTATATTAGTTCATCCATGCATTTGGATTCAGTGCACTCTCAATTTCCCTGGGGGAAATTTTTGTTTTTCGTTTTCCACTGACTGTTGTTAATTCAAAATATCCTATAACTAAATGAAATAGCATTGCCAGATTTAACACACAAAATATGAAATATTCTATTACATTTGAATATCAGGTAAATATTAAATAATTTTAGTGTGAGTATGTTCTAAATATTGCATAGGACATGCCTGCACTAAAAACAGTCATTGTGAAGGTTGAATGTTAAGTGAACATCTTGTGTTTTTACCTGGTCATTTTAAACTGAACGTTCACTTTAATTTTATCCTCTGCACAGAGGGCTGACAAATTGGCACAATTCTTCTTTGAATATGTCATATACTCCAGGTCCGGTGAAGGATTTTATTCACACAGTTAATGGGACCTCTCTGGTGCCTGCCATACCCTAAACCAAATCCACTCTTTCCTTCCCTTTGTACTATTGTGGGCACAGTCCCTTTGGTCCTTTGACTGTGCAAGTTATCATTTGTAGATTTGGCCCCTCACCAGACCAATGTCAATATCTGTGTCTGTCACTTGTCTTTTTCGTTCATTCTTGTTTTTCTCACGACCCCTTTTTCCTTTTCATCTCCACAAGTAGTTAAGTTTGGGTGGTTTGTGTTGTCCAATGAACAACTTTTGTGTTTACTACCCCTGAGAAATTCCTATTAAAAACTTTGCAATTCTCTTGTGTTCTAGAATATCCTTTGCTACCGTATTTTGTTTTTAAACGTGTGTAGTTGCTATTGAAGCTTTTCACTCCCACTCATTCCTCATCCTGTTGTGCTACTTCTCCTATTATCAGAATCCATCCTTAGCCTTGTCTGATGTCTCACCGCCCTCATGGGTATGCTGGATGCTCAGTACATTTTCACTTAGCATATTTGTAGCTGTATTGAGTCATTATTCCCAGGTCAGCTTTCTGCAGTTGATGGCTCCAACTCTGGCATCTCTCCTAGTCCATTAGACATCTTTTCAAGGATTTCCAGATCCAGATCACTAACCATTGAGGGTGGGCTGCCATATAACTGCTAGGCAAAATTCTGAATATCTTAAGAAAAGAGAGGTGATGTGAGAATTCTAACAGCTTGAGATCTCTGAGATTATATTCCCTTTTATCCTTTTCCTAAAGACCAGAGAAAAGAAATAAAGACAAAAATTATAGATGTGAGAAACACCCATAAAGGGATAAAAAACAATGGCAGTGAGATGCTGAGTCTCATGGATTAACCCGCAGTGACAATGGTGACTTGAACTCAGGTGGAAGCCATGGCTTTGGACATATTTCTTCATGATGTTGATTCTGTCTGAAGTCTTAAGGATTTAACCTCCACTTAATGTCAGCTTATATGAAATAATGGAAATAACACAAATCATATTGGTGTGTTTTCTGTGGTCTTTAAATTGAACTTGGTTGTCAGCTATACTTTAGGTTTTATGAAAGCCATAAATTTTATTTTGAAAAATTCCCTATGTTAAGCTGTGTGCTAGTTGCCTGAAGTTTTTATATGTGAGACCTTGGTTGTAGATGGGGTTTGGAGGTTAGTGTTTTCACATAACAATAAGAGATTCATTTGACACTCTTACAATATTGGCATTGCCATTTTGAGCTAACTGATGGAAATTAAGCTACCTATCTCTGCATCTGTATCTGTGCCATTTTTCACCTGAACATTAATATTTGTTAGGAAATGGATAAATATTCCTGTTGTGGTTGTTTCAGTGTCTCGTACATCCCCAGGGAAATTACAACGATAGAGAAGGACTCTGCTGATGTTACATTGCTGATGCGAAATTAGGGCACAGTTTTGCTGATTTTAAAGCAGAGAAATATGTTGCCAATTATGACCTCTAAATGTTAGCTTTATTCTCCTGAAAGCATCCATATACGGAAATCTTAAAATCTTAAACACACACACACACACACACACACAAGACCTTGCAGAGTTCAATAAAAAGCAGCTCAACTGTGTACAGTTGGAGGGAACAGGAAACTATTTCAAGTGAAGATCCAGAGTTGATATTTATTACCTCGGACAGGCATTTGCCTTTTGATCTCTATGGAAACCTCCTCCCATTCAGGCCAGGCTGGACCAGTGATGGTAAAAGATGTTAATTTATTTAATGTGACATAGAAGTAGTTCCTTTAAAGGCCAACAGAAATTTGCCATTCCACACTTCTTTGCAAGGTATTTCTAAGTAACTTATTATCATACAATGTCCCCTTAGCCTGGAAACCAAGAAGATACAGATAGTGAAGTAGTTAGAATCTTTCTCAGATGTGATACCCAGTCATTTCCACTAACAATGTTGACATTCATTTAGGTGGAGAAGGTTCTGGAAATATATGTTTAGGAAACAGCCATTGCTGCCCCCGCATGAACAAATGCTCTTTGTATAGCAAAAACAGCATCCTTAAAGGGTAATAGTTGAATGACACTCAAGTACAAGAGATAACTGCACAGAGATGCTTTTAGATAGGGAATGAGCCACCCAGTAACTTCATCACAGAAAACCGTCAAGCAGAGGAGGAACATTCACCCCTCTACTGTTGAGTACTAAGGGTGAGAAACCTGCTCAAATCACTAGGAGTTTCCTTCAGACTCTTCCATTCTAGAAGAAGTCCCTGGGACTTAGAGGCCATTAACTTTTCCTGTAAGTAAAGTAAACGACTGTTGTAGAAGTAGATCCTAATGCAGGGATTTCCGTTACATATCACTAGTTGACAGGGTGCCCCAAAATCAAGTAAGAAAAACATTTCAGGACAGGAAAATTGTGAATAAGGCTGCATCTCAACTGAGTTTAGCCCTCCATGGGGGCTTTCTGGGATACACTCTGTTCTAGAGTTCCCCACTCTTGGAGCAGAAAGAGGTAGCCAGAAGCAGTTGGCTGCGGTTGGGTAAGTGCCGAGGTGGGTGCACAGGTCTGCCCATGGCATTAACAAGAAGATTCTCCTATGTGTTAGATACAGAAAATAGGGGGACTAGCCAGAAAGAAGCACACTATTGACAACAGAACAGCAACACATATTGACCCGTGTGCTTGAAATCCCAGAGCTAGAGATCTCTCACACAGCTGAAGGGGTGCAAAGGCATCACAGCCATTCCGCTCATGGGTGTTCCAAGTGCTGACCTGTAGTCAACAAGAAAAAAGCTGTGCTGCATTAGGACTGCCACAGAGAAGTCTAGGACTAGCCACCTTGATAGTATCATTTTTTCAGTCACGAAGGTGTGCTTATTAAGATAAATAACCTGCTTGTGGGTTAGTTCCTATCCAATGACATTTAGAGCATCCATCGTACCATAATAAGGTAGGTGAGTATGGACCCAAGCACACACAAGTAAGTGCTTTGAGAACAATAAGCAACAAAAAAAGTCTCCTGTTTTGGGATTTAAGATATTAATGTATGTCATTTGACCCACAGGAAGGCTGGCAGGAAAGAGGGACTTTGTGGTTTGTTTCTGTTGATCAAATGGATTGTAATGGGAAGGAGCAATCTGCTCACCACACTGCGTCTCTCAGGGTGTCCTTCATAATTGCTGGCCTCTAGCATGGCCGCGTCAGGTGGCTGCAGTCTCCAGCGGGTATCTTCGGATTGTTTTGTGGGCGGTTCTAGTGTAGTCCGTCTAGGTTCCATCAAGTATGAAAAGCTGCTTTAGATGTGTCAATGTTCTCTAAAAAACAAAAACAATCCCTGTTTTCTTTTCAGTACCATAATGCTACCTTTGACTGGGCCTATTTGTCGAAGAAGGAGTGTTTGAAGTATGGAGGGAAACTCGTGGGAAACAACTGTGATTTTGTTCCTGATATCACCCTCATGTCCTTCATCCTCTTCCTGGGCACTTACACCTCTTCAATGGCTATGAAAAAATTCAAAACTAGTCGCTACTTTCCAACAACGGTAAGTCCCTGGGATTTAAATAATTTTCACTGGATTTGCCCTGTCTCACCACTAATGCACTTTTATATAGTGAAAAAGGTACCTGCAGTTCACCTTGTCCAATATTGTACATTTAAATGATGCATTCTGGTCTTTGTTCACGTGAATGTACCTTTACATAATTGGAGTCCTGCTTCAAGAAACCTTCCAAAGATTTGCTTTCAGAATTCCATTGTGAGTTCCGGCTGTAGTGCTTGTCAGTGTGGTGGATTGGAGGAATGTGACGTGCTCCCACTATGTGCACATGGCTGAGGAAAGGGACTCTTAAAATCCACAGTGTTCAAATACATTAATACTTGAATGTAATCTTTGGGCCTAAACAAAACAATCTTGTGCACTAGGATTGGTGTAAGATGCAGCTATCTGAGCGAAATTTTCCCTCCCATAATACTCTGTAATACCTAGAATGTCTCTGGGTTGCATACGCTTCCTGTGCCCTGCTGGTGTGCTGAAGTAAACTTAACTTCAGCTGCAGTTCCTTCAGAGACTAGACCAAAATTTAGCTGTTAAATATCATTTTCAAAGCTAAGAAATGAAATCAAGATACGCTTTTGCTTTACAGTTCAGTTCGTAGTGTTGGAGAGGTCAGGATTCCCAGGTAATCTGCATTAAGCGTGGTCTGTATCAGTGGCCTGTTCCCCTCATGAAGCTGCTTCATTGTGGTTTCTATAGAACTTCAGCAGACAGAAACTTCTTTCTAATCCCTTAAAAATGAAATTTAATATATCCACTTTCACCTAAGAATCTGTGGACCTTCTCACTTCTTACAAAATAGAGACTATAGTGGATGATAAGGTGTCTAAAAGTAGATGCCCAAGGAGTAAAGATGTTCCAGAAAGAGAAATGGGGGAAGGGTTTAACTCAATCTTTTTAAAATGAATTTTATTTACTGAAGTTTAGCAAGCTCAGAGCCATTCTTTGTTTAGTACACAGTGTGCTAACATACACACTCACACATACACACATACACACACACACACACACTCACACACACACCGAGTTACCTAGAACCTGGCTCTGCAGGTGGTCCTCCTCTTTATCACTTTCTGCTGTTTCAGGCCTTCTTGTTTTACTTGTGTAGGTTAGGGCCATTCCTAAGTGCATTTGACATTCAGTCCCAGCACACACCCAAGATGCACTGAATCCGATAGCTTCTGCAGCGGATGAGTTTTATATAGAACAGATTCCTGGGTAGAAGGTTTAAGGACAATTTCTTCTGGATTGTGGTTTCTCCTTTGTTTTTACCAGTTCATGGGATCTTGGGTTTTGTGTGTTTTTGTTGCATTTTTTACAGATCATTACTTCTTGTCAAAGTCAAATTGTTTTGAGCATAGCCAGTAGAACTGTGGAAAATTTGCAAAGCTCTTATATGTTGCAATTTGTAAAGCAAACCTGTGCCAAACTTCAGATGGAAGCCAACTACCTTTTCTACTCTTCATTTTCATGGACAAATAACGATAATATACATCTATGGAACACAACATGATCTTAGTATATGTTTATGCTGTGGAATGATTCCATTAAGCTACTTCATTCATCTGCAATTTCACATGTTTAAATCATTTCTGCAATGAAAACAAAATCTCCTCTTGGCAAATTTGAAATATACAAGATCATACATGAGCTATAATCAGCATGTTATGTGATTGATCTCAGAAACCTACTCCTTCGTTGTAGTAGGACTTTGTGTGCTATGACCAGCATCTTCTCTTTCCCCTCGCTCCCTGCTGTCTTGGTCTATGAGTCTCACTTTCTAGGTTTCCACACGTAAGTGAAATCAGGCAGGTTTTGTCTTCTATATCTGGCTTCTTTTACTCCAGTTTCCGCTGTTTTGCTTCAAGCGATAGAATTTGCTTCTTTTAAGATGCCAATTACATGTATAATTATATAATAACATGGCAAATGAAAATATACTATTTTTCATTCATTCCTATGTGGCTGACATTTAGGATGATGCTACAGATTGGCTGTTGTGAACGGTGCTGTGATACAGGGAAGTACACACAGGCTGTGGCGCACTCGTTTTATTTTCTTTCATTATCAGTTGAATAAAGGAAATGTTGGATCCTATGACAGTTCTCTTAATTCATTAGGGGAACCATCTCCCATTATCTGTAACAGCTAAACTAAGTTCCATTCCCAATCATAGGATGCAAGGGTTCCCTTCTCTCCAAATCTGTGTCAAACATGTTATCTCATCTTAATAATAGTGATCTTTGACATATGTGAGTTCACAACTCATTGTAGATTGAATTTGTATTTCTTGGACAATTCTATCATTTAGCCTTTTTCACATATCTCTGGGTCTATAAGCCCTTTAAGGTATGACTATTAAGTGTGCTGTCCATTGTAAGTGGGCTGTATGTGTTTTATGCTTGAGTTCCATACAGATTCTTGGCATTACCCTCTGACAGGCGAATGGTTGGTGAATATGTGTACAGACTTTGCACTTGCCTTGCTCTGCTAATCGCTTCCCTTGCTGAGGAGAAGCATTTTAGTTTGACACAGTCTGATTTGTCAATAAAACCTTTTCCTATGGTTTTTGTTTGTTTGTTTGGTTGGTTGGGTTTTTTTGTTTTTTTGTTTTTTTGGATGGAGTCAACTCTTGCAATAAAATTAAGAATGATGTTAGTTTTTCTCTTTGAGAATAATCTTTGTCACGTTCATCACTAATGCCTTTTGTTCTGTTTTTTTCTAAAGTCTTTATGGTTTCAGACCATCCAGTTAAGGAATCAATTTTGAGTTGACTTTTGAATGTGTGAGGTAATGGTCTACTTTTCTTCTTCTGCATGTGAATATCCAGTTTTCCTATTACTGATTTTTGAGGAGTTTTATTTTCTCTCCAATGTATATTCTTGGCATCTTTGTTGAAAATTAACTGACTCTTGATGAATGCTCTTATTTCAGGGATCTGAATCTGTTCCACTTGTCTATATGCTATTCTATTACATTATAGAATTAATAGACATATAGTAATATAAGTTCCATAAATATTAAATTATATACACACATAACTATCTCTGTCCTTCCATCTGTCCATTCATCTGTCCATCTGTCTATCTCTTTGTAGCTTATTTGGAAATCAAATATTGTGGTGGCTAGAGCTGCATTCTTCTTTACTCAAGATTACTTTGGCTAATTTGGGATGCTATGCACATCTATACAGATTTTAAAACTTTTTTATTTCTTCAAAAAAATCATTGGAATTTTTATAGGCATTGTGTTAGATTTCTTTGAGTACTATGGGCATTTTAACATTATTTATTCTTCTAGTCCATGAATATGAAATCTTTTCATTTATTTGTTTCTTTATCACTTTTTTATTAAATTTTTGTACTTTATAGATTTAAAAGTATATATAATTCATCTTGGTTAAATTTATGACTCAATATTTTATTATTTTGTAGCTATTATAAATAGGACTGTTTTCTTTTTATGATTTTAATTTTTTGAGAATTTCATACATGGGTACATTGTATTTAAGTCATTTTCATACCTTCCTCTTCCTTTCCAGCTCATTCTTTGTCTTCCCCCAACAATTCCCTCTTGAATACGTGACCTAGTCTGTAATTATTGTTGTGTTTTGCATACATACATAACATACTGTCACATATCCTACAGAAGACAAATAGTCTTGCCTAAATGTACACGTGTTTAGGACTATCTATTTATGATTGGGAAACCTGTTGGGGAGCTCAGCTCTGCAGAATTGGATCCTCTCCACTTCAACAGCCATTGTCTAGCTCTAGACCTTTGTCTAAGGGTGAAACCTTGTGAACTTGATTTTGGTTTTGAGAGTTTGTAATAGTATTTAGAAACACAATTGGTTTTTATGTTGATTTTATATCCTTAATTTTACTGGATTTACTCAGTTCTGATTTTTTATTTTATTTGGTGGCTTTGCTAGGGTTTTCTGTCAATAAAGGCACATTGTCTATATCTTAACTTCCTTTCGTATGTGGAGACCTTTTGGTTCTGGTATGGACTGGAGCTTACTTAGCCTGTAGTCTGGGAACACAGATGCTGGCCTGGTGCTGAGTAGGTCTAGAGGCCAAAACATCCTACGGGCTGAGCCCATTGCCTCTGACTGGTCTTGGGGGAGTTTGTACCCTAAGTTCTGAGGCTAGTCTGCTTTGGGGTGGAAAAGAGACAGACTTGTGGGGAAATTGTAGAACCTTAGCTGCTGAGTTGACTAAGTTCGTGCAGTCCTCTGCACCCACCTAGAGGCTGAGGCAGCGTGAGCTCATCTGGTCCTCACACTTATTTCCTTGGGAATGTCTGGCATATGTATCTATGGGCTCACTCCCTAGCCTGTCTCTAAGCAGAAGGCATCTGCCTCTAAGTTGCTTTGCCTGGCGTTGGAGAGGGGGTGATGTGTGTAGCATATGGTTTTCTTTCTTTCTTCTTTATATCTTAACTTACCTGTAGTCTACATAGATGAGTTGTATAACTGCTCACCTGGCGTCCTTAGGCCTGGTGACGTTATTTATGGGGTAGATAACTACTCAATCTGGTATTTCTAGGAGAAGAGCATCAGACAGTCCTGTTCCTCCATCTTGCTAACTTGCCTCACAGCCCGCTAGCGATTATCTTAACTGTGCTTATAAACATCACTTTTATCTTGAGATAGTAGCTCCTACTACATAAGCTCAATTTTTAATATGTTAGTTTTTTTAGTAGGAAAACTGAGGAAATAGAAAAGTGATGGCATGGTAGGTGGGATTTCTATTGAGATGGTTTTCAGCTGTTATGTTGTCTTTGCTTACATGACTCTTATACAACACATGTAAATAATCACACAAACATACGGTGTACATATTCAGAAATGAATACTAGCAGTGCTTGTCTCTCACTTGTTTACATGTGCTTAATTCAAGCCGTCACACTTGCTGGGTGTGTCTAGGTGGGCGGCTCTGCAGGTAGAGACAGTCAAGTGTCTAGACTGCTGAGCTTGCCTGTTAGCAATGCAAACTTCCGTGCTTAATACATTCCTATATGCTTGGATGACTTGCTAGTTAGTTCTGTGAGCTGAAGATTATTAAAATTTTATTTTGTCTTTTATGTCAACTTTATACTAGGTACTCAGTATTTGCTGGCTTGTGGGAGTCACTCAAATAGCAATAAATGCTGTATTTTGTGAGAAGAATATACATTTAGGAATCCAGTAGCTTCTCATTCCCAGCTCTATCATTAGCTAACAGTGTGCTCTCTGAGGCCTAACTGCAGACTTGGTTACCTCATCCACCACGGGAGAGCTCATCTAGACAATCACTCATGTTGTTTTAAGTACTAGTATTTTTGTATTTTTAAGTGATTTAAGACTCCATCTCCTAAATGAAATAAATTCTCTATGCTCTACAAGTTCTTACAGCAGTGATCACAATCTTACAGGCTTCTACCCATTGATGATTAGCTCATTGTTCAGGTCAAGCTTTCTTTTGTAGCTGCTGTGAGTCTCCCAAGCATCATACTGCTAATTTAGAGCGTGGTTTGCTTTATTTCCACAATTGGGCTTACTCTCTTCCTATACGTGTTATCTCAACTGGTCACAAAACCTTTCCACCTGTCCACCCAGGGTCAAAATCTTACAATGATACTTGGTGTCATGGTCCCAGTGTAAATCAAATAATGGCCTCAAATTATGATCACTTGAAATGATCTCTTAGGATCATTTGATGAAGGTGTTATTTACCAAGTTGAGATTAGAGAAAATACAGGACACTATAGTATCATAGTGCTAGTGACAATGAAATTGCTACTATCCTGGGGTCAGAGACTATGGAAAGGCTTGATGGATGGAACCCAATATGAAGGAAAAGAGTAGAGAAGGATCTTGAGAAATGATGTGAATGTAGGCTTGAGGATTCAGTCAATCAGACCATCTGACACGAGCTAGCTGGAGCAATTAATACTCTGATCTCTGTCTATCTGTCTGTCTGTCTGTCTCTGTCTATCTGTCTGTCTGTCTGTCTCTGTCTGTCTGTCTGTCTGTCTGTCTCTATCTATCTATCATCTATCTATCTATCTATCTATCTATCTATCTATCTATCTATCTATCTATCTATCTATCTATCTATACTATCCCTCTGCTCTCCCTACCCCTCCATCTCTCCATTTCTCTTCTATCCATCTCTTTCTGTTTCTTCCTATACCTCTATTGACAAGACCCATATGGAAACGAACTAATTCATTGTACAGAGGGGTAGATAATGGACCAGTGCAACAAACTAAGATGCATATTCCATGCCATGTAAAAAAGCTTTTTTTCTCATATCAAACTTGTGATAGGTTGTTTGATTGTTCTACCATAGTCTTTCTCCTTTATACCAACACTTAGATTTCCCTCAGTCTGGGCTTCATTGCCTTTGACTAAAGTAGGGCTAGTGATTCTCTCCCTTTCTGTATCTTATGGAGCAAATAGCAACGTATCAGTGTAAATCCTTTGGATGAAACAGATCAGCTTTGTTAGGCTGATTACACAGTTCATACCTCAGACCTGCTACAGAGCTGTGACACTTGATGGACATGGCTAGAATGCCAGAATCCCACTGGTGCCTAATGCTCCCCCATTCTTCTCAGAGAGGCACATCAGTCCTCCATCCTGTAGCCGTGACTGGTCTATTATATCAGCTTCAAAGTCAAAGCCTTTTAGCATCAAACTTCTAGGAGGACCATCACAGCATAATGTGTGATTGTCTGTGGCAGATGTCTCAAGGCATTGACACGAATGTTCTCCCAGGGTCCCATGCCAGGCAGTGATTGCCTGCATGGAACAGTGTGGCTGCTGTACGTCCATACTTGGTACAGAAGGAGAGTGGGGCAGGAAAAGTTAGAAAGAACACTATGATTTAGGCAAAACTATTGGTCCTGTGCGGTGGTTGCAGTCCATGCGGCTGACTCATATACGCAATAGGCACAAGAATACCTTCTTTCAGGAATCATTTGCTTATCTCACACCCCTAGAAGGCGAACTTTCTAATCGAAACCTGAAGTAATCATTAGCTATATTTACATATGCATCTCAATTATAGAAATTATAATCCCTAAACTCGGGTTAATATCAACAGCTGTACTACTTTCCACATTTTATTTAGGTGGTGTAAACTCTTCATTGGTGCTCTTTCCTGAGCAAACTACTACTAAGCTAATATGAATTAGCATATTTGTCCCATATAGAGCAAAATGATGTCTGTTCTCGTGTGTGCTTCAAGTTATACGAGGTGAAGGAGAGAAACATGAGTAATTCAGGAGCATGACACACAGTAGGCACCTAATATATATGATTGTTAAATAAGTTGAATTTTTATGCTTTCAAATAAGAATGACTTTTTGTCATTTATTCCCATTCATACTAAAGATCTCCTGAGAGATCCCATTGTAGCATTGTTTTATGGCCCGTGCTAATAGCGGGTTTTGAAGAGCTGGCATGAGGAATTAAAACAAAGCATAGTATTCCAGAATTTAAATGAAAACATCATGAGCATTTTAGTGAAGGAATCCATCTTGGTTTTAATGTGCATAAACCACAGAAAATCTAAGATTCCATGAGGAGTTATGATTTTGAAACCATGATTCTTTGTTGACAGTTTGGCTGTCACTGTTCTATTAAAATTGACTGTGTGCAGAGGCAAGAGGTGTTTGTTTTGTACACAATTCCTTCTAAGAGGTGGGTGACATTCCACTTCTATTTTCTTTTCTCCTAGAAGTTTCTTGTTGAAAGGTAAAAACTGTCAAACTGAAACCACTAACATATTAAAAGTGAGTACAAAATAATAGGTGTATATTCTATGTCTCATTCTGGTGTTAGTAAAACTGGGTGACATTTGTATAGTTCAAAGTATCAAGCCATATCCCATCATTGAAGTTCATTAAAAATATGATTTTTCTGTCACTGAACATATCAGATCTTTTCCTATTCCTTTTGATATTTTATAACTGGGATAGTCATTTTGACAGTCAAATTTGCTTTTGTCTAGCTTTTTTCATGAAGAATGACAAAGGGATGTTTAGTTATAAATGCAATTCAGCCTGTTATATATTTTACACTCACTTACAGATACTTTAGCTCTTACAGATATGTGACCAAAAAAAAAAATCACAGTGAACTTAAATTGAGCCCCAATTAAAATAGAGCTCAGAGTGACAGTTGATTGCAGTGTGGTCGGCGGGCTTCACTTGATGGCACCGAGGAAGGCTATAGATAGAAGAAGTCATCCCCTCTGACCATGTCGTCCTCCCAGTTTGAAGCACATTCAGCTAACTTGTCCGTCATAGGAAAGTCAACAACATTCAGATATATGCAATAAAACAGAAAGTTCTTGTTCCTGGGCTGTCTAGTTACTAATTAGTCATTTAAAACTTATTCTTATATTTTAATATAAATTCTGAAATTAATTTCCTTTATTGGGCCTGAACCACTTTAGTATATTATTACACTAGTTTGAGTTATATCCAAGCAGACCTTAGGAAAAGAGTTGGGAATCCGGGGCAATTGGATGTTAGTGGATTTTAACACGAGTGAGTCTAATCTTGCCTCTGCATTTCTGAGAAACCATAGTCTTCTGTTGTTTGAGAGTCTCTGAAACAAGAACTCAGCTTTCCACAGACCTTCGCCCACAGAGATCTGCCTTTCCCCTGCTGCAGCCACTGTCCACAGCGTCTGCTCCTATTCCTAGAAGCGACACAGGCAAGCTGAGGTTTCCTTCCATGCTGTGGACTTCCAATGTTGGAAGGATTCTTCCCACAGCTTCTCAGAGATGCTGGAAGCAAAATCAGTGTTTCTCTTTTGCTACGTCTCCTACGTCTCGACTCCTCTGCTTGCATTTCTCTAGGTCAGCCTAAGGACTTTTGTTTTGTTTTTCAGTTTCAATCTCAACTTAAAGCATTAGATCCCATTTTTCCCATGTAGTTTGATGATTTGTTTCTGGCGCATGTTATTGGGTGCCTTGTTGGAATGCCCAGTTTTGAGGCAGGATAGGAGGAGTGTTCTCTTAGTGGTTGCTAAATCCCCAGTCTCCTCGCTGGACCCCTTCTCTAGGCCTCCTTAGGAAAGTTCCGCTGACACGCTGTGAGCCCCACCCTGAAAAATGATCCTGTCTACCTCCCATTTCCCCCAAGTCTCCCTGACTTGAAGCTTATAGAATTAAAACCCTTCCATCTGAACCAGACTTTTATTGAATTTGGAATATAGCAGCAGGCTATATTGGATCAAAAATACAGTGAATTAAGATCACTACTATGAGTAATGTTAATGCTTTTTTTCAAAACAAGCTTTATAGTACTGGCTACTAGAGAAATCAAATTTCAAATTGATCATGCTGTTTTGTGACTCTAACTGACAAAAGGAACTTATTGTCTAGTATATTTTTTTCTAGAATAAATGCTTTTTTACACTATTGTGTAGCACTTCCAAGCATTACTCTCATTAGAGGACTTGACATCATAGATTAATATTTACAGAGAGCCCACAGGGCGTCTGCTGCTGCTGTACTTGCCTCTCTGTAGCAGCTCCATCCATTGAGTGGCTCTGCAGGCTCCCAGCACCCACACCCACCCTAGTTAATTTAAGAGCAGCTGCGGTCCAGGCAAAGTGAAAACTGAGTATCCTCTGGGGCTTCCAAGGAACCAAATTTGTTTTTTTTTTCCCTGTAAATTAACTAGCTTCTCGCTGTTGGTGTCTCTATGATTATGACTCCCTCAATAATTAATATGGTATCATCCTTCATAAAAAGTGCATTTATAATAGATTTATTAGGTTGTTTTTGCCTGAGAATAAAAGAACAGCATATGATTATTGGAATTTTCTTTCTCATCCACTTAATTTTTTCTTTAGTTTGGTAGTGTAAATATTTAATGTGTTTACAGCATTCTAGATTAATTGAAATAATCTCTAATTCATTTTGCAGGGCATAGAAAATATTTTTCAATTCATTTTTTCCAATAAAAATAGCAAAAATGTCAAAACTAGTCTTACTACACAAAGGTCATTGTAGTCTTAATTTAGACATGCTCTTCTTTCATAAGCTACTACTACTACTTTCATAAGTAGTAGATATTGTAACTTATCAATATACCATTAAAAACAATTTTTAAAAATATCAAAGTTTTGCCTCTCTATACGTTATCTTCATTTTTTTCTCTCAGATTGAGAAAACTTAAATTCAAAAGATTAAAAGATTTTGGAAGTTAGCCCAGAGACACTTAGTACTGGATTTGGATGGATGGCTATAAGTGTCCATCCACGCTAAATATAAGGCCTCTGACTCCACATTGAACATAAGATCCTGTAAAAAAATTCTATCTTTCTCATGAAAACATTCACATGTTATTATCATCAGTAGTAGTGACTAGAGAATTACAAACTATGATTTTCTGATGTGTTGTCCTGAAAAAAAATGCTGTTTTGAAAGAGAAAACAATGTAAGTAAATAATATACTTTTCTTTTTTAAAATGTGTTTGGAAATATGAGAAGGGTCCAAAGATATCAACTCTCACTGTCTTCAAACCCAGAGCCTGGTCTGATGGTCATCTAGTTGGCTTAACATCTTTTGGATGCTTTCTGATTCTTAGTTTTGCCCATAACTTTAATTACCGGATAACTCCTGTGTAGCCTGCTAACGTAGGACCCCACTTACTTTCCCACATTTGAATAGAATATTTAGTATTGAATATAGAAGTGATCTGGGGAAAAGCAATGTCCTTGCCATAAATGTTAAAACTGGATCCTGTATCTTAGAAATGAGTTTTCTAACCATACACATCCCTAGGAGTGATTTCTGAAATTTTTCAACTAGATATTGTAGGGCTTAAGAGGGAGGAAGGGTGGTGCAGATTAAAGTGCTCTGCAGAATGCCATGGCTCTGCCAGAGATGTTTAGTGAGCTTCAGCAACATGAATAGGGTTGCTGTTTATTTTCTATAAATTTTAAGAGCTATAATCTTACATTTGTTAAAATTTGTCATTTCAGCAGCTCCCCTCCCCCCCATGTTATAACAGTGCCATATTTAACAAGATGGCCACTGTCAAGGAATTCTACCAGAATCAATATATGCTCATAGATACATATTACTCTGATATAGTTGTATGCCTGCTATAGATACATTATATATACGTAATACTGCATATATGTGTATATACATATTTATAGTATTCATTAGTTGCTTATAGTTATCTAATTGCCTGATTTATTACCAAATTATCTTATTAAAATTACCAAATCATCTCAAGAGATTACCACAAACATGGTAGCTTAGAAAAACAAAACTTTGGATCTAAGAGGCAGATCTAGAGGTTCAAATTAAAAGTGTGAATTTGGTCCCACTAGACTGAAAATCAAGGCATGAGACTGTGTCCCTCTGGAGGCCCTGGAGGACAATGCATTTCTAGCTTCTTTCTAAGCTTTGCCTGCAGTTATTGGCGCTTGGTCCCCTTCATTCACCCTCAAGGCCAGTCAGTAGTGGCTGCTCAGACTTTGCCTCTTTGACTCCCATTATATAGCCCAGGCTGACTCACATTATGGCCCAGGTTGGCCTGAACTTGCTATTTATCTGGACTTGATCCAAATTCATGGTAATCCATGACAGAGGTACTGAAGGCAGGCAGATGTGAAGCAGAGAAACCGTTAAGATGCTAAAGTAGTAAATCAGGGGAGGTAACATAACACGGTCCCAGGTGTGAGTTCAAGGAAACTGTTAATGGGTCGAGAGGGTATTTCTTTTATCCTGAACAACAGGGTGCATTAAACTGCCATCTGTTAAGATGGAGAATATTATGAAAGAAGGCTTGGGCATCAATGATCAGGCAAGCTGGGCTTGAGAGGGTGAACTAGGGGAGGTTACACATTTAATTTTTTTTGACATAATTTGAGATAGCTCTAGCAAGTACTTCCAAGTGGGCAGTATGAGATGGAAAGACGGTGCTATACTAAGGGTATCTGTTTTTCAATACGTGATTGAAGAAAATCATTATAGCAAGAGTCTGAATAGAAAACAGCATGAAGAGATGAAAGGATTGAGAAGAACCCAGCAAATCTGTGTGCCTGGATATAACCAGTGGAGTGGACTGGAAAGTCTACTCAACTCAATTTCCAAAATGCCTGCAGAGTATCATAGCATCCCCAGATCAAACCACGATGGCTGTGGAGACTGACCTTGGTTATCCGGGCTGTTATCGTGTGAGTACTCTGCTCTTGGAAGGAGCTCCAAATCACTTACAAGTCTGTGTTTGCTTTCTGCCCATGTAGTGCTGGCTTTATGCCACTGAAGGAGATACTTCTAGGAATAAATATTAATGTCATGTTTAAAGGGTGATGCATTTATGTAGCATCTGTATGAAATCTGAGAATCAAAATAGAGCAAGAAATAGAGTAGCTTGCTAAGCCACACAAAAGGACAGGTTTAGAGGAGATTTGGCTATTTTATATTCTTTTGAATACTATCAGAGGTCGCAAACTGTTTTCCCTTTGACTATGGATTTAACTTTTTACATTATCCAAAGTCATTTGTATGTTGTGTAGAGTAAAATTGGTAAATCAATATTACATTCTGGCTGGTAATTTGGTGTTATGTCCCCAAAGCCTTACAATTTTATATGCACATTGACAGAACAATTCTGCCCATGGTAATTTATTCTAAGTAAATAGCACCAGGTGTTTGCAAATATTTCTTTATGATACTGTTCATTGTAGAGAAGTTGGGAGCAATTTAAACAGTAGGATATTGGAAAAAATGACTTTTGTTATTAATTCAGCATAATACTCTGACATCATTAATGTCACTGTTATGGAAAATATCAAATGATATGGGAAAAACTGTGCAAGGGACACACAAAACAGAATGTGAGCTGAGGATGATAGTGTGTGCCTGTAATCTTAGCACTTGGGAGACTGGGGCAGGGGGATCATGTCTTAAGACAAACCTGGCATGGCATAGTGACACCTTATCTGAAAGAAAACACAAAACATTTGAATATCAAAGATTATACGTTCACATACTTTTGAATAGACTTCTATATAGTATATGCGTTTTCATATATTTCAGATATTAGAACATATTTCTGTATAGGGGAATTGGGAAACACTTTTTTCTTATTTTTCCTAAATACGCTACAAAGACCACATATTGCTTTTTGAAGTGGGAAAAATTTTTTAAAAATTTAAACAAGGGAGAGTCATGGATATTTGAGACAAATGTCTGATGGTTAATATGTATAATCCAGCAAACATCTATCCACTTTAATCATAAAATCATAAAAAGAATTTTAAAAGTATCTGGAAAAATAGCAATAACATTGAAATAATTGTATAACTTCACAAGACAACAGCTGGGAGAAAATACTGAATTGGATTGGAAATTCTAGGAATTTTTTTTATGTGGGTAGAGGCATATTTTAAACTGAGTTATTTAGCCTAGTGTGGTAGTGCATACCTTTAATTCCAGTACTAGGGAGGTAGAAGCTGGTTAATCTCATTGAGTTTAAGGCCACCCTGGTCTATAGAGTAAATTCAGGGATATGTAGATATTTGTCTCAACAAAAAAGGAAAAAGAAAGGAAGAAAGAAAGAAAGGAAAACAAAGAAAAAAAGATGAGGTATGATTTCCATAGCAAAGTGATCATTTTTTTGTAGGGAGGCTGCTAGTTAGTCCCTGGCCACTTAGCCCCAAAATAATCACACAGAAACTGTGTTAATTAAATCACTGCTTGGCCCATTAGCTCTAGATTCTTATTGGCTAACTCTTATATTAATTTAACCCATTTATATTAATCTGTATATCGCCACGTGGTTGTGGCTTGCCCGGTAAAGTTCCCAGCATCCATCTCCAGAGGCTCCATGGTGTCTCTCTAACTCTGCTTTCCTCCTCCCATGCTATAGGCCAAACCAGTTTCTTTATTGATTAACCAATAAAAGCAACACATAGACAGAAAGACCTGCCACACCAGATCCTAGTTTCGTAGTTCAACTAGTTTTGTAGTTTCAAGTTTTTGAAAATATTGTATATCTCATATTTAAAATATAGTTAAAATAATATCTTACATAGATAAAGACCTTAAGTAGTTTCTAAGCATTTTGGGGGGATTTTTCTCTCATGGTAATTTACATCTTGTGCCCTGATGTCTCCTGAGTATAAAGACCCATATGGCCCATACTTTTTTTGAAGCTGATAGAGGAAGAGTTTCTTCTGCCATGGTTCAGGGATACAGTCCACCACAATTGGGAAGGCACGGTTGCTAGGTCATCTGTGTCTCTGACTGCAGGACCATGCAATTGTGCCTTCCCAAATGGTGGCTAACCAGAATCGGGACCTAGTTATCACCTCCAAAGGTCCTCCACAGAGTTCCACCCCTGTTGGAGAGGCTTCACATCTTCCCAAACAGTACTATCAGCCTGTGAGAGACATTTGAGTTCCAAAGCATAACAAAGGCCAAGTTAGAAACTCCACAAGTAAACTCAGAGATGACATCCAGTTTGCCATGTTGGATTGGTGGGTAGTCAGCTTCCAAAAGACCCAAGACACTGCTGCTTCTCTGCCAGGTGCCAGTAGTGACTGCAGTACAGCAGGGCTCTCACAGATGGTCAGATAGATCCTAGAGAACTTGGACCATGGAATTGCAGACTAATTTCATTAGCATCCATTCTCTGTTATAGAAAAAGGAGTAAACTACTTTAACCATTCCCACATCTTTGAATAATGTATCAATATTTGAGTTGTTTGATTAGATTTTTTTGGGTGAGGTTCGGGGAAATAATAAATACTAGTAAGAACTACTGGATTTGAGTGAACTCTGGACTTGTGTGTCTGGGAATTTGTGGCCCTCCAGAACAAGGAGGTAATTGTAACATCCTATCGTTTTACTGAAATTGCTTCCTAGTAGCAACCTAGGACAAGGCTATTCCAAACTGCTGTTGTCAACACTACTTGCATAAAGCTTAACTGATGAGTTTATTCAGTACTGAGGCCCTGGGAAATTCCAAATCCTAGGTATTTGCAATCAAAGTAGTCTCCATGTAGCAGTTTCATACGATTTTTGGATTTTGAATTCTTTGTTTCTTAGAATTAAAGATCCATCTTAGAGACTTTTTGGCAGTAAGTAATCTAATTATTTGAGTATCCTTGGAGTCAAGAGGCCTTGTAGAACATAAAATAATAATAATTTATTCAGAGATTATGTTGAGTTCTCTCATGGTTAATCATATTTAGTTCTGATAAAGAAAACCAATGTGAAGTTGGTAGTATTATTCTGACTCCCTTTTGCAGATGAAGCAGTTGAAACCAATAAGGCTGTGTATTTATATTGTGAATAATGATATTGAGAGTCCTGTTCATCTTATCTACCTATAGCAACTGTGATCATAACTGTTATCCTATGTTTCCCTTATTTGATTTCTGTCATCTGCTTGCTTTTGACGTCATTGTGTGTAATTGAAGTGAACTCATACCTGATAGTGGGTCTTTTCTTCCATGATGTGTACTTCTTGAGCAAACTAAAGCTAGCAGAATCTGATGAAGAGTTCCCAGCCAGAAGCATCTTTGATCCCACTGTTAGCTAGTTCCATAGCCCCTGATACCTAATAAAGTCTAAGAACTAAGTTCTGAGCTCCTTTGAGTATGCTGCATCATCATGTAATTTCCATTTTTTGCTTCGCCCTTATCGAACACATGGAGATCCTCACTTCAGCTCTTACTGAACACATGGAGACAGTTTCACTTCTTGGATCCATGGTCTTGAGAACCATGCGCGTCCTCAGTCCATCTGTCATGCAACAGCATCAGAAAATGGACCATTTGCCTTGTTATAGTTTGACATTGAAGTCAACCCTAATTCTACATAGGAGCAAGCTTTATTAGCTATAACATGGCTTGGGGCTTCAAGAAGACATAGATGTTCTTATCACCAAGTAAAATATTAAGAACAGAGTAATTCTTAATGAACAATTGATGAGATATGCAACTGTGTGATTGCCCATGAGAAACTCAATTGTCTGGTCTAGTTAAGCTGTTAGGCCCCTAGTAGTGCCTCTAGTAACACAGAGGCACCCTAGTACAACCAAAGAGTCCTGGGCTCCTCTTAATGACTTGTAAGTAGTCATTCTGCACCTCTTCATGGAAAAACACAGGATTTAATGCTCAGGCTTTGTACTGGCTAGAGGAGACACTTAGGACATTGGATGAGCAATGGTGATCACACTTTAGCAGTTGTTCACAGAGGTTTCTGTCCCGCCTGGTCCTGCAGCCATTCCCCATTCCATCCCAAAGAAACACACAGAGGTCTACATTAAATATAAGCTTGTTGGCCTAGTAGCTCAGGCTTCTTATTAACCTTTATAACTTATATTAGCCTATAATTCTTGTCTGTGTTAGCCACATGGCTTGGTACCTTTTTCAGCGAGGCAGTCACATCTTGCTTCCTCTGCATTTGGGTGACGACTGCAGACTGAGTCTTTCTTTTCCCCAGAATTCTCCTCTTCTTGTCACCCCACCTCTACTTCCTGCATGGTCACCCCACCTATACTTTCTGCCTGGCTACTGGCCAATCAGCATTTTCTTAAACAAGTACAAGGAACAGAATTTTACAGGGTAAAACCATTGTTCCACAGCAAGCAATGAAGACATTGCTCACATCAAGGAGTATTCCAGCACTAGCCCAGAAAGGGATGCTTTCTTAGGCAAAGCTTATGCAGCCTTCAGTTGCTATATACCATCTCTGGACTTTACTGTGGATCGTGATCATAAATTGGAACTTGTAATCTCCTGATAGATTTGTGTCATTCTCAGGCTACTTAATGGGATTTCTATTTGTGGTGGATTGAATAATAATGGACCCCATAGGTTCATATATTTGAATACTTAGTCACCAGGAAATGGAACTGTTTGAAAGGATTCTAAGGACTAGGAAGTGTGGCCTTGTTGACAAAGGTGTGACCTTATTGAAGGAAGCATGTAGCTGGAGGTGGGCTTTGAAGTTTCAAAAGCCTATGCCAGGCCCAGTCTCTTTATTTCTGCCTACAAATCAGGAAGTAGAACTCTCAGATACTTCTCTACCATTGCACCTGTCTGTGTGCTATAGTGATAATATTGGACTAACCTCTGAAACTATAAGCAAACTCCAAGTAAATGCTTTCTTTTACAATAGTGGCCTTGATAATGGTGTCTCTTCTCAACAATAGAAGAGTGACTAAGGCACTGTTGTTTTACTTACTACTTATAGCACTGCTTTCCAGATTAACTGAGTTCTAGTTCTAGTTCATTGTGCCTAGATTTTATTGTTATAGAAATGTCCTTCAAGCCGGGCAGTGGTGGCGCATGCCTTTAATCCCAGCACTCGGGAGGCAGAGGCAGGCAGATCTCTGTGAGTTCGAGACCAGCCTGATCTACAAGAGCTAGTTCCAGGACAGGCTCCAAAGCTACAGAGAAACCCTGTCTCGAAAAACCAAAAAAAAAAAAAAAAAAAAAGAAAGAAATGTCCTTCATGCTACACGTAAGACAAAGGATATATCCTGATTGAGTGATCTCTCCTATGTCTGGCTAGAGGATAATTTGTTGACAAATTATTAGTAAATATCAAATTCTTTTTCAGTTCAAACATATGATCTGGCATGTTTATCTAGTACTAGATAATTCTTTGTTTCTCTTTTTATTTTTCAGGCAAGAAAACTGATCAGTGATTTTGCCATTATCTTGTCTATTCTCATATTCTGTGTAATAGATGCCCTAGTAGGTGTGGACACTCCAAAACTAATTGTGCCAAGCGAATTCAAGGTAAGTGAATGTCTCTCTTTTGCTTCTTCCTCAAAGCCTTTGGCTTTTCTCTAGTCCCCTAATGTAGTTTATTGTGAATTTACTTCAGCTAGTTTTGCATAATTAGCCTTTTTTCCTTCAAAATAATCCTTTTAAGGCTCATTTATAGTTAGTCTAGTTTCTTTACTGAATTTTATTTTAAAATACCATATAGCATGAGCTAATTCTGCCTTATATATTTTAGAATATTTCAGATACTCTTATAGAACCAATTGGTCTGATTCATGTAGCAGTTCTGAGAAGTGCACACACACTACACCATGTCTGTTTTATAAACTACTCATGCTCACAAACACTAAGCAGAGCATCCATCATGTCTTAAGTAGTGGGGGAAGCTGTGAAGGTAAATTCAAGCCTTCATGCTCTAACTTTGAGGTCTTTTCCTCCTACCTGCCAGGAACACTTACAAAGTTTGTTACAAAGAGGACAGGAGAATTGTGTATCTTCTGGATTTGCTGTGTATATATATGTATATATTATACACACATACTATATATGTGTATATATATGTATACATATATACATATATATACATATGTATATACATATATATATACATATATAGTATGTGTGTATAATATATGAAATTTACATGTCAGACTTTCATAGTTATATTTCTACGTAGTTTTCCATTGCAAAATTATAGCCTATTTTCTAGAACAATCCTTAGTCTGTTTTCTCCACTACTGATATAATAATGTCAAACATTATTAAGCTGATGGCAGTTTTATATAACTAGTTAATAAGAAAGGGATATGCACATGTATACACATACATAACAATAGAGAATATCTTTGGCATAATATCATATTCACTAGCAAACAAATTCTAGTTAATATAATAAGTAATGCATTTACTTCAGTATTTTCTAAATGTTTGCTTGGAGCCAGACTGCATTCTGGGAGGTAGAAATGCTTTAACAAGCAAGATGAACTGTCTTAATGTCTTGTCTTACAAGGTCACAATGTGTGGTACAGGTAGCGTGAAGATGGATTTTGTTTTGATGATGGAGTTTTGAGTAAGAGGAGAGGGAACATGCATTCAGGGTTTGTGTTTATGCCTATAAGCCTGGCACTCAGGAGAATTGCTATAAGTTCAAGGCCAGTCTGTCTTATATAGGCAATTCCCAGCCAGCCTAGACTGTAGAATAAGAGACCCTGTGTAAAAAAAAGGGGGGGGGGGAAGCAAAAGAGAAGAAAGAAAGGAGAAACAAATTCATAAGTAGTGTTTTATTTATACTTACTTTTCCTAAAGTAGGAAATAGCAGAAATTTTGCTTTCTGTAACAGGCATATATGATCTACTGAAAGTGGAAAAATGACAATTTTTTTCTGGTTTTCTGAAACAGTTTGGGGGTTTATTCACTTCTAGATAATTTTCATTTATAAAATAAGAGTTCCAAATGTTTCAGTTAGTTCAGTTATACCATATTAAATAGTCTTATATGTTATGAAGCCAATTATTTGGCAAAAGTAGAAACAACTTCTGTTTAGAGCTATAATTCAAACAGAATTTGTGGTAGCTTTGTAGTTTTTACTAGCTTTTCATAGGATATACATTTGGGGTTTTCTTCTGTGTCCCTTGATGTTAGATTTTTGTGTTTTCCATCTGATGCCATATCTCAACTAGTTTCTTGTATTCAAAATGTCAGCCTCTGCTTTTCCAATAGTCCATCTTTTTCATTTTCTTTCTTTTAGGGATCGCCTCCAAAATAACAACTTTTATGAAGATTTCTGTTAAATAATCTTTTCCTCTAGATTATAGCTGTTTCTGCTTTATAATATGTTGACCCTCCAAAACCTGAATATTTTTTAACCATGTAGCATATACAAACATTGGTCTGAAAAAGTTTCTGTCTTTGCTTTCAGCCAACAAGTCCTAACCGGGGTTGGTTTGTCCCGCCATTTGGAGGAAACCCCTGGTGGGTGTACCTTGCCGCTGCTATCCCGGCTCTGTTAGTCACCATTCTGATCTTCATGGACCAGCAAATCACAGCTGTGATTGTGAACAGGAAAGAACATAAGCTCAAGGTAAGCGCCCGTGAAAATGGGGATCCCTGCCTTTCGCTGTCTTCTTCATTCTTGATAATATCTACTGATTCAAAAACCAAGTGAGCTTTATTGAGAGTTCTCTGATAATGAAAACTCATCAAAGATCTGTTTGTTGACAAGGTCCTTGGTGCAATAGCTCAGGGTGCACTCTCTTCAGTATGAGGGAAATGTTTCACCTTGTATTTCTGTCACTATCATGGAAAGGGTGTATGCAGCAGTCATCCCACTTCTGATTTGGGTGTAGTAACCACTTTCATGAAGATGTAGTTATCAAAGATTTAATTAAGGCACCTGCTCTCTGTTAAATAAACTATCTTTTTCCTTTCCAAGAACTTTTTAGAGACTAGGAAGTGGGTAGCTAGGTAAATAGAGTACTTATCTCTATTGCAAGGCCCTAGGTTCCAGTCCCACTACTGTACACATTAAAAAGTTGATTGCATCTGTTTGTGGGTTACATTATAGACATGTAGACAGTCTATAATGACCAGGTCAGGTCAGAGTAATTTATATTTTCATCTCTTTAATCACATCAATTTTAGTGCTGGAGAATGAGCAAAGATTTAGTGTTAAAGATTTTTCAGATATGTAGTTACAAGCTATTGGTAAGTCTTCATACCTCCACCCCCTTTCCTTAAAAGATTCATCCTAGAATCTTAAAGATCATAAATCTTAAATATCATCTTGGAATCTGTAAAGATCATAAAGAATGGAGAAAAGTTTTTATTCTTATATTTTAAGTTTGCAAACATTAGTTGAGTGACATTATCATAGGCCCAAAGAATGTTTCATTGGTATAGGATATCTTTCAAGAGAGCTGCCTAAATTGTTACTATATTAGATAAATTTTCTCCATATCTGGTGATATTTTAGGTCACAAATAATTTCAAAAATACCATGTAGGGTGAGAGAGGAATAATAAAAGTAAAAAGGATTAAAATTTAATGGTTACTGACCATGAATCAGGTCTTTTCTAAGTACTTCATATTATATATTAACTCATTACCCTTTCAGAATCTTTTTAATATAAGAGAAACATGAAAATGTATTAGAATCATACCCAGAAGCAGGAAAGTACATTGCACAGAATGAATTTAGCAAAGGATTGGCAGAAGGAAAAATCCAGAGAGAATAAGAGCATTTGACTATAGAAACACACCAGGCAGATACACAAACCAGAGAGATGATAAACCGTCCACTTAGAACTAGAGATGAGAGAGAAGTAAATTCCATAACTCATAAAACTGGGAATAGAAGAGAACTGAAGACTTCCATAAAGAGGAGCTGTTTCCATTTTGAAGGTTTTGGGGGAAAGAATGACAGTATGTGAGTCATTCCTGAAGTGGTCTGGGATGGTGGAGGTAAGGACTCTCGGTGAAAGCCTAGCCTGTGCAGTTGTTGACTTCCTCGGCACAGAGGGTCACCAAGAGGACATCTTCCTGCACAGTTGCTGAGTTCTAAGGAAGATAGTGACACGGGATGCAGTGATTTCCTGGTGTATTCGGCGAGGTAGACAGGTAGAATGAAGACTGGCCTGTATTTCAAAGGAAGGAAAATATGGAAGCATGAGAATTACTGGTGTGTTCTCAATGAACGCTGGAGGTCAGAAAGCAGATTTTATAGAACAAAATCTTGAGGTGGTCACTGATGTAAAATACTGCACTGATTTTGAATTATCAGTGGGGGAACAGTGCTATATTTGGTTGGAAACTCCCAATATCATAACGGTATATGTATTGTACACCATGAATAGA
The DNA here is from genome assembly GCA_028555095.1 of Dicrostonyx torquatus. Lineage (NCBI taxonomy): Eukaryota > Metazoa > Chordata > Mammalia > Rodentia > Cricetidae > Dicrostonyx > Dicrostonyx torquatus. The sequence goes on along the minus strand of JAQHUG010000054.1, from coordinate 8,026,443 downwards.
GAAGATGCCATGTTTTCAATCTGAAAACTGTTGTTTAACTGCTAATGTGTTTATGCGTTGCTTCCTCAGCAGAACTGCAGCCCATTCATCAGGCTTTTAATGAATGCTTTACAGTGTCCAACTCTGAGTCTCATATCCTAATATGTCAATTCTATGAGCAAATAATTAAGGAACACAGTGGAGGACAAGTCTTTCTTGCCATCTTGTTTTGATTTATGTTCATAGATGTGTACCTGTGAGAGTGTATATCACATGTGTGTGTGTGCCTGTGAGAGTGTATATCACGTGTGTGTGGGTGCCTGTGAGAGTGTATATCATGTGTTGTGGGTGCCTGTGAGAGTATATATCACATGTGTGTGGGTGCCTGTGAGAGTGTATATCACGTGTGTGTGTGTGTGCCTGTGAGAATGTATATCATGTGTGTGGGGGTGCCTGTGAGAGTGTATATCACGTGTGTGTGTGTGTGTGCCTGTGAGAATGTATATCATGTGTGTGTGGGTGCCTGTGAGAGTGTATATCACATGTGTGTGTGCCTGTGAGAGTGTATATCACGTGTGTGTGTGCCTGTGAGAGTGTATATCACATGTGTGTGTGCCTGTGAGAGTGTATATCACGTGCGTGTGCCTGTGAGAGTGTATATCACGTGTGTGTGTGTGCCTGTGAGAGTGTATATCACATATGTGGGTGCCTGTGAGAGTGTATATCACGTGTGTGTGTGTGTGTGTCTGTGGAGGTCAAAAGAGAGCACTGGGTTCCCTAGAGCCGAAATTACAGGCAGTTCAGGGCCACTTGATAGGGTTCTGGAAACTGAACTTGGGTCCTCTGGAAGAGGAGGATGAGAGGCTCTTAACCACTGAGCCATCTCTCCAGATCCTTAAGACTTGTTTGTAAAATCTGTTATTACCAAAGTTCATTAAATTCTTCTCTGCCCAAGCAATTCATTTGTCATAGGTTGGGAGCAGAAGCAAGAGGATGGCATGTTTCTTTATGTGGTTGCTTCCCATGGGGAACATTTAAAAATTATCAGAATATTGTTGTATGGAAAACTTCACAACTGAATTTTATAACAAGACTAACAAGAGTTTAAGTACAGTTGACTAGAAACAAAAATTTGTTTATTAACTAGACTGTATTAATTTTTATTAATGTCTTTAAGACATCATTGCAGAAATATTAGCAGAAATCACATGTAAATACAGATGGGCTCTAATCTCTGATACCCACTATATACAATCATTTGATTAATAGCATTAATTTTTATAGTGTAAAATACATATTCTCAGCCATGTAGCAAGTTAGATGTCAAGTAAAGAATTTATCTTATTCTAGAGGTGCTTTTATTTGCTTTAGGAAGGCATTTGATCATGTTACTGACAGGAGAAAATCATTTTTGCTTATCCTTAGAAAAATCTATTTATTACTATTGAAAGTTTCAGACACATAAAAAGTAAATACAATGGTAGAGTAGTCCCAGATATTCCTTTTTTATCAACTTGTGGCCACTACTGTGTCACTTGAGTTCCATATTCTTCTTTGCAAGCTGCTTTAAAGGAAGTCTGGGCGGCTTGCTGCATTCCCATAAATAATAGATGGTATGAGTTTCGAAAGGGAAGATTTCTTCAGAACGTAGCTACTGTTTGTAAGGCTGAAAATACTAACAAAATCACTACCCTCCGAGTTTGCAGTAAATATTATTTCCAAAAGTTTAATAAATGCAGCAAACTAGAAGTTGTTGTGTGTGAATGCATGGGCTCCTCATCTGTGTGAAGGTGCCCATGCAAGCCAGAGGGCAACCTCGGCTGCATTGTGCCCGCCTTGTTTTTTGAGACAAAGTCTGTTGTTTGCCTAAACTCACCTAGCAAGGGTAGACTGGCAAGTTAACACGCCCCCGGGATCAGCTGTTTGCCCCCACAATACTGAGCCTGGATGCCATCATGCCTTTCTCATGTGGGTTCTAGGAATTCAACTCAGATCCTCATTCTTGTATAACAAGCATGTTGCCAGCCCAATGTAATAAACTTTAACCATATAGATTATTTGTTTAAATCTGGATCCAAATGGCATTTGCACACTTGTTATTTTAAAACATTTATAAATTTTTAGTCTATAGATTCCCCCCCCCCGAGCCTCTGTTTATCTTTCCTTTCAGTTTTTTTTCAGAATAAGGGTGTTTGTTGCTCTTTCTATAACAGCATTTTGCCATTAATAAGCCATCAAACACCTTAGTGTGGCTTTTAAAGCAACAACAGAAATGGACTGTTACTAGTTTTTATTCCATGGATTCACTGATTCTATACAGCAGTGCTTGCTTGAAGTCCCTCTTGGAATTGAAGTTAAATAGTATTGGATGGTGTCACCTAAAATCTTAATGGTTACTTCTTCACTCATGTATGTGACTTATATGTTCAATGCATTGATTTTCCATGAATTGTCTGCTTCCTCTATGTCTGTTTCCTCCATGCAGCATGCATGTGTATGTGGTGTGTGTGTGTGTGTGTGTGTGGTGTGTGGTGTGTATGTGTGTGTTTGTGTGTGTGTGTCTCATACTACCCCACTCACTGCATGGCATCTTAGCATCCAGGGTTTTTCTATGGAACTTGAATGTCTCACAACATGGTATTTATACTGGTTCCATAGCGGCTGATTTCTATGAGTTAACAAATGCAAGATGGCAAAAAAAAAAAAAATCCTGGTTACACCTGCAGCTGCCAGCTTTGCTTCCTGACCTGACCATAATCAGTTAACTAAAGAAGTAGTCACTCCTATGGGGATGTAGAGGGAATCCATCTTTGAAGTAGAATGGCAAAGCCATGTTAAAAACAAAGACAGCAGCACATTACATGGGGGATATTTCCCAGCCATTTTTAGAAAATAAATTTTTAAAAATACCAATTTTTATTAGTGATTGCTTCCCCATAGGGTCATATACTGTGCTCTATGGTCTTCAGCATTTTCTTTAAATGGTCACTGGATTCAGAAACTTGGGAAGGTATAGATTTGATATTATAAGTAGATGGTTCATTATATATATATATATATACATATATACACGTATATATGTATTATTTATCTGCATATCGATCCACTCTCTGTGTGTCCATTCATCCCTTAGTACATGCATACAGATGCACATCCACAGGGGAGGAAAGGACAAAAGAGTAAACACTTTAAACTGTTTTTAGCTTGGGCTTTTCCAAGCCACATAGGTAATGTGAATTCCAGTCACAAAGTCAACTGCAGGTTTATGCTTCAGAATGTCCTTGGAGACGCTCATTGGCAAGACTGAGAGAAGCCTGTCTCCCCACTGACTCTGTTTAGTATTGGGAAGGGTCTGAGTGTTGGTTTAGTTTATGGAAAGGCTAAACATAGACTTGAACTAATGCATTTTTAATCTGAAAATATAGGAAACCCACTTTAAATTTTAATCTGTCACACTATATAAGGATTTTATTTCCCTAGACCTCGTAGGAAACATTAGAAACTGGAGAATGCGTTTGCCTTTAAAATGAGATATGGGTATACAAAAATGAGTTTCTGCCCCTTTTAGAATTGTTTACTTGAAACTGCTCTTTCTCATGATGATGGTAATGGTGTGGATGCCAGTCATTTGCCACAAACCCAATGCTACCAGTTGACATTTCATCGTGAATCAAAGGCTTTACACTCTGGAAATGGTTTTGTTCTCATTCTGCTGGGCAATGGGAGCTGTGGAATACCCAAATTGGAGATTCTGCCTGAAACTGTAAAAGACACTAAATGCTCTGAACTCGATTCAGAAGAAGAACCTGAGGCAGCAATAGCAGTGGAGGCACCACAGTGTTGAAAGCAGCATGCTTGGGGTGGCGTTTGCTTTCGTTCTGTGTCAAGTGACTCTGGCTGGCTGTCCCGCTGAAATGACATCCACCTCTCCACTGTGCTGAACAACCCCACACGAGCTGTCAACACCAACACTCCTGGCTGTTTGGGGCCATTTTGGCTAGTTATGCCCTGCATCCCACCTGCAGAGTACTCAAAAGCAAACCGTGTTCATCACGGTCAGGCTGGAGCAGAGCCAGCTTCAGACTGCAAAACCAGAGAGATGTCTCCCCACAATGGTGACTTCAAGAGCTTTGTGTCGGAGGCAGAAATCATTTAGAAGCATTATCTAGAGAGAGAGAGACATCATATCATCCTGGCAGTCACTTTCCCATAACATACTTTGTGGTGAAACCTTTTAAATATGATATTTTCATGGTTTGTTTTTATTTTAAAAAAAAACTTCCAAACTTTTCCTAACTCTATATCCTTCGTTTTTGTTCTTGTTATCATAATCTTGAATTTAGCACTCTTATTTCAAGCTCTATTTTGTAATAGTTCAGCCAGTGAAGCATCATAACCAACCCCCCTCGCTTCTTCAAACACATGATTTTTTGTTTTTAAAGTGGAGTTCTTACACATTGGTCATATGTCTAAAGAACCTTGGCCATCTAAACTTTCACCTCTTGACTCTCTGTTTATCCCAGCCTGACAATACTTTTTTACAAGTGCCAGCCAATGCTCTGCTTACATGGTTGTGGTTTCTTGATTCTCACAGTTCTCCTGCTGCTGTGGGCTAGAAGATCGATTCCTCACTCCTCAGTCATCACTGTTCATCAAAAGGGGCTCCGTCCTCAAAGCATTTCTAAATATAAAATCCCCAGTGTCACCTTCCTTCACCCCTAATGTAATTCTTATTGCACTTGCTTTCTGTTTTTCCTCGGTGATTTATATTATTCTGTGCCAGTGGTCACATGATAGCTCATCCAGTGCTTTGTGCAATTACTTCATCCCCACTTCTCAGCCAGAATAGTTTCCGAGTAAGCCCCACGGTTTATTCCTCTTGCAGCTTTTCTGTGGCCCACCACAATTCTGCGGTAGCCTCAATAAACACACGTAACTGAAATGCTTTATTATCTTGGTCACATGGTTCCCAGTCTTATGACATCGTGTGTGAGATAAGAACTGAAGAAAGTGCAAGTCATCCCCACTCCCTCCGAATGGCTGCTAACATGGTCTAGAGCCATATTTAGATGAGACACCCTGAAGCACTTCATCTTCATTGTCTTTAGTATCTTTTCCAAATTCACGTGAATTTAGAGTCCATTTAAATTTCCGTGCCAGGCTGAGCCCTCTCATCCATCTCATCTGCTACCTCTTCATGGGAAAGTCTTAGCACCCCAAATCTTGTGAGCTCCTAGCATGATGAGTGCTTGCCCCATGTCTGTGTTTTCTTTCCAGTTTTTCCTCTCTTGTGTTCCTTGTACCACACCGAAGCATTAGGCTTCTAGTCCTTTTCTCTCTCCTATTTTGATTTATGTGGACCTAGTCTTCAATTATTTTTTGTTCTGTATTAGCGAGGGATATGCAGTTTCCAAGAGACAGTTTCTGTTTTGTGCTGAAAATACTTTGCTGTTTCAGAGGCTAGAGTCTCCTTTGGGCTTATAGTTATGAAGTCAAGGACATTTTTAGATTGCTTCTTACATACTGAACACTTATGCTGGATGCTGAAGGCAAAACTGTTTTAAGATCTGGTCTCTTCTGGAAGGAAGGGTCAAGGTTAGAGCTCACCCACCTGACTCTGTGCCTTGTAACCTGCATGCACCAGATCACTTGTTAGTGTGCTTTACTCTAGCTAGTCACCTGCATTCTCTGTAAGAGTTGCTTTTGTCTTACTCGTTGTTTGATTGAGCACAGGGCCTAGTACAGGATAAATCTTTAGTAAATGCTTATTCAATAATAGTTTGCCACACAGAAGCCCCAGCGTGAGAAGGAGCCTGTTGTATCAGGAGGCAGAGAGCAGGCCAGCGGGACAAGTGACTCCAGTCGAGGTCAAAGGGGTGGGCTCAGATCACACAACACAAGTTCTGTCAGCTTTTGCGTCCATGCCAGTTGGAGCAATGCTATTGGCAGTGGCTGTTCTATGTCCTGATGGCCATTTGTCAGTATGTCTGGGCTCTGTCCAGGGTAGCCAGTTGGACCTCTTCTCCCAAATTGCGATACTCAAAAACATCTTCAGACACTGCTAGAAAGTGGCCAGAGTGTGGAGTGGCCACTAGTTATAGAAATAAAAATGTCCATGCGTATCCTTATAGATAGCTTTATTTTGTTTAGCTTTTATTATTATTGTATTTTAAGAGAATACTGGAAGCCATCAAACAGTTTTAATCAGGAAAGTGTCACATATTGATTAAGATGTTTAAAGATTAGCTCAAGAAAGCCCACAGTGAAGGGGCAGGAGTAGCATCCTGTGATGACGACAGTCTGGAGGGCTGAAGGATGCTGGTTCATGTGGAGGAAAGGGAGATATGAGTCTCAACTCAACTAGATGGACTTTAACATCTGTTAAGTGGGGCAACAGAGTGCAAGTTTGAAGAATTGTATTTGAAACCCTCACACTAAGGAGGGTTGGGGAATGGGGTGAAATGAGGCTGCTCTATAATCCAAGAGAATCTAGAAAAACCCGTAGCAAAGAGAGACAGTAAGGAGCGGGTAAGTTTTATGCTACTTTTGAAGATTTCTATTTCCCGTCCGCCTTCCAGTTTTTTAGATAAGGGGTGGTAGTATTGGCACATTAGTTTATTTCCATTCAAACTGAGCCTTTCAAATGCTTCTAGCTAAGGCGCGCCTTTGGGAGAGGCTTGTTTCTCTGAGCTGATTGTGAGTGTGGCTTCTCTAGTGCAAGTGTTGGCTTTAAAGAGTTTATGGCAGTAGCTTGGAGCAAAGCTTTTACCATCTTTTCAATGTTGTGCCTCTAGACTTTAGTGTAAGTAGGACATTGACCTAGACGTAGTAAGTTGTAAATGTTAGTAAGCCTTGCATGTTGATATTCATCAAAATAAATTCATTGGGCTTTTACATATATATATTTAAAAATTTATATATATATATATAAAAGATATATATGTATACACACACACACATATATATATAGATATATAAACTTAAACTACCAGGAAAAATGAAAATCAGTAAAGACTAAGCCAAGGAGAAGAGTGGAACTTATGCCAGGCAGATGTTAACATGAGGAGTGACCCAATAGGCATTAATGAGGATTCACTGAAGGATTCTCATGGGTGGAAATTGTGTAGAATTCAAGGGGAACATGGGTCAGGAAAGATGGGTTGCAGACATTGGTTCTCCTACCAAAGGCCAGGTCCTAAATGGCCCTGCAGTAGCATTGTAGACATGAACACTGGTAGGGGAAGGCAATTCTCAGTGTACAGTCAGAGTCCAACCACCTCTGTCTTCATAACCGTAATCTCTTAAATGATCTGTGGCATCTGCCTCTTACCTGGTCCTGGTGGCCTTGCCCCTATTCAATCTGTTCATAGCACAGTAGCCACAGTGCTTAGATCATAGCAGTCAGATCACTCTGCTACTAAAAGTCCTCCAGTGGTATCCCGTCTTAGATATTTTGACTCCTCTTGGGGGCTTACTACCAAGTAAGATGCTTTCAAATTTTTCAAAATGTATGTTGTTCATTGCTGTCCCACACAGTAGATAGGAAACTGCACAAGAGCAGGGTTCTTCTTGTTTGTTCACAGATGTATCAGCAGTAGCTAGAATCATGCCTGGTACTAAGGTACCAGTGAATTCTTTGTTGAGAAAACGAATGATTGAGATCTCAAATATATCATGATGTTTACTTCTTTAGTCATTATAGAATACATTTATGTCACCCCACCCCATATGTGCCTTCTTTTCTTCTGCCTTACTCCATTTTCAATTCACATAATTATTCATTCCTATAGCGAAATGATTCTATACATGTATATTAACATTTGTCTCATGAGCAAATGCCTGTTCCCAGTCAAACCTGGCTTTTTGAGACCATGCCTCAACTGTGTCAGCTCTCTTGCCTGCTGTGCATTCTCTGGGAGTATGGACCTTGTATGCAAGCCATGGATAAACTCTTGGCAATTCTGTTCGAGGAGAACAGTGTTCTAACAAACTGTAACAGGATCCCAATGATAACACTCTCTGGGTTGGTGGTGTAAATCACACACACACACACCCCCACTCTTCAGGGTTAGCCTCTCTATTCTCTTGGATCAGCCATGGTCTGACTCTTGGTACCGCTCCCCTCATGCTGTGAGAATGGTCAGCTCTAGTTTCCTCTGCTCCACAGGGGGATGAGCCTTTGATTTCTTCATAAATAGAACAGAGAAATATAACCAAAGAAAAACACTGGAGACATGACGAACAGTATTTATTTAGTGAGTAAAGGAGCTAGACCTTTCATTGCATTGTCTGTCGGTCCAGTCAGTAAATGTTATTGTGACCACAGGGTGGTCTATTTTGATTAAGGGAGTATTCTTTACTTTGACGATGGTGGCTAGTAAGCAGTTAAACAGCTATGCTTACAGACTATGAGAAATGAGAGGTGGTTAGCTACACACCATCTCAAGATTGTGTAGGATATCTTCATATACATAGAGTAACATCGTAAGTAGCATCCTGCTAAGGACTGTCCCACAGAGAGGATGGTTTGTTGCTTTGTAAGCACTGATCATGATACCTTCACAGTCACTACCACACTGGCCACCATCTTTCACAATGAGCACATACCATGTCCCTTGTCATAGCTACATCCTTGGAAGTTGCTACCAGGTCCTTTGCTCTGGTTCCTTCACCGAATGGTCCCAGGAACTCTTCAGATAAGGCCCCCACCTTCATTTTTTTGGGGGGGGGTACCAAATTGGATGCAGAAAGGTTAATTTAAAATGAGTAGATACCAAGAGAAGGGGACATATGTCTAAATTAATTATTCAGAATTGTAATAGAGCAGTGTCTGTGCAGGTGCTGGAGGAGCTGGCTTTGTGTTCAACACTGGAGGAGTATTATGAGCAAGAGGAAGTCCCTCCTCAAAGGGCTCCCTTAACAGAGAGATTGTTAGGAAGCAGAACACGCTTCTTTTGTTAACCGCAATTCCTGCACCTGACTACAGCTAGAGGATAAGTTTGGGTAATCTCTGTACATGTGCTGTGACTTCTTTCTGCAGAAGGGAGCTGGGTACCACCTGGACCTGTTCTGGGTCGCCGTCCTCATGGTGGTGTGCTCCTTCATGGCTCTTCCCTGGTATGTGGCTGCTACTGTCATATCCATTGCTCACATCGACAGTCTGAAGATGGAGACAGAGACTTCTGCACCTGGAGAACAACCCAAGTTTCTCGGAGTGAGGTGTGTTGTCACAGGGTCATGGTTCCCTAAAGTCCATGGGTACACATCTTTGTGTCAATCATATGGAGGTGGACACAGTCTGGGGATGAGATGGATGGTGGTTGTCAATCATGTGAAGGTGGACATGGTCTGGGGATGAGGTGGATGGTGGTTGTCAATCATATGGAGGTGGACATGGTCTGGGGATGAGGTGGATGGTGGTTGTCAATCATGTGGAGGTGGACACTGTTTGGGGAGGAGGTGGATGGTGGTTGTCAATCATGTGGAGGTGGATACTGTCTGCGGACGAGGTGAATGGTGGTAGTTAATTTAAGTAAATTGTCTTTTCCAAAAAGGACCTTTTTTTTTCTTTTTTAATGGTTTTGGTTTTTGGTTTTTCAAGACTGCATGTCTCTGTGTAACTCTGGCTGTCCTGGAACTTGCTCTGTAGACCAGACTATCCTTAAACCCAGAGATCTGGCCACCTCTGCCTCCCGAGTACTGGGATTAAAGGTGTATGCCATTACCATCAGCAAGAAAGGACTTTTTAATAAAAAAGATAACTTGTGGCTTTTCGTTTGCTTCTTATAGTTTGTAAATTTTCTTGATTTCTATCATCTTAATGATGTAACATAGGAACATAAATGACTTATTGTCTTCAATATGCAGCTGAGTAAGTGCTGGAAATCAGTCATGTGTAGAACTCAGAACCCTTAAGTGTGCCATGATTTCTAGTATTCTCTGAAGGAGTCAGGTACTCTCATTTCCCAGGCAATTTCTACTCCCATAAGAACTTGAGAAAGTATAACCTTCAAATATTAATCAGAGTGCTTGTGAGTGTTAGTAGTAGAAGGCCTTTGTACACCATTGAGTGTTTTGTTTTTGTTTTTTTTGTAGTAAGCTTTGCTCCCAAGAGCTAGGGTGCATAGCTCACAGAGCAGAGCCATCATTTCCCACGCCCCAACAGTGGGTGATTCTTTCTTGGGGGTTGGAGGGTGTTGGACGTGTATCATATTTGTTAAAAAGTACTTCTGTTGTTGCAGATTTGGAAACTAGACTGTTGCGATTTATTGCACTCATGAAATTTCCCTGAGCTGTTTGTTAATTAGAATGTGGGACAATGTAATATCTGTCTCCCATGAAAGAAGGTATAATTACACAACAGCACAAGTTGTTTGAAAAATAAGGGCTTCAAAGAAGCCAGTAATTGATGGACCAAGAGCAAGTGATTTTTCTTTCTTCTCTCTTGGTTCTGAAAGGAGCAAAATAGAAGGATCACTTTTTTTCTTCATGAGTTCAATAGTTTCATGATTTTTTTTAAGTTAACACTTATGTTGAATTCATATGATATTCTTGAGATCTGAAGTGCACTATAGCAATATCTTTGATGCTTTAGCCCAACACTGACTTGGTCTGTTTTGAAGGTCTGTGAAAACTAGAATTAGATTGATGATCTTTGATTTTGTTTCAGGGAACAAAGAGTCACTGGAACCCTTGTGTTTATTCTGACTGGCCTGTCTGTCTTCATGGCTCCCATCTTGAAGGTAAATACATAAAACGTGTACCTCTTCCCCTTCCTTGGAACACTCACTAACAACTGGACACACAAGTGTGAAATGCTTGGAAGATTTCATAGGACATGGAAGCCGGGGTCCATTAGAAAAAGGACTTTAAAAATATCTGCCTTGGTTTCCCCTTCCACCCATGCATTCCTTCCTTTGCTGTTATTTTTGTGGTCTGACATCAGCAATATTGAAATATAGAAAGGCAGTGCCATACAATGTCTGTCTCACTGGTCTTCCTCCCTGACCCGCACATGCTCTTTATCCCCTTTGTCTTCTACCTTTCTATCCACTTGCTTGTCCCCAAGTCCTTCACCCTCCCAGACCCCCACAGAACGCTAGTGATCACTCTGAATTTCTTTTCACTCTTTTGAATTATGACCACATTTCTGTTTTTCCTTGAGTCAGAAGACCTGTTAGTCCTGAAAGGGAGATAAGAATAAAATGACTGATTTATAATTGGAAAACTTCAGAAATGAACTTTTGAAGAATCATTGCATGCTAGAATATTTAGAAGGTTGGAAATCAACGTTTGGGCTGATTGATGAAGTGGGCATCTGTGTAGATAGAGCAACACACATACAATGACCCCTTTGGGAAAAAGAACTAGAGAAGAAAATTGATGTTTTTACTCGTGAAGCAAAAACATCAATTTTCTTCTCTGGTTCTTTTATGATCCAAGCTAGCTTCTCTCTCTTTTTTTCTATTATAAAAGCAATATCTTTAACCAATGAGCAGTGATTCACATCTTATACTTAGTGCAACTGTGACTTTGCCCAGACCTAACAACCGTGAGCAGGCACTGTTAACAATAGCTTACCATTTTTCAAACTGAAACATTTTGTTTTTAAACAGCTTAGCCTTTTAAGACTTTTGGATGCTTATTTGGTTGCACAAGTAGGTTAGTGACAGTACGTGACTCTAAACAGTTCAAGGAATGTTCAGGTGTGACACAGCAGCGAAAGCTTTTGCAAGTTTCTTTCAGTGGCCAGTCAAGGAGTTTTAGTGGAGGGAGCTACAACTTCTGAATCTGGAGACCAACTTTGCCTTTCAAGTGCTAGGCTCATGCATACATTTGGTATGAAATAATTAGTAAATAGTTAAAATACTTGATTATCCACCATTTACTCTTGGGTTCCATAGTTTCCGTTTTCTGGTTAGCTTCTGAACAGGGTAACAAAGGATTATGTATATCAGGTGACCCACAGAGGAACTGAGGTTAAAAATGCTATCAGAGAATTATTTCTGGCCTGTGTTCCATAGAGACAGGAAAACTCATGGTCAGTTCTACAAATGCAAGGATGTGGCTCTAGAGGCTTAGTGCAGTGGTTCTCATCCTGTGGGTTGTAGCCCCTTTGGAGTTGAATGATTCTTTCACAAGGGTCACCTAAGACAATTGAAAAATGCAGATATTTATGTTACAATTAATAATAAAGGCAAACACAGTTATGAAGTAGTAATGAAATAATTTTATGGTTGGGGGTCACCGTGAGGAACTGTATTAAAGGGTCACCGCATAAGGAAGGCTGAGAACCACTGGTTTAATAATTTGAACCATTGTACCTTCTGCCAGGGACTTTAGCTGTTTCTGTTCCCCTGGCAGGTCCTAGCATATAATGCTGATGGAAATGCTTAGTGACACCCTTATTTACGTCATGCAATGAAATCACATTGGAGGGGACACTGTGGGTAGTTAAGATCCTGTACTGAGGGAAGGAAGCACCAGTCTCCCACAGCTGGGCTCATGCAGTATGCTGCCACAGTGCAGCCTTGCTCTCCTGGAATCTCCTAGAAATGAAGTTCCTATGGAGTGGAATGGCAGCAGGCAGAAATCCTTCCAGTTTTCAGATTTGTTCACCATCACACAACCCTCCATCTTGTCTGGTATATGATTTGCTGTCATTAAAACAGTATAAAATCCTCCTGCTTCAGAAAAGGCAGTTGTACTTAAAATTCCTGTGTTTGTGTTATAGAAAATTTGATTTTAATCATAGGGAACCTGCCAGTAGGTGTGTATGTGTTGAAGAACACAGATCAAAGAATCCCAGGCTAACTCCAAGATATGCCAATTATATTTTTCTTTATTATAAGGGGCAAAGTCACAAAACAGGAATGAGAAGTCCAACCTCAGCTGTGTAGTGTGGGAATCACAGC
>JAQHUG010000054.1:7978171-8012175 GCA_028555095.1 Dicrostonyx torquatus | reverse complement strand
GGTGTGCAAATATTGTAAACAGAAATAACAAATATTATTTGAACTTGTATCAATATACAAGAAACTATACCAATGTAAATTGTCCAAAAATAATAGCTCACAAGTATTTACTTTATTACTCACTATTAGTATTATGATTATTAATGTGAATAAGTTCACACTAAATTACCTATTAAGATTCCCTATCATGTATAGTTCCAAAGGGGCACACAAAACAAAACTGTTTGAACTGTTAGCTTTAGAAAGACTGACAAAACTCATAGTGACAGGTATCTCCGTAATCACGTAAAGCTGCTGCAGAGAAGTTGAAACTGAACCTTTTTATCCCATGTGCATTTGAAGCACCTTAGTATGTACAGGAAGAGGTCAGAACTCATTAAGAAGAGACAGGGAGTTCCAGGAAGCCACGGGCTGAACTTGCACTCCCCTTTGGCCATCCTGGCCAGCCCATGCCTTGACTTGCCTTACTGGGCTCCTAGTATCCTCATGCGGCTGTTTCTGTCTGGTGACTTTGATTCATCTGAAGAGTCTTTGTCTCCGTTGGTGAAACAAGTAATTCAACACACATTATTACTTCCTTTTTTTCTGATTTTTTTTTTGACACAGTTTCTCTGTGTAGCCTTGACTGTCCTGGAACTCGAGGCTGGCCTCGAACTCATAGATCATCCTGCCTGTGCTTTCTGAGTGCTGGGATTTAAGGTGTGCACCACTACTGCCCAGCTTCAGTACACATTTTTCAGCCAGCGTTTTCCCTAATGTAGGAAATGAAATTGTTTTGCCAATCTAGCTCACGATAGACTATGGAACCCCTGATGTTAAAACAGCAAGGGTGAATCAGCCCCTATTCCGGAGCCTTTCCTCCTTGCTTGAGTAACTTGACACCTCCTGATAAGGATGACTCTTTCAGATCTCAGCCCTGACAAGTTCTGTGCAAGTATCAGAGGTGCCTCGTTAGCATTTACAAAGTCAATACAGGAAGAAGCAGATGTTAAGGGCACAGTTTAACTGAAACATAAGCCATGGCTAAGGAAAAGGTACAATTAATAATTAACTTCAAAATTCATGCAGAAAGTGGTGTCACGGGTTACCCTCCCATGTGACTCTGACTCTCTCTCTCTCTCTCTCTCTCTCTCTCTCTCTCTCTCTCTCTCTCTCTCTCAAGCAACAGGTGATAACTTCAGAAAAGAGTTTTACTTATGATTCTGCCTTTTAAAGCTAGATCAAATATATGGGAAATAGAATTACATGCCAGTTTTTAAAAAATGAAATGGTTCAACGCCTTCCTTGCTCCACTCCTTTTCCTCCTCACAAGTTCAATGGTCTTCTTGCGTGCGTGAAGCCATATAGGTGGTTGCCTGCTTACACAAGGTTACTTTGAACATGCAGTTTATGGCCTCCGTTTTGATCTCCATGCCGAAATCTGTCTTTTATGTGGAGGAATGTAAGAAATGACAGTGTGCCAGCTTTAAGTTCATGAGGATACCATTGATCTTGGCCAGCTGTAGTCACAGATGCCTCAAAGCGCCGGATCGCGTCATCACTTAGTACAGAACTGCTGGGAAGTAAGAATAACTGGCTTCCCAGGCCGGCGAGCTGGCTTCCGCTGAGCATCCACAGTGGACAAGCTGCCGGGGACTGCGAGTGTTCTGTAAGTGGTGATCGCGGAGCAGCAGAGATGAAAGGCAGCTCCCTGCGCTGCCTTTCCCTGTTTTCCTGGCACAACTCAAGAAATAAAGATCAAGTAAAGTTCACTGCTGCCTCTGCTTAGATTAGTTTATCTTTAACGTGAGGCGTGGCCAAAAGTGATCGTTAAGATTTGTTAGTGCACTAAAGTGTGGAAGACAGCCTTTCATTTGTACTTGACAGATACTTGCATGCATCCTGTATCATGGACACGGGGCAGTCGTGGTAGAGGTGACCGCGGGTGGTAATGACGTTAAGCTACCGTCTGTTGAGCTGAGCCTCAGATTAAAGAGTCATCACAGATTTAGAAAATTTAATCTTCCACCAGTGCCTGTAAGAACTATATGAATAATGTCTCTGCTTTAAATATAGGAAAATTATGAATAACTCATTAGATTTCAAAATGCATAGGTGACGGAGACAAGATTTGAACTCTGGAAGTTCTGGCATAAAGCCAGCTCTGTAGCCTTGTACAACGTACAAAATAAAACGTGGTACTTGGCCTTCAAAGGATCCCTGCTTTCTTTTCCCTTAAGATTATCTTTCCCAGATTCCCTGATCTCACTTGGAATCCTTTTTATGTCGAGAAAATGATGTGACTTTCATAAACCCCTCTTCAGACCTCATTCTAGGCTGTGCACGGAGGCTTCTTTTTCTGTATACATTTTTTTTTTTGTATTTTTTCGAGACAGGGTTTCTCTGTGGCTTTGGGGCCTGCGCTGGAACTAGCTCTTGTAGACCAGGCTGGTCTCGAACTCACAGAGATCCGCCTGCCTCTGCCTCCCGAGTGCTGGGATTAAAGGCGTGCGCCACCACCGCCTGGCTCTGTATAGATTTTTAAGACTTAAGAGCGTTAGGGAATTATGTTAGTAACATGTTGCCAAGGCAGGCTAGCTGAAAGAGCAATATAGTAAAAATTAACTCAAGCAGGGCTTTAAGTCAGACCTTCCAGTCAGCCCTCCCTGCACCCTAACCACCCTCCCCACCTACCCTGCCCTCCTCTGTCTGTCCCTGAGGAAACAGGGAGACCTGTGGTTGAGAACTGCAGGCAGCTTTCTCGACCATCAGTCCATGTCCTGGGGATAAGCTCTACATTCATCATTTGTTCGTTGTCATTTTAATTAACTAATTGGCAAGACAATTTTTGTCAGGTAGTCTTACCATAGGTGCTTTCTACTGAAGGGGGCACAGAGTAAAAGAAACAAGCAAGGGTCTCAGTATTCTACAGAGGGTAGCTAGAATCCAAACCCAGGTCTGTTCAGCTTCTGTTACCCATGCCTTAATCAAGACCTTACTCTTAATGCTAGACATACAAACATGTGCGTGCACGTGCACACACACACACACACACACAGACACACACATACAAACACACACACACATGAATGCATGCACACTGAGATCTCGGTCCTTATTTAGCCATTGTTGAGCAACCACAGTTTCCCCTTTTACCCATTTTTCCTTCTAGGAGTGTTCCGCTACCATTGACAAATTGTCAGGAGACACAAGAAAAAATATAGAGACCAGCTTACCAGAATTAGAAATTTTGATGGTGACATAGTATTAAGATGTTAAATCTTATTTTGATCTCATCTCACTCTTATTATTCCATAAAGATTTGGTCATTTAATTTGTTCATTTTTTTTTAGTGTTTATTGCATATAACACTTCTTTGAAATTATCCTCTTTTGCTTCCTGGGTATCACTGATGATATAATTGTTTACATGGGTTACCACTTAGGAATCTTGGCATGTCTATGAAATGGGTACTTTTAGTTTCTTCTGCCTTTCTTTGTAGAATGTTCACTATCACTGTTTTATTTTACATGGTTGGCAGAATTCATTACTCATAGATATTGCCACACACTAACCTAGACTGGTTTTGAACTCATAACACTCATGACAATCTTCCTGCCTCAGCCTCTTAAACAAGCATGAGCTATCCTACCCTGGGTGGTTCTCACTTTTAAAAGCATTCTTTTCTTCTTTTGAGAGCTTTCGTTTTGGTGAATGATTGTACTGGAATTAATTTTTAAACACTGACCTTCTGATATGATCCATGAACTAATTCAATAAAAAATACCCTCTACCCCAGCAGTTCTGTAAGGTTTCATTAGTTCCATTGTGGGATTTATATTGATACATACTATTGTGAAGGAAATGAAAATATCATATACATTTGTATCATATTGAATCTAACCAAAAATCAATTTCCCAGTCTATGTGTACTATTTTTCTTCCAATCAATATATTTATCGCTAATTATTTTCTCGCCTACATCTATGCATATCATTCCATGTTGTAGATTTGGTGAAATCTGTTAACGTAAGTTCAGAGAAGGAGTTTACTGTCCTAGGCAAGGCACAGTTCCTCTGCTATGATAGCAGAGCACAGTAGGGAAAAGTTTAGTTAAAGCCCAGGGAAGGATAGACCTTCTGTAACACTTCCAAACTGGAGATGCTCTACTCAGATTAAGATAGATAGATAGATAGATAGATAGATAGATAGATAGATAGATAGATAACCACTGCGTGGCTGGAGAGATGGCTCGGAGGTGACGAGCCCTGACTGCTCTTCCAGAGAACCTGGGTTCAATTCCCAGCACCCACATGGCAACTCACATCTGTCTGTAATTCTAGTTCCAGGGGAATTGACACCCTCACACAGACATGCGTGCAGGTAAAATACCAATGCACATGGAATAAAAAATAAATTAAAAAAAAAAAAGAGGTAACCACTGAAGAAACCCAGGCAGTTTCCCATGAATCAACTGTTCTTTCCTGCATCTACTTCTGCTTCCTTACTTGGAGCATTAGAAATGTAACAATAAATGAAAAGAAATAATCACATTTTGAGGGAAAATAGCCTTAAAAATGAATCAGAGACATAAATTAGATCATTTACTCATTTATTTATCTTTGGAAAACATCCATGGAGTTAACCTAAGAACACATATGCTGAAAGACTTGGAGGCTTGTGTTTGAGCCCAGGTGGCTTGAGTGTGATGTGCCTACCGCTCTGTGGTCACTGCCGGGAATTGCAGCGAGCTGGCTGCCTGCCAGCATGGCCCTCCAACCCACTTCATCATTCGGTTCTTTTTCTTTTTCATTCTTTTCTGAGCTCAAGGCTAAAATGAGTTCCGACAGAATTGCTAATCCTTTTTCGAGCAAACACTTGACGGTTTGTAGAAATGTGTATTTTCTCCACTGAACTTTGACCATTTCTGTAACTAACTGGTAATAACTGGAGGCAGCTGCGGTTCATTTTAGGATTCGCCAGTTCTCAATGGTGGCCAGAGGGTCGCAGGCAGAGCAGCAACAGGGAATTGCAATAAGATGGTTCTAGAAATGCTGCTTCATTTAATACATGCAGTAGTTTTAAAATTCTACTTAAAGGAATACTCTGTCTGCTGGTTATCAGGGCCTCCCACATGCGAATTTATTTGCTGGCTGACTTTAATTACGTTTCCGGTTTTGTATTTTAGCTTTAAAAAGTCCTTTAGTTTTTGGAACTTCTCTTCTTTTTTTTTTCATTTTTTATTAAATTTAAAAGAAAAATTTACATTTACTCCCCTTGTTCCAGGCCCTCCTGCTCTCCCCCTACCCCACCACCCTCCAAGGTTGATGCCTGTTGTCATCCAGATAGATTTCTCAGAATTAGCATATTACTTGATTCCCTAATGTGACAACTAGCCTTTCACAGGTCTAGGGGCAGACAACATGGCCACATTGGATTAGAACTTGTCGTTGTCAAAACCCTTCATGCTGTTGTGGAGGATATTTTGCTAAATAACGCATTAAAATATTAATGGAGTTTTAAAAGATGCCCACTAATCCATGTGTGTAATTAATTGCTTCCAGGTGCTCCCTGCTGCTTTCAAACTGCATTCTTCTCAGTTATAGCTAAACAGTCCAGAGAAGAAAAGGGACAACGATTTGATGTTCATTTTACAGAGAGAGGCGTTTTCTCACAAGCTGATACATCTTTTGGCAAAAGTTAGTGAGGAGAAAACCAACAGACTGTTACAAAAGGCTCTTGGTTCCAGCGTGAGGCAATTTGCTACCTCGGCCTGTACCTCATAGCCCACACAAACATCTGGGTTGCATAGTCCAATGCTTTTAAGAGCCAAGGGAGCCCAAACAGCTTCCCATTAAAAAAGTATTGTCGAGGCCGTGTATGCTCATTATTAGAAAAAAGGAGAATTAAATTAATTTGAAAGTTCCTTTTGTCTTCATTTAGTTCTAATACAAGCTTAGAATTTTATCAATTTACGAGCTAAGTGCACTAACCAATCTGAGGCTGCTCCGCTGTTACATGCTGGGTTTTAGTTCAGATTTAACCTTCATTTAAATTATCCCTCCCCCTAAATCTCTGCACCACTGTTTTAAATCTGTTTCCCTTGTTTTCCTTTCCAGTTTATCCCCATGCCTGTTCTGTATGGCGTGTTCCTGTACATGGGGGTGGCCTCACTTAACGGTGTGCAGGTAAGGTTCCGCAGCGGTCTGAGCAAGCTTGTGCGTGTCTCAGAGAAGGCCGGCCCTAGATCTATGATGGAGGCACTAATCATCAACCACACACTCTTTATAAAATACGTTCATTTTCTACTTCCTCAATCTTTCATTGGCTTTTCAATTCTGATGTAAACAACGAAACTAGCCGGTGTCAAGAAATGCTATTCTGGATGCTCATTACTGCAAGGGGGTCATCTGGTGGGGAAATGTGCTCTGTACCGCTGTCACCACCACTGCTACCACCATCACCACCTCCTCCTCCCCTTCCCCACTCTTCCTTGCCCCTCCTCCCTCCCATCTTCCCTTTTCTCACATTCTTCCCTCATCTTTCTCTTCACCTTGTTTCCCCTTTCAAGATAGCTCTCCACTGTGTCCAGAATCGCAGCAGGCGATTCTGCATTGCACACTCCTGAGCTCAGTGATCAAAAGTTTTGCAGCAATAAACAGTTAGAGTTCATGTGTATTAGGTATTTCTGTCATCGAAAATTTCGACTGTTCATAACTTCAGTTAAAATGTCCACCCCTGCCCTTGCCAATGCCCCTGCTCCTGCCCCTGCCAGTGCCCCTGATTCTGCCCTGGTCCACTTTTTAAAACACTTGCTAGGGAAAACTTTGTGAGGGGCTTTGTCTCTCCACGGAGGTTTAATTTAATTGGCACCAGGAAACTGGAAGTTCCGCCGCTTTCTGGCACCCTGTTAATTGAAGCCTTATTTAGCGCTCAGTAATGTTTTAATGGGAAAGACTGCGTGTTCTGTGAGCATCGTAAGAATTCATTTGAACTCCTTCAAAACAGCCCTTGCTTTCATTTATTGCATTTGTATTAACTTAGTTTTAAAGTCAGATAGATCTGGGCAAATGGCCAGACCCCCCAAAAAGCAAAGCAAAGCTACTTCACTGTTCCTGGTTTTGATCCAGTAGGAGAGTTCTTCCGCACTGGGATATTTGTTATGAATCATAAAGTAGTTCTTCATGGGCTGCAACATAAGTTTACTTGTGCCAGTCAAGTGTTTAGGGAGTATAGCTTTGTAAAATATTTTATTCTTGTCCGTCATTAAAAATACTCTTTCTTCTCCAATATGAATGTTAGATGCCTCGAAACTAATGGTTATTATTTTTTGTTTGCCCTTAAGGATCCAGCGTAAATCAGAGATTTGTTTCAGGGTGTTTATCAATGGCTAGAGCTGAGTGCCTGTCCAGAGAGAGGAAAAAAGAGCCAGCTGTCTCGTAATGATGGGTGAAGGAAGTGTTGTGGGAAGTGTTTCCACTAATCGTTACTTTTCCTTTGGTTCTTTCTCTTTTAGTCCCTTCTGACAAGATTGGTTTAGCAAAAAACAAAACAAACAAAAACACCTTTGAAATCTAATCTTTATAGTTAAGAAAAGTTTTCTAAAGGGAGAAGGAAAACCAAAAGGGTAGTGGCTCTGAAGAAGGTTGTGACAGTGTCACTTACTGTTCCTTCTCCTCTCTGTACAACACAACATGGTTTCTGAGTTCTCATCATTAGTCAGTTCAATAGCTGTCCATACAACATCTCCTTCTGAAGGCCCCTGTGATGCGTTGCTAAACGCCACCTTGTCCATCATCATCCCTGTCAATTCAGCACTTCGTCTGTGAGGTGCACATGGCACAAACTTACATGGTCATCCTTATGCTTCCTGGCCATACACGGCAGTGCTAATCTGTCTGAGCGTCTTATGTCTCATTGTTGGTGTTTTGAGACTCACTGGAATGGGTATGAAACCTTTCTCCAGAAAGAAATGGTAACACACTGGTGGATATGGATGTGCCCATTACATTATAACCTAGAGAAAGAAAGTGGGATTTATTGGTGTACTCTGCATTCCCATTTTCAGGTTAGATGCTTTAGAACATCTCTGAGATGTTTATAAGGTGGGGTATCATTTGTTCTTATTTCAGATAAGACAACTGAGGCAGGAACAGATGCCTAAGTTAGATGTCTTCCTTCAGTATATCATATCAAAATAGGTTTAGAATCCTCTGTGTTGAGAAACAGAGAGTAGAAATAGAAGGTAGAGGATGAACAGCTAGAATTTATGTTTGCTTTGAAACTTTATCCTTGGTGCCCACTTTATCTTATATGCCTGCAAAAAAAAATGATCAGCAAAACTTAGAAGACTGGTAACATGATCTGGCTGTACTAATTTAAGTCCCCTATTCCCTAAGCTTTGTCCTTTGAAGAGGACATGGCTTGCCTGAGATATACAATGTAAATCACTCAGGACTGGTTAAGCAGAGCCAAAATGACTTGGTTGACTCTTCAAATAATATGTTGGCCTTTCTTCCATCTTCCTCCCTAGTTCATGGACCGTCTCAAGCTGCTTCTGATGCCCCTGAAGCATCAGCCTGATTTCATCTACCTGCGCCACGTTCCCTTGCGCCGAGTCCATCTCTTCACCTTCCTGCAGGTGTTGTGCCTGGCTCTGCTCTGGATCCTCAAGTCAACAGTGGCTGCTATTATTTTTCCAGTCATGGTAGGTTTTCCTAATTGAAACTACCCATGGCTGTATGCATATCACATGAATGCATGACTATATCCATGACTGTGTGCATATCACATAGCTATTGTGATGGGGAAAACCCAGATTGTTTAAGTGATAGACTTTCACTGTCTTTCTAGCTTTCAGTTCGTCATGTTGACCAGTTGGAGCTTAAGTTTCCCATGGTAGAATCATGCCCTCCTGAGTTCAAATACTGGCTCAAGTTCCTGCTGGTCAGCAAACATCCTTTAGCCACTATGAACTCATCAGTGGGAGGGTAGCATTGTTATTGTTCTAAGCATTGATAATGAATGCCAAGTGTATAGCACAATGTCTGGCAAGCAGTGCACATCAGTTCACATTTTCAAGGTATTGTATAATAGAAGCAATCTAAATAAAAATAAAGTACACTTCAGTCCAAATAGTAGAAGCACCTATAGACTTAGGAGAAAAGGCAGGGCTCAGAAGAAGTAGAGTTTATAGGTACATATGGTTTTCATTATTTTAAGGATAGGGCTGAACTCTAGTCTTACTGTGGTAGTACTCAGAGTGAAGCAAGTAACTGGCCCTCTGGACCAAGAGTCTGAGAGGAAATACAAGCTCTATAGCTTGCCTCCTTACTAGATTTTATACTTTATTGTAATCCCATTGCTTGCAAGAAACTACATACATATACATATGTTGTGTAACAAAACTTTTCCTGGGGAGATGCAACACACATGTCTGCTCACCCCCAGATTGGGAGCCCACCCCAAAGCAAAGTACCAATACCACCTGAAAGAAAAAGTATCAGCTCAGGACACCCCAGGATCAAGTCTTAGTACAAAGGAGATTTATTTGCCTCAGAGGGACAAAGGGTAGAGATTAAGAAACAACTATGGGAGATAGAAGATGAGGGAGAAAGGGAGAGGAACAAGGGAGAAGGAACAAAGATATTTGTCCTTGAGGGGAAAGAACGACTGCCTCAGGGTAGAGAGAAGATAGACATGACTCATAGGCAAAGGGCAGTTTATAAAGGTAAAAGGAGAAACCCCATGTTAGGATGAGGTGTTTAATTTTAATTGGGCTTCTTAATTAGGTGAGCCAAGGGTGGCTTTTAATTGCTGGATTTCAATACTTTGCTAGCTGGACCTTGGTAGTCAATCTCAGGAGGAGGAAGTGGCCAAATAAGGGAATGGACCTTAATGGGTAGCATTAGAAATATAATCAGTTTTTAGCAAGGCAGAGGGAACGGGGGAGAAGGGTAAGGTTTGCCAGAGCCCTGCTCAAGTGGGCTAGTGTCCTGTCAGTCATTATGAAAGTCCAATTTGGTGAACAAATGAGTTTTATTGGGGTTATTTACAGGAATATGAGAGGTTACTTACAGGAATGGAAAACACTCAAAGACAGCTGTATCACCAAGGCTCACCCCAACGTGGGTGACAGCTCACAAAACTGGGGATTTGGAGCACAGTGCAAGAAGTAAGTATGCAAGAAGTTAAACAAATTGGAGAGGGCCCTTTCCAGCTCTCTCAGTTGGTCTGAGAGCTTGCTTTGCTGCTTAAAGATTGGTTTGGCTGGGAGGGGGGGGCAGTGAATCTAGTCAGTTTCAGGAACTTCCTGAAACTATTTGGAGTTGTTTACATTCCTGTTTAAGAATTTTCCATGCAGGGTATAGTGTTTCAGTCTTGGAGGAAACTGATACACAAGAGTACCTAAGAGTGACCTCAAAGCCAGCATCTCAGTTCTGTTCCATCATCCCTAGGATTCTAGAAAACATTTCTATACTTTATACTTAGCACATTTTGTTTTGAAAGTCTTCTTACTCATAACAGGGATTTTTATTTCACTGTGTATGTATTTTTTGTTTATGATTGTATTTCTTTTTCTCCCCAGGGACATAGAAAAAATAGTTTAAAATATTACTGACAGTTTTTAAGCAAGATCTTTTTTTTTTAAATTCATAGTCCCTTCCATCTGTTTTCCCCTTAAATTGTATTAACTTATTATAAAACAAATTGAACATGAGAAGAGACTCTGACTTACCAGTTAGGGCCTTCTTTCTACCTACCTGTTAATTTGTTAAAAAAAAAAAGGAAAATTAAGATACCCATAATAAATTCGAAATACATCCAGTAAATTATATATTATTTATACTAAATATAAGAAAAACACTTTACTTTTATAAAGTGATATTTTCCAGAGATTCCCTTAGGTTCATAAATGTTTTGGAATGTCTATAGGGCAGATGTTATTGATCTCTCCAGGAGATGGATGCCTCGTGTAAAGAGCATAGTGTGGATAAAGGTCCCCACGTTTGGCACATGGCTATGTGTGACTTTTGTGGTTGAACAGCTGAACCTCCACAGAGGAAAAGCAGGAGAGTGAGTCATGTGATGAAACTTGGTATTTGTCTGCAGAATAAAAAAAAACTAACAAAACAAAGAACAGTTCATAGAACAGAAGATGCAGAGGTAAAAATTGTCGGTCTAAGAAGTGACAAAGTGGGCCCAGGAGATTAAATATAGACTATAAATCACTTATAGTGAGAAATGGCTGAACTGATGAATTGTTAATTAAGAGTTCCTTCTGCGCTCACAACTGCCTGTAGTTCTGACACTCTCCTCTGGCTTCCACTGGTACTTGCACATGTCTGTGTATACACAGACACACATATAAATAAAAAGAGGCAGATACCTGTCCACTTTGTGTTCTTTGTGTACTGGTATCACAACCTTGGACAGCATAGGATTTATAAATTTCGGTTTTCTCAGCAGTAAGAGGGAAATAATATATTTCTGGAATTTGTTATAAAGAATAAATGAACTAATATTTCCTAAGTGTTCAGCAAGGATCAGTAATATGATAAACATTTAGTTTATAATATTGACTAGTTTTTAGAAACCTGTATAATTTAAAATTTTTTAGTAATTAGGAATTACATGCAAAGATTTTTTACCTTTAAGCTTTTAATTTTATTAAAAACCAAACATGCAAGTAAATGGTTTTGGAACATCATTACCTCTCATTTCAATTGATTTGAATATAAACATACATTTTCTGATCAAATATAATCATATGTCTTTATTAACAAAACAAAGTGGATTTTGACTGGTATTTTTATCAAATAACTTCCCCCAAGGAGTGAGTCACTGGGTAAGCAGTTCTGTCAGACCTTGAACCAGTATGGATTTCTGCTGATGCTGATGGGCAGTTTTATCAGCATCCTTATGACATCATCTGACATGGCCTGTTTGCTGCTGATGTTAATGGGCAGCATTATCAGCATCCTTATGACATCATCTGGAATGATCTAATTTCTGCTGACGTTGATGGGTAGCATCATCAGCATCCTTATGACATCATCTGACATGGCCTATTTGCTGCTGATGTTGATGGGAGCATCAATGGTATCCTTACCTGACATGCCCTGTTTTATTATTGTGTTTCTAGATCTTGGCACTTGTAGCTGTCAGAAAAGGTATGGACTACCTCTTCTCCCAGCATGACCTCAGCTTCCTTGATGATGTCATTCCAGAAAAGGATAAGAAAAAGAAAGAGGATGAGAAGAAAAAGAAAAAGAAGAAAGGAAGTTTGGATAGTGACAATGATGACGTAAGGGAAACTCCAAACTTTCCATGTGAAACCAGTTAAAGGAACATTGTTTTTGTGTATTTGTGCTACAGTAGCCCTGTACTTACATGTAAATAGTTTTCATTATCTCTCCATAACTCTTAAAAAAGATGGAAAGGTCTTTTTCTTTAATTATCCTCATCAGTGCCACAGTTCAGATGGTTCTCCTATAATCAGATGATTAAGTCGAGAAATGAAAATACTCATATTTATTTTTTAGATCATGTCATAGAAGTATATATGCCTGAGGTCGAGTGGGATGTTTATAATCAGTGCCCACAGAAAATCCGGGCTTTATTTTTCTTATATATGCATGTGCATGTGCTTGCATGCACACACGCATGCACACATGCACGCATGCACACACGCATGCACACAGAATATGAGAACTCAAGCCAGTAGCCTTTTGAAAGGATTGTTAAAATGCTGCTTTCTGTGGGGTTTTTTTTGGGGGGGTTACTTAGCCATATTAGAAAATAATGGCCTCACATTAAAATTCTGATTGAATATGATCATTCATCTTTATGAACAAAAAAGTGAATTTTGAATGAGACTTTTAACAGACAACTTCCCCTATGAAGACTGTGTGTCACTCAATGAGCAGTTCTGTCAGGTTCTAGATCTATGTAGCTTTCTGCTGGTGTGGATGTGACAGCAGCATCTTCAGCATCCTATGACATCATATAATTTGCTTGTGTCCCTGCAATCCTAAAGTAGGAATATAGTTGACATTTATAGATAAGAAAATTTAGAATGATAAACTGATTTTTTTTCATTTTTCAGAACCTAAAAATAATTAGCTTGAGGTATTATTGACAAATGAGAATATATACATTTAAAGTGTACAATATAGTGGTGCCTGGGCATATATATTAAAGTCATTTTTCTAGGTGTGCACAACTGGCCATAGCAAAGCCAGAGCTCCCTTCTCTGTGTGTTTGTAGTTGATCAGGCTGTCTGGTTGTATTCTTTTTGTAGAATGTGGATATAGTACAGCAAAGGGAAGCAACAGACAGAATTGGATTTCAGATAAATTGATCCAATAAGAAAAGGCTAAATATATGAGACACATTTAGCTATAGAGAAAAGGGCTCTGAGGGACCTTCTGTGACTATCACCATCCATCTTCTGAGAGAGCGGGTGTATAGATTTTCTCTTTCCACTGAGGAAAAAGGAAAAGCAGAGCATGTGTTTAAACTGTGGCCGAGATGTGCGTGCTGTATTAAAAAAGAACAATATTAAAAAGAACATTAACTAGAATTCAAAACTTGAAGTGAATTTTTGGACCATTCAAGGCAAAGGCAAAAGGTTGGCTGAAATATTAAAATGATTAAAGCAGTATTTCATCTTGAATTTTTAAAATGGAGACCTCAGTTCATGCTCACAAGCATCAAACCTAAAATCATTGCACATCATTAACGTGCAAACTAATATTATGGAATGTTCTCTATTACTTAAAATATTGCACAACCTTTTGGGGTTGTCTTAAATTTACCCCTCTCTTTCACGACAAAAGTTGAATCAAATGAGTTCCTTAAACTAATTCAGAATTCTTGATATGTTTTTTGATGACTCATACTCACACAGTGCTCTTGTTTTGATAGTATTTGCCACTTTCTACTGCATGCTGCGAATACGTTCTTGGGAAATGGCTTGGGTGATGCTAACTTCTGTTCTCTCTTCTCTGTCACATCCCTATCCAGACAGTAGATGTGTGCATTTGGTCATACACAGTGAACATGCTAGGCAGTTTAGCGTGTATCAGGCCAGTCAGTTCTATATGTTTACCCCATTATTTGAAGCTTATGCATTGCAAGAGTCTCTTGATACTCAGATGACATGGGCTCTTGGGTTACATGTGTCCATACTGGGACTCCAGGGTCACAGTTCTTATATTTATTGCAGACATCGTGAGAATTATGTCTTACCAACATTTTATCTGCTCACAGTCGCTTTTGTGCCTGCCTAGTAGTCTCTAATTAGAAGTTGGTTTGCCCAGGTGTCTGTGTGTAAGTACTGTTATTTGGGGAAACATTTGAAAGGAGACTTCTGTTTATAGCATGGTCATGAAGGAAGGTACATGTGGCATCTTAATTAATTTAAATTTTGTTAGCACATCATCTTAGTTCTCAAGAGGTATTATAACTCATTATCCCCATACATTAATCATAAGGGAATTTTCATTATAAGCAATAGATTTTATCTTAAATTTTTTTAAGATAAAAACTTAAACACCCATTTCTTTTTTTATTTCTGAAGTGTTGACTATTAAGTACAGGGGCTCCCAATACTAGAGAAACACTATACTGAGTCTACACAGTCCCAGCCCTATTCCTTTTCCTCCTCTCTCCTGATCCTTTCTTTCAGTTAGAGATTGTTCCCCTGATATTTTCAGTTAATACATAAATTGTATCTCTCTAGTCCAAATATAGACTTGGAATAAATATGTTGATTTTCTTAATTAATTAATTTTTAAAGTTCTTGCATGTTATATTAGTATATGTTGAGCTTGGTCCTTCTCGTGTCCCTGTCCTCACCCTTTTTCCTCCGCTAGTTCCCTTTGTCTCCATAAACAGTTTTACTTCATAATTTTTAGGTATCTATATAAAATCTAAAACTGACAAATGAAAAAGACTTATAATATTCATCTTTCTTAAGCTGGCTTAATCTGATTACTGTGATTGTCTCTAATTCCATCTAACTTCTTTCAAAACAGCTTGAGTTCATTTTTCTTTATGGCCAAAAGAAAAAAATGTATTCGTGTGTGCGTGTGTGTGTGTGTGTGTGTGAGTTTTTTTTTGTCCAGATTCTGCTATTGGACACTTAGGTTAGTTTCATAATTTATTATTTCAGATAATACTGATATGATCATTGAAACTTTAATAAGTAAAGTAATAATTATGGAACTCTATGATATTTTGAGCTAGTTGTCCTGTTTTTAAGAAGTTCTACAACTAACTACAAAATTTTATCATTTTCCTGGTTATGATTCTCTACTTATCTGATCATCCTTTTGGTTTTATTTCTTGGTATTTTTTTGCTTATGTTTAAAATTATTTTTGTCACAAGCAAATTGAAATGAATTTTTCATCATGAAATAGTTTCTGAGAGTTTTAAAGTAAGGAAGGGAGACAAAGTCTATAGCGCATACCTTGCTAGTGAGTGGATGTTAAAAGTGTCTTCAAATAATTTTGGACAGGAATATGGGTCAAGGTTTTCCTGGAGAAAGAATCAGAGAACATTGTGAAAAAAAACATGAAATTTAAGACCGTATATAGTTTGGAAATTTTCCTGGGTTTAATCTGTTTTTATAGGGAGCACTTTCACTTCACACAGCCAACAACCAACAGAGTTTGCCATTGGGAATCCAGTTGTGGAACACTCTTCAGTTGTGTGTGGTTTGCTGATTCCGAATCATTAAACACTTTACAGTGTGGCTATAGGAATCTCCTTGCTGCGGTTCAAGCCTCAATGAACTCAGTCCCATTAACTCAGAAGGAAAACAAATGATGGATAGAGATGTGGAGTACTTGAAAAGTTAGGCAGTCAGAATGGTACCTGATGCTTTTCTCTTTAGTAGCCATACATAAACGAAGAAGCGGTAGGTTTGAGCAAACACTGGGGAGCAGGAAGGACTGAAGTAATAGAAAACATTCTAAAAACTGTTGTACATTTCTTTCACAGTCTGACTGCCCATACTCAGAAAAGGTCCCCAGTATTAAAATTCCAATGGACATCATGGAACAGCAGCCTTTCCTAAGTGATAATAAACCCTTGGACAGTGAGTAGAACTAACCTCTTGCATGCTTGCCTGACCGCAACCCACGCTTGTCCTCTAGGACTGCCCTCGGTTTGCCTCTCTCCTATGGTGTCTTTATTTTTTTCCTGCGTGAAGACTGAAGCAACTCACTTCTCAGAAGACTTTATTTTAAGCTTTACCCATCTTCCTTTTATCCATAACCTCTTATATATTTATTTAATAGGTTTTTTTTTTTGCTAAGTCATCACCAGGGTTCTTTTTGTTGGTTTTGTTTTCAATAGCTAAACCTATAACCGTGTTTTTAATTGATCCCCCCCTCACAGATATTTAGAACTGCAGCTTATATAGTATTATATCACTGTCTGTTACTGTTTCTCCTCTTTAGGTCTCAGTCAATCATCTAATTGATTAAAAGACAGAAATTATACCTGGGGTCTCTCTAGGAACAATGAATTGTTAGTGTTTAGAATTTAGGATACTTTCAGTTAAATTAGCAGCTGTGAAATATTAACAAAACTCTCTAGATATAACTGATTTATGTTTTCCTTCCTAATTTCTTCATTCCTCTTCTGTTCTCTCATATTCACAGTTAGAGCTGCTCTGGTCTTTCTTCAGTAATGGGCTGGTGGCTACCATGTAATAGCATGTGAATTGTCATGTTTTCGCCTGTGCTTGACAGTCCACTCTGTGATAACATCAATGAACACAGGAAGCTTTTCCAGTAGCATAAAGCAACTGCCTCCAAAACATGTCACTCACGCTTTGGGCTTTCATCTGAAGAAAATGTGTTCCTTTAGATCCAGCTATACAGCAGAGGATACTGAACTGGTATCAGAACAACAACAGAAACACTTTTATTTCTAGTGGCTAATACTACCCACTGCCAATAAAAAGGTTAGGATTATCAAGACAATTTAAAATTGGTAACTATTGATAAAATATGGAGTTTATATAATTATCAATTTCTCAGCAACAAACTACTGCAAAACTGCACCACAGTCATGTATTACCTCTCATGGTTTTTGACATTCAAAAATTCAAGAACTGTTGAGCTGATGGTTCTGGTGCAGGGTCTCATGAGCTTGCTGGTTTGGCTGTTGGCTGGAGCTGAGGATATGTTTCCAGCCAATGATCTTTGACAGGAAATTTGATTTCCTTGGCTGGGGAACATTCCCATAGAACTACAATGGCACAGTGTGATGGCTCTGCCCAGAGATAGACAGAAAATTCAACTAGAAGCCATGGTATTTTATGATAGAATCTAAGATTCGACTGCCCAGAACTTGGGCTGCAGACTTAGCTGTGAAGACAGCTCTCTTGCTGTGTAGGAAGGAGTCACACAAGAACATAAACACCAGAAGATGGGATCACTGGACACCATTTTAAGGCAGAGTACCCACTGCTTTTAAAGAACAACCAGTCTTACATTTGTTGTCTAACTTGTAAATATCAGTTATGAACAAAGCTAATTTTATGCCCATGCTTATCAATGGAAATTAGTTAGGAGTTTCTTTTAGAATTTAAGTTCCTCTATCATATTCTGCTTTCATTCTTCATTTCTAGATAATTAAAGGCAAAA
This sequence comes from Dicrostonyx torquatus, assembly GCA_028555095.1. NCBI lineage: Eukaryota > Metazoa > Chordata > Mammalia > Rodentia > Cricetidae > Dicrostonyx > Dicrostonyx torquatus. The sequence goes on along the minus strand of JAQHUG010000054.1, from coordinate 7,994,532 downwards.
GAAGGCTGTAAAGGTTACTTTTAAAAAAAATTGCCAATCCAGAATGTAACATGAGGGGCCTGCTAGTTGGGGTTTTTGTCCCACCCGGTACCCCACAGCCAGCAAGCCCCAAAGAAAATCACACAGAGAGTCTGCATTAGGTTATAAACTGATTGGCTCATTAGTTCAGTGTTCTTACTAGCTCTTGTAACGTATATTAACCCATTGTTCTTATCTATGTTAGCCACATGGCTGGTACCTTTTCTCAGCAGGCAGCTTACATCCTGCTTCTTAGATGGACTGCACAGGAATGCCAGGGAAGCTTCCTGCTTCCTAGAGTTCTCCTGTTCTCACTTCTACTTCCTGTCTGGTTTTCCCGCCTATACTCCCTGCCTGGCCAATCAGCGTTTATTTTAAAACATGATTGACAGAATACAGACAATTCTCCCACACCACCAGAACTTAAGACTTGTGATAAAAACTTATATACCAATTGTTTGCCCTGAGAAAATACTTTTACTGGTATAACTGATGGTTGATATAGAAGCTTATATGTGACCATTTTGACTGAAACTTTTCTAATCATGTGGTGATCTTTGTAGGCCAATGAAGAACTGGAGTTGTATTGCATGCACCTTCAACCTCTCTTTACCTCTTGAATAGCAACAGCTAGGCAAGACTGGGGGTTGAACATGGATGGAAGCTCAAAGACATGTATGAGACATAGAGAGGATGTTCTAGCCCCCATGGTGGGACTCCCCTCTTATCCTAACGGGGAGAAAGAAAATGATTTGGGCCCCATCACCCAGCCTGCATGCTTAGCTTGATGCAATGTTCATCAATGCTGTCTAAACCTGATTTTCCTACTCTTTTCGGTTCTGAAAGGTGCCTTGGTTTGCATGAAGATTTTCACACTCACTCTAATGTACAGTTTTGCCAGGGATCTATTTTGTTTCAATTTTATTTTTATTTTTTTGTCTTTCCAGGAGAAAGATCATCAACATTCCTTGAACGCCACACATCATGCTGATAAAATTCCTTTCCTCGAGTCGCTGGGTATACCAAGGTCAGCGTTTGCCTTGTGCTGTGGGATGCTGCAGCAGTCCAGTTGGGGTGATGGGCAGAATCCCTTGTTCTAGTCTCTGGGACTTAAATACATTCCCTGGGGACCCAGGAGTCACCCTAAACTTGCTGATAGGAAGCATTTGTAAAGACCTGAGCTTTACTCTTAAGAATAATGGAAAACTTCACTGTCATTAAGTTAAAGGCCAGGGTCCATGTTAGCCCTTATGATTTCATTGTCGTGCACGGTGACTGGAGTTTCCTGGTAGCTTTCTTCAGTAGTTCCCTTCCCTCTAGCAAGGGTCTGGAAACGACAGGGCCTGTTTGCTTCTCAGAAAACAGGAATGTGAGAGTCTTCAGGGCGCTTGTTGTGGCCCTCAATTTCTAGCAGTATTAACCACAGAGTAGTTTCATTTTTTTTATTTTGAGAATTTTTTGTTAAATATGAAATATTGGGCAGTCTTACCTGAACTTGCTTTGTAAAAGTCCCTGTTCTTAATAAATATAGAAGGGATAGGAACAAATGGAGCAGATTGATGTATTTTGAGGGTGCCCGAGCATAGGCATTTCGGAGATGATAATGAAATTTGTATTTACTCATTGCCTTTCTTCTCCTTTTTTGTTTTGCTTTAGTCCTCCTAGAACTCCAGTGAAAGTTGTGCCTCAAATTAGAATAGAACTTGAGCCTGAAGACAATGATTATCCCTGGAGGAACAAGGGAACAGAAACTACATTGTAACCTGTTTGTCTTTCTCAAAACTGACAGCTGTGTTGTTAACTGCTCTAATTTTTTTCTTTTTTTGTCTGTGTATTTTAAAACTTTTGTTCGGTCACTGGCTGAATACTACAGTCACTCTCTCTGCTTCTCTCTTGCATAGGTAAAATCAAGACAATAATATCCCTTTCCCTTAAGAAAGAAGACAAAAACGCACCTGAGGGATCATACTTTGTTTCTAGGTGTTCAGATGTGTCCTCTGACATATAAATCCCTGTCACTCAAGACACACACAGAGGCTGCCCTTGTCAAGCAGAGATCAAAAGTATTAAGCATTTTGTACCACCTTTTATGAATCTGTTGAAGGAATTTATGACCTAAGCTTAGAGCTGTGCTTACTGGCTTGCCATTGTCTGGTAGAGTGGCCCTTGACCTCCAGACTGAGTCCCTTCCTGCTTACAGAGCCCCCAAGCCTGGAAGAGTGCTGCTACCGACCTGCCCTTGCTCATCAGCCCTGATCTTAGAGTTATCAAAAGCAGAAAACACTAATGGTACTTCGCTCCCTGTAGAGAAACCTTTGCCATCATTGTAGCAAGTGCTGGAACGTCCCTTTTCCTATGCAACTTTTTTAACCCTTTAATGAACTTACCTGTTGAGTACATCGAAGAATATTTTTCTTCCTAGATTTTGTTGTTTAAATTATGGGGCCTAACCTGCAACTTATTTTTTGTCAATTTTTTAAACTTTTTTTTAATTACTGTAAAGAAAATGAATTTTTTTCCTGCAGCAGGAAACATAGTTTTGAGTAGTTCTACCTCTTACCTGTAGCTGCCAGGCTTTCTGTAAAAATTGTATTGTATATAATGTGATTTTTACACACACACACACACACACACACACACACACACACACACACACACTAGGGTAAGCCAGAAGGCTAGAACAAATTAAAAGAAAAACAAAACACCATGTTTCTAAGAATCTGTTGGGTTGCTGTTTTTTTCCCCTTTCTTCAAAATAACTGTAACTGTTGTGTGAAGGAACTTTGGGAGAGAACGAGTGGAAGAGGGTTAACTTATGTGGCAGTGGTGGTCATGCTGGGAGCAGATGCTGGTGTGTGACATGTCCATGTCCTGTGCAGTATTGGTAGAGATTTCCTCATTTGAATAATTTGTGTGCTTGTGTATGAACTCTGTGTGTGGCTGTTGCACACTTGTGCAAAGCCAGACAAAGAGTAACAGTAGACAGAGGGCAAACTTGCCAAGCTCCTTGTGTCCATTTTCATAACACCAAACCACGGGTGAAAAATCTCGTAAGGGCCAAGAACTTTATCATGTAAATTCAGGTGAATATATCTTATTAATTACCCAGACATTCATCAGCATCACAGATAACAGCAATTCATGTCTGTATTTGCAGTACAAAAGCCATAAGAATATTAACAGCCCTGTCACACATCCATAACGGGAAGAATGCACATAGATCTACAAAGACAGTTTAAAGTGCTCAATTATGTGTGTTTATAGAACACGATGGTTGGATCACTTAAAATATATGTGTGTGTGTGTATGTATGTATGTGTTTCATTATACCGTGTTAACCTTTATTAGCCAAATTGAGTGTGGCATTTGATTTTTAGTAAGTCACACTATGTACTGAGTGTATATTAAAATGACGGTTTAAATATGGAATCCACACTTTGGCATTTGTATAACAACAGTTGTAATGTACACTCACTGTCAGGGATTACTAAAAGAATTAGAGAAGCAGAAATGAACCACATTCTGGTTCTGTGGTGTGCTCTTATGGACCCCCAATTTCTTATAGTAACTAAAATATAATTCTGCTTTCCTAAAATTTTGATGATAAGAGTTCTATTATCCTAAGTTAGCTGTTATTTTTACAGTATTTGGTCATCTTGAAACTTTAAATTTTATAGAAATTAAGCAGAAATGAGATCATAAATAATCATTGAAATGATAGCGGGAAATGACATGGTATTTGTAAACATCTCAAGTGATGATTTTTACATCACATTTGTTTTGTATCCAGAGCTATTAAATGATAAAATGGTTATCGTGTATTGCCTAGTTTTCTATTAAACCCTGTAAGTAATCTTACCTTTTTAGTGATAGAAACCTCAGTAGAACGTTTAAAGGCATGCATAGTAAAGGCAGTCTTTCTTGATGTTAAATCAAAGACAGTTTGTTTACTTTTCTGAAATCTCTGGAGATATATGTATATATTTATATATTATACATATACACGCACAGATATATTCTAATTATGAATCAAGTTTATTTAGAGATCCATGGTCCCTTTCCTCCTTTTCCAAGAGTTCCTGAAGTAATCTAACTCATGATTCAGTTAAATAAAATCCCTATTTTTTGACTGGGTGGATGGTTAGCACTCACGAAATGAGCATAAAGTCATACCTTCCTTTTGCTGCAAGGAATAGTTAGCACTAAGCCCTCTCATGACTCCTGTAGTTCCCACACTAACCAGCAGATCCCCAAATCTCCATGGAAACACCACATTATCTGAATCTGGCTGAATTTGCTTCCTGGCTGATAACTAACCAGACTTTAGGGTGGTTTTGTTTCTATGTAAACTGGACACAGATATAGCAATGGATTCTTTATAATGCCTTTCTACCCTTCCTTCCTGGCTGTGAATTTGGAGATTAATGTTTCTTGAAGACTCAGAGGTGTTGACCAGTAATACTGTGGTTGTGCAGACCGACTGTGTGAAGGAAGATATGTGGGCTGAACCTGCCTATCGAGGCATGAGGCTTCTGGCTTTCAGAAGCCCTTGGAGATGCTGTTCCTTTCCTACTGTGTGCAAAAACTACTTGGAATCCTAACCGTTTTGTATGTCGGAGCCAGTGTTGTTTCAGCTTCTCCTTCCAGTAAAGTTGAGGGATGGGGCTGGGAAGTACTCCCTTGAGATGAGGTAAAGAAAACCTCCCTCCTCATCCCCCACCTAAGAGAAGGGGTGTCTGCTGTCAGTAATTCAGCTTATGTGCATTTTGGGCACATGTAACAACACACACAGAGTAAATCCTTTGTTGGCTATGTATCGGTGTTTAATATAGCAAATGATTGTCTTCCATGTTTTTGTTTCTTTTTTTTTTAAACTGTGTTAAAGTACTTGAAATGTATTGACTGCTGACTATCTTTCAAAAACAAAACCATTTGAGTTATATTGCAGAGGTTGGCATTGATCGGGAATGGGACAAAGTTTTCTTCAATCTTTTTCAAACCACTTCATGATTTTGGTGCAAGAACCTGAGATGCTCTTCTTTATAGCCTGTGATATTTCCCGTCTGCTCTCATCGCACTAAGTGACTGGAGACAGTCAGCAGACAGCAGCTCTTCCCTGTCAGAGTAGCCTTGGGAACGTGCAGATGACTTCACCGAGCTTCGGGCTGCCTGAGATGAAAACCCTTTTGTAACACATGTGAATCTGGCGACTTGCGTGTTGACCAGAGATTTGGATATAGCTTATTCCTGGTTCATTTCATTGTGCTCTATGGATACACATGAGAATCCTGAATTCTGTTTCCTAGGCAAATACTGCAACTCAGGGCTAACGTCACCCAGTGAATCCTTAGAGCCTGAAGTAACTTTGTCCCAGGCCGACAATGCGCAGCGATGCAGACTTGCCTCCTTGCAGCCATTTCCAGGGCTGGTCCATATCCGTACACATTACTGTTCACGATCAGTACGCACTTTCAGATAGTCTTATTTTTATTCTCTTAAGTCTTTATTAACTTTGGAGAAATGATGCATCTTTTTATTTTAAATGAAGTAGATCAACATGGTGGAACAAAATGATAAAGAACAGAAAACATTTCAATATATTACTAATAATTTTTTCCAATATGAAACCTAAAATTCCTATAACATAGTATTTTACAGTTTTATGAAGCTTTCTATTGTGACTTTTATGGAATTAAGAGATGAAGAAGATGAGATATTTTAGCATTTATATTTTTCAAAATTAAATGTATACTTAAAATAAAGTAACTTTATGCATTTCTGAGTGTTGAGTGCTTCTGTTCAACTCTGATTGCTTTCTTTTTTTTCTTTTTCTTTTTGGTTTTTCGAGACAGGGTTTCTCTGTAGCTTTGGAGCCTGTCCTGGAACTAGCTCTTGTAGACCAGGCTGGCCTCGAACTCACAGAGATCCGCCTGCCTCTGCCTCCCGAGTGCTGGGATTAAAGGCGTGTTCCACCACTGCCCGGCCCTGATTGCTTTCTTTTGCTCCTTGAATGCTGTGAAAACAAGTAGAACTATGAGTGAGTGAGAGCACCTGCACTCAGATTGTGGCTGTCTCCCCAGGCAAAAGGGGAAATATAGAAGATTGAAGTCATATATTTTATTGTTAATGAGATGTTCTTGTTCAAGGTTTATAGTACATTCATAATGAATAAGGACAATGAGAGAAAAAATGCTGTCATTCTTTTTTCAGCTACTAAAATAAAAAAATATCATTTTCTTGAATCTAGGATGACATATACTCAATTAATTCTTAAAGCAAACTCAAAGACTACAAAGTATAAGCATCCATTAAAAAATAATTACTTTAAATGAACAAAATCCAACTATGATTTTTCCCCATCAAAAATTAATTCCCAGAAGATATATTGCACACACTTCTCTCAGGCCAGCTTGAGCTTTCATCTAACATTTAAATGTCTCTAGGAAATGTCAGTCTAGCCCTAAATTGTAGTTAGAAAGTGGTGATAATGGCAGGTGAAACTAATGAGAGGGAAGATGAGAAAGACTATTAGAAGCAGAGGAAGTTTGTGTTGTAATGCAGAAGCAGGAAGGCTTTATCTAGAACAGTCATTTGCTCTAGAAGTTTCATTCAGCTCTTTGCACATCTGGATATGTGGTACGGTGATGTGATGGCAGACTTGATCGCTAAGCTCTAAGAAGCAGCCAAGCCCGACTCAACAGAGATCAAATATGGTAAAGGTTTACTAATTCTCTTAGAAAATCCCTTAGCTATTATCATGTGTAGAGTTATAAGGTCAAGAAATTAGGCTGAAAGTATATTTCGGATATTTTCACCCATTAAGTAACCCTCAGGAAGTCTCCAAAGAAGATGACATGTACATGGGATGATGATAGCATTGCCATATTTGTGATATAATACACAATGCTTTGTGCAAAAAAATTGATGTGTAGGGAAGGTTTTAAAGGTAGAGCTGTGGAAAGTATGTAACTTGAAACAATAATCCTTTGACACAGTGATTAGAACAAGGTGGCACCAGCCTGAAATGGAACAGACAGTGTCTCAACTGATGTCCGCATAGAAATACCTTTCGAATGAGGTTTCTGTAGCGATGACTCAAGATGGGGTTGGCAGTAGAGTCGTCTGTGTAACTGCCACCAGGAAGCCAGAGATGAGAACACTTCTCCGTGCTGTCCCTGTGTGACATTTGTGTTAGTGTTTATGCACATACCTTATTCTTACTAACCTGTCCTCCCCTGCCTGCTAGAAGACAAGGATGTAAATCCTAACCCTCTGAACAACCACACTATCTCAAGGTTAGGCATGAACATATGAGCAGCTGAGGTTGAGGTGGAGATCCCAGCTCATCACTCAGATTCTCTTCCCCCTTACTTTCTTCAGACTATCAGTCAGCTTGTTTCTTTATCGACTTCCATAGATACATAATTATCTAATTATAAATACATAATTATCTATTATGTATTCTTTGTAGATGTGTAATATAGATAGTTTTACGTAAGCATGTGATTATTGGCATTTTCTAGAGCACACTGACAGTTTATGAAATGTGTGTCAGTGTCTGAAGTAGAATGAGAACATAGGAAGTAAAAGCAACACAGAAAATTATTGATAAGCATTAATAGCCGAGTCTGGAAAGAAATGAAACGTTATGAAGATAACTGTAAAATATATTCAGAAACTTAAGAAGCAAGTTTTTGAGTCCAGAGGCCAGGATGTTACAATAGATCTGTAAGGCAAAGTATATTGCTTCAATAATGATATAATCTGTTGGTTAAATGATTTAATTGATTGTTTTAAATGTTAAAAAAATAAATTGCAATCAATGTTCAGATAATTAATAACTTAGAGCTGTGTCGAAGTTTACCTGTGTTCAGCTTGGTCATTAACTTTTGGACTCTAATAGAGTGGTTGCTGGAAAACAGGAAATGACACATAAGTCGTACTTTCAAGTTGGTTGTAGCCGAAGGGGACAGATGTAGGTACACAGTTCCGTAGGAAATGATGCCTGCCATGAGGCTGCATCTTCTGGAAATACCCATGAAGACTCTTCAGCACGGCTACCTAAATGTAAGGCATGAACGAGGATGACACCAACAGACAGGCGTGGAAGGGGAAGATTTAGTGGAGCCCCCAACCCTAGATAGATAAACCACAGACAGCTAAGGAATGCTGAGATAGAAAATGGCCTTCCGCAGCGGAGATTCACATAATTGGTTGTCAGTTTCCAAGTGGTCAGCCCTTAAATCACATGCTTATAAAATACATTATAGGGACTAAGCAGATTACATATTTAGGTGTGTGCATGTGTGTGTAACAATAATTAAAGGAAAAGAGGCCAGGGATCCTGAAATTGAAAGAGAGGAAGATAAGGAAAGTAAATAGAAGGGCTACAGGAAAAAAGGGAAATAATATATTTTAATTTCAATTTTTAAAAATTGTGAATATGTACAAAATATTACTATTATTAAGTATATTATATTTAAGAGGACCCAAGTTTGCTTCCCAGCACCCACATGGTAGGCATCAGCCATCTGACACTCCAGTTTTGTTGTAAATAGAGGAGAGGTGTGTGTTGTATGTTCCCCAGCCGCCGCTGGTCGCCTGCACCCGAAATAACCACATGACAAACTGGATTCATTTAAATACTGCCTTGCCCGTTATCTCTAGCCTTTTCCCAGCTAGCCCTCACCTCATAAACTAACCCATTATAAAAGTCTGTATGTCACCACGAGGTGGGTGACTTACCGGACGGTCCTAAGGTACCTCCATCTCCAACGGGAGCCTCATGGCGTCTGGCCCACTTCCTTTCTTCTCCTCCCAGAACTTCCATTCTGTCTACTCCGCCCACCTAAGGGCCGACCTATCTATAAGCCAGGCAGCTCTTTATTCAACCAATAAGAGTAATACAAAATACAGGAGAACACTCCCACATCACAGTTTGATGCCCTTTTCTAGCCTCCATGGGCACTGCATGCATACAGTACACAATTACATGGAGGCAAAAACCCTAAAAACAAAGTAAAACAAATGGTGTCTGGAGTGGAATTATGAAGATAGATAATGAAAATATGGAAGATATAAAACAAAATAATGAAAAAGAGAGAATTACCATATGCAGTGGTTTTGATGTCTCCTCCGAAGATCATGTTGAAGGTCCATCCTCAGGGCAATCATACTGAGCAAGAACAATACTGGGAGGTGATGGAGTCAGAGAGAACTCTGCTGTCATGATCGCTTGCTACAGAGGGCCCTGGTTATCTCAAGAATATAGTCCTCATGGGGATAAAATTGCCCCTAGATTTTTCTCTCTACGTCTCTGGTGTGTGCTTGCCCTTCCAACAGGTTAAGATGTAGCAAGAGGCCCTCCCCAACCAAAGCTACACATACTAGACTTCTTAGCCTTTAAACCTATATGCCAAATCAATCTCTTATTTTGCATTTATCCATCCATCCATCTATTGATCCATCCATCCAACTATCTTGTGCGTATGTATGGCCTGTGCACAAGTGCCATGACACATGTGTCAGAAGGAAGCTCTTGGAGTCCATTCTCTTCTGTCATCTTGTGGAATCCGGGATTGGATTTAAGTCCCAGACTTGAGCACAAGTGCCTCTACTTGCTGAGTCATCTTTTCAGTCAGTCATCCCTTCTTGTTATCAGCTATCCAGTCTGTAGTAGTTTGTAATAACAGCAGAAAATAGTCTAAGACACAATGTAGCTGTTAAATCAATTATTCAGTGTCATTGGATACTGATCATTATCATAGTCTATGGGTGGTTAAAGCAGTGAAAAAAAGGAGACATAGTTCCTGTCCTGATGAAGGGGGTGAATTAGAAAAGAATGACTGAATGACTGAGTGAAGGAAGAAAGGAAAAAGACAGAATGACAATAAGTGTTATAGAGGGAAAATGGTAATATGAGAACAATAGACGGGCAGTGGTGGCCTGAGAGATGAGGCAAGAAGGGACCTGAAATGTGTGCAGGAAGCTGCTTAGGCCATGATGTTGGCCTGGGGACAGAGGAAACACCATTGTAACAAGGAGAGATGAGGTTCAAGAATGGCAAAAACATCAAATTCGTGGTGCAGGGCATCTCTGTGCAGACTAGAACCGAGAAAACAGGAGTAGCTAGTTGAGCCCCTGCATGGAGGGGAGATTGTGGTCTGAGGAGAGGCCCAAATAAGTCTTCAGTGAAGAGAAGCCTCTGAGAAGCAAGTTCAAGGAGATGTTAGGGGATGGGAGTCCTCTGTGGTCTTTGACATCACAGACTTTGTTCCAGATAAGAGACTTCACATGCACATTCAGTTGCAATGGAAATCCTTTAGGGAATTTTGAGAAGGAAACAATTGATCAGATCAAAGAGGCTTAGCTTGAAGAGTCTAGAAGCAGAGTGACCAGTGAAAATAATCCCGATGAGGGGTGACAGTTGGGCTAGTCCTCATTTACCAGGTGAGTAAATAGGACAGATCAAAAAATACATATACCCAAAGCTTTGATTTTTTGTCATTCTTTGTATCATTCTTTAAGTAAGTATCAATACTTTTTAAAACTTAGAGAAGTTTTTGTTTCTGGTTACCCCTCCCCCATCTTCTGCTAAATATTGTTCTTCCAGACTCTTCCTCAAGCTTGATCCTCTCTCTCCACATCCTATCACAGCATCCCTGTCCGCAGCTCCAAAGAACAACTTTCTGCTGGTTCCTGCCCATCTCTGCACCCTCTGCTTCTTCATTCTCCTGTGCATCTTCCTGCTGGTTCCTGCCCGTCTGCACCCTCTGCCCCTTCATTCTCCTGAGCATCTTCCTGCTGGTTCCTGCCCATCTCTGCACCCTCTGCTTCTTCATTCTCCTGAGCATCTTCCTGCTGGTTCCTGCCCATCTGCACCCTCTGCTTCTTCATTCTCCTGAGCATCTTCCTGCTGGTTCCTGCCCGTCTGCACCCTCTGCCCCTTCATTCTCCTGAGCATCTTTCTGTTGGTTCCTACCCGTCTCTGCACCCTCTGCCCCTTCAGTTTCCTGCTCATCTTTCTGCTGATTCCTGCCTGTCTCTGCACCCTCTGCCCCTCCATTCTCCTGAGCATCTTTCTACTGTTTCCTGCCCGTCTGCACCCTCTGCTTCTTCATTCTCCTGAGCATCTTTCTGCTGGTTCCTGCCCGTCTCTGCATCCTCTGCCCCTTCAGTCTTCTGAGCATGTCGGTACAGCTGATTTTGGACCATTTGGAAGTGAGCAATGCATTTTCACTGATCTATATTGTACGAATCCATTTATTCCACACTGTGCCACAGAATCAGCCACCAGTCATGAGGTTCTCATGCTGGACATGTAAACGTCACCCTGTAAGTCTGCTTCTAATGTCACTCAACACATCACTAATTATTCCCTGCCTCTTAAGCAGCTCTAAGTCCTTAACTGTTTTAAAATATCTCCATGTACACAGCACCAATGTGGACACCCAGTACCCATTACGCTCTATTGAGTGCCTCCCACTGCGGCTGAGATTCTGGGTCTGCCTACTGGAAACAGTCGCCCTCTAACCTACCTTCCAAAATCACAAGTGTTTTTTGTTTTGTTTTGTTTTTTAACTGTAACACTGCATTCTACACAAAGTGGTAAACCAAGACATCTCTTTTTTTGAGATTCTGTTAAGAATAGATCTTAATGAAAATATGGAAAGTTACAAGTGCCCCCAAAGACTCCCACCAAGTTCTGAATGATGGAGGCAAACACAAATTTAAAAGATGAAACTACCTAGTTAATGCCTGAAGTAGGCTGTGGGGAAAGCTGTAGGAGAATGGCAGGAGAACTCATTAAGGTTTGGACTCAGCCACTATAAGGAACAGGATGTACAGTTGGCCGAGAAAGACTGTTAGAGAATATGCACATGGGAACTGCCTCACCCACTCCACTTCTCACTCACTCCCGCTTCTCAACCAACCTAATGCTAGGCTGTTATCCTGCGGGAAAAACTCAAGAGGGTTTTCCTCTAAGATAACTGAACCAATTTCCTTGGGAGAAGTTAGGAGCTTATACAGAAAAGTTTTCGACTGGTTAGTTTTTCTGGACATCAGATGCCAGCCTAAATACCCACAAGAATGACCCACAGACGTGAGGCTCCCTGACATATTTGTATCACATGTTGAAGTGTGTGGATAGAAAGAACCACAAAATCATTTTCTGCGGGGGGAGTTGTTTAAGCACTACTGAGAAAGACTAATAAAGTGCATAAGCTATGAAAGATATTTCAGAGACTAGAAAGTCATTTTTTAAAAATTATAGTTTGTTTTATGTTTGGTAAAATTACCTTCATGAAAGTTAAAGAAAGTTTAAAAATAATGACAAATAATCTTGAGATCTAAACATCATTCCAAATTTTTAAAATAAAGAATAATTGGAGGCTAAGTTCATAAAATATCATAAAACAGAGAATCAAAGTTTTTGAAAAAACAGAGTGAAAGAAAAGAGACATAATATCCCCTAGAGAAATAAGCTATCAGCCTAGGAAATCTAGTTTCCATCCCAGAATTCAGGGAACATGAAAGGAGTGACATGCATTATAAAAATAAATTTCAGGAGGGACGGCAGATACATATGTTCAGATATAAATCTGAGTGCTTGGAATAAGAAACAGTCTAAGATATATGCAGACAGAATTGTGTAATTTTAGATTATGAAGAATAAAAGTTTTATGATGTGAAAAATCGGATGTCTTAAGTTGTTAAAGAAATCAGAACCATTGTGGACATAGCTTTTTCAACAAGATTAGACATTCAAAGTTATCAGTGCAGTGCCTTCAGATATGTAGAAAGAAAAATTTTAAATCTAAATTCCAGAACCAACTAACCTATCAGCCAAGTGCAGAGCCAAATAGGGTATTCAAAAAGCTTCAAGCACCAAACTCTGTTGTCTTGTATTTGCCTGTTATTATGCAATTACTCATGAATGAACCTCAGTGAAGGGATTTAACTAGACTGAAGTGCTAAGCCCCAAACCGACTGATTTAATGTTGGTGAACAGTGAAATCAGCTGAGCATCAGGTTCAGAAAACAACCAATCAGAACCAGAGTGGAAGAAGGGCAGGTCTGGGAAAGAACACAGAAAAAAAAATTAAATGGAATAGGTTAAATGGAGGGAAATGTGGAATACTTGGGTGTTTGATGAAACTATTTTTTTTAAAGCTATTAGAAAATTCTATAAAGATAAACACTGTAGAAGAAAGTCATGGCCAAATATTATAAAACAATCCAAATAGAGATAGAAGTCAAGGGACTTCAAAGAATGTTCCGGATTCCTACAGGCACTAATGATCTGGAAGACATTGGAGAGATGAAGAAGGCATATGTTCATGTTCACACAAAGAGAGCACACATAATCAGAAACTCCAGGAAAACGGAAGATGGGGCTAGAACTAGGAATGGAAAATTTTAAACTATTGATAGAATGCAAGAAAGAGGTATCTACTTGAATTTGATATTCTTTGAATGGTTTATTTATTTTGTATATTTTATGTATCACTCTTGCTTAATACTTGATTCAGCAAAAAATATGAGCATGGCCGTAATATTAACATAAATATGTTAATGTTATGGTAGTGGAGACACTTTACTGATTTCAACATTTAGAAAGTTAAAACAGAATAACAACAACTCCTAATTCAAGACATAAAATGAAAGCATTGGAAAACTCTAGATGACATAAAGGACAGTTGGTAGGCAGAGAAGTGGAAATGGAAGGGGAAAGAGGAAGAGAAGTGACACTCTGGACATCATTGATGTTTCAACGTGGCCCTGGGTACCAGCTTCTGGCTTTTGTTTCATTGTTAGATCGTGACAGTTGATCTTCCTGATTCGCTTTGTTATTTTGTCATGTTGAGAAGATGGATATTAGCCGGGCAGTGGTAGTGCACACCTTTAATCCCAGCACGCGGGAGGCAGAGGCAGGTGGATCTCTCTGTGAGTTCAAGCCTGGTCTACAAGAGTTAGTTCCAGGACAGGCTTCAAAACTATAGCAAAACCATTTCTTGAAAAACAAGAAGGGGAGGAGATGGATATTGTGGTTTCTATCACATGAAAGAAAACAAGAAGCTGTCAGACCAGCAAGGGCTTCGCTTCCCTTAACTAGGCTTTGCCTTTATGTTCAGAAGAGACTTAAGTCTCATTGGACAGATAACGATTCCATGCCCACGCTTGGATCAGTCACCGTCTAAGGAATTTGATTAATACCTTTGTGCCAAATATAGGTTTAAGTCTATAAGTTCATAGTTCAGGGTATGGCAATACCTGCACCAACTGGAGTTGGAGTGATAGTCTGGAGAAAAACAGATGCTGAAATGCAAAATACCAAGGTAGTTCCGCTGTGTCCTGGAATGTTTGTGTCATCTTTTACCTTACTTCACCTGGCCTCTGTCTCAGGCTGACCTGGTGAAAATCGAGGTTGGTCAGGATATTGTAAACATGGAGATTTAGTGGAAGAATTGTCAGGGGAGGTTTGCACTGGTTGAGCATTAGGCCTTTTGGAGCTTCAATTATTAAGTTACTTGACTGGCAGACACAATTGCTGACTTTGGGCAGAGCTAGAAGTAACTATGAATTAGTGGATTAGAGACTGTGCATAAGCTGTTTTTAAAGGATCAGTTTCTCCAAGCCTGAAACTGAGATTAGAAGGGTATGATTATGAAGCAAAACACACTTTTGGTGCCATGATTCATATCCTCAAATTGAATCTATAACTTAATACAAATTTATCTTTTTTATAAAATATTTCCTGAATACCATATGCTGTACTTTTGGTAGTTCCAAGGTGTCATGTGTTAAAGGTTTAGGTCTTGGGGTAGAATACTAGGCTGTCACGGAACCCTTATGGTAGTGAGGTCTTATGGGAGATCCTTAACCCATTAAGGTTGTGCCCAAATGGGGACTGTGGAACCCCATCCTCTTTCTCTTTTTCCCTTTGTTACATGGCTAGTGAGGTGACTTTGCTGTCACACACATTTATGCTATGATAAAAGGTCCAGAGCAAGGGAGAAACTGACCATGGACCAGAACATGGGAGATCATGAGCTAACCTGAACCTTTTATCTTCATAGGGTAATTATCTTGGCCACTTCATTGTCATGCTGCAAAACGGACAAACACACTGTGCAAGCTGATATTATAAATGAAGGTTAAGTTTATAATTTTAGTGTTTTTGTGTATCTGGGACAGGAAGCTTACCTCTCCTATTAAGATGATGCAGTGTGACACCTGGACTTGTTTACAGAGCTCCACGGAGGATAGTATCAGCATTTTCTTTGAGTATGATACTTAATAAATCATTCACTTTAAAGACTCACAGTAGCTAAAATAATTTGGAAGGAATTGGGTAGAGAGGTCATGCATGGAAGCTACGGAGACCCTCTATAATCCCAGCTTTGCAAGCTGCTCTGAGGGTTTCTTTCTCTTTTATTTATTTACTTAGTATTAGAGATGAACCTGGACCTCATGTATGCTATGACGGCCTGTAAGAATCAGCTTTTCTTTTGTGTCTGAAGGTGGTATCAGTGTGGATCCATCTCTTAAGACAGTTACAATAAAGAAGGAAAACCACACGTAAGAATTCAGTAGAAAACGAAGCAAAACACACATTTATTCAGTTTTGATTTCAGAAATCCAAAACATAACATGTATAGAACTTAGGATAATTTTTTTTCATGTGTTTGATCCAATATAAATTTCAAGATAATTTCTGATACGATTTTCATGCAGAGTTTCAAACATACTTTTGAACAAACTGTTTTCAAGCATTTGGAAACCTTTTAGTGTGATTGTTCCTGTAGAAACAATAGACTCAACATAAACCTCACTCATTTGTTAAAGTATAGCCCCTGAGAAACCTCCACTTGCCAATTACGTATTGCATGAGTACTTATGTGATCTTGTTATGGGGTACGTAAAGTTGCAGGTATGTTGTAAATACTAATTTATCCTCAGAATACTCCAATAAGAGGTGTGGTGCTCTATACATTTTATACATGAAGCAGCTCAAAGACAGAGAAGATCACAAGCTTGCCCAAAGTCCTTTAGAACCATGTGACACTTTCCATCATTCCCTCATGACCCAGGCCTTCACTTCCTAGAGAAGTCGAGTGTAATTCTGATGGGTTGACCTTTATATGTTACTTGACCTTTTTCCTTTGCGGCTCTTAATATTCTCTCTTTGTTCTCTATGTTTTGTGTTTTGATTATTATATGGCGAGGGGATGGTTTTTTTTTTTTTTGATCCAGCCTATTCGGTGTTCTGTATGCTTCTTGAACCTTCACAGGAATGTCCTTTAGGTGGAAAAGTTTTCTTCTATAATTTTGTTGAATAT
>JAQHUG010000054.1:7956930-7967456 GCA_028555095.1 Dicrostonyx torquatus | reverse complement strand
ATAGACTAGTTAGTGTTTGCCAGGCTTTGTTCTGACTACTTTTCCTGTGTTCATTCGTTTGATTATCACAACACCATCATGAAATAGTACTATTACCTCTCATGAAACACTAAGAGATTAAGTGAATTTCCCAATAATGTGCGATTTGTAAAGCAGTGGAGAAGAAAGCTGAGATTCACTGCAAGTGATATAGAGGAATGCAGGTTCTGATTTATTCATCTTTGTGAACTCCAAGCAAGAAAAGAGGACAAACTGAGTTTGGCAATGTGAGGTGTATTGTTTTAGATAAGGGCAGTGGTTTCTCCTTTGGGGCTCATGTGGGAAGATGGAGTATGTTATGTTTCTCATCCAGGATACAATGTAAGGTCAGCAGCTTACTATCAAGTTTGATCTATCTTTCAAGTAGATTGCTTTCACAGCTCCCTCAAGTTATTGTCCTGGGGCTCAGTTACTCATTGCTTAACTGGTTTTCTCAGATTATTTGCTGAGAAATTGTTATTATTGTGTATTGCTGCTCTCTGCCATGAAGGTGGCTCTGCTGACCTTAGACTAGACGCACAACACCTTTTCGAGAATATTAGGAAATGTAATGGTGATCCTGGAAGTCTTGTGGCTCCAAGACTTGTACAAAATGTTTTTCTGATCACAGCCACTGATAACTGGAGTGGAAGGAAGGCAGTCACATTTCAGTTCCTTCCTAGTTCTGCCACAGAGTAGCGGGACTATGTCTTTCCCAAAGGTGGACTTGTGCCTACATCATAGGCTCTTCATGCCCATGTCATGAGGTTCTGACTTTTAAGCTGGAGTGAAGGGCAAGATAAACAGGCAACAAAAAAGTGGCACCCATTTCTTTCAGCAACAACTTATTTAAAATCTGGACTTACCTGATTTTACATTCCTTGTGTCTAAAGATGAAGGAATAGATGATGGATAGGAATAGAGATTTGTCAATGCACCCCTAAAGTGGATCACATTTTAGACTGATGGGGCAATTAAGGCCACATATTTTATATATTTCATATATATTCAATAGTTCTGTCCAGTGTTTGCAAGCACTTGCTGTGTTAGGAGATGTCCATGTGGATGGAGAACACCTAGGCTAGGGAGTTTGCGTGGGCCTGGCCACAAAATGAATAATGGATACTTTATCTATTTTTTGGCCATCGACCTTTATCTTAACCTTTATCTCAGATGGAGAGAGCATGCAGAATAACAGGACAGGCAAGTTTAGGATCTTAGCAGCTGGTGAGAGAAGAAAGGTGGGAAGAAGAGAGGAAAGAAAGTTATACTGACTTACAAATCAGAAAGCCAGCTGTAGGAATCTGGGGGCGACTGCTCCAAGACATGCAGCTTTCAGGGTACATAGCTACCCAGCCCATCGCAAAACAGCTATTGTTATTATTTTCAAAGGCCTCTTGTCATGTTTCTTTACAGCTTTCATTTGGGGCTGCCCGTGTTGAGGTTGTAATGCAGGGTCTCCTCTTGGGGAAGATTATTTTAAGCTGTGTTACTTTTGTTTTTTGCTGTCAAACATTTGTTTAATGATGTAAAGATGTGTTACTTTTGTTTATGCTGCATTTGTTTAACTCTGTGAAGCTGTGATTCTTTGCCTGTCTAAAACACTTGATGGGCTAATAAAGAGCTGAATGGCCAATAGTGAGGCAGGGCTGGCAGGCGGAGGGGATAAATAGAGAAGCCCGGCAGTAGTGGTACATGCCTTTAATCCCAGCACTCAGGAGACAGAGACAGGTGGGTGTTTGTGAGTTTGAGGCCAGCCTGGTCTGCAAAAGCTTGGTACCAGGCTCCAAAGCTACAGAAACCCTGTCTCGAAAAATCATAAAAGAAAAAAAAAGAAAAGAAATAAAGGAGAAAGGAAGAAAAGGAGGAGAAAGAGAGAACAAGGGAGGAGGACGTCAAGGGCTACTCATCTACCCAGCCAGCCATGGAGTAAGGTAGATGGGATAATTTAAGAAAGACTGGCAAGAAACAAGCCAAGCTAAGACCGGGCATTCCTAACTAAGACTAAACCTCTGTGTGTGATTTATTTGGGTGGTGGGCCCCCCAAAAGCCCAAAGAATAAAGCATCACACAACAGTCTTCTTTTTAATGCACAGGTGTCTTATTTCAAAGGAGGCCAAGTCAGAAAGGAGAGGTACATGTTGACAAGTCCGGGACACTTGTGAGAGCTGCACATGACTTGTCCATGTGTACTAGCAATGAGGGACCTGAAGGAAAAACAGCACTTGGAAAGCAGCCATCTGGTGCCATCTGGTCCCTAGGTGCTACCCGGAACATGAGTTGTCAGCATCCTCTAGTACAAGTGCCCTGGGTGGTTATCAGTAACACTCTTTACCAATGGCATAGTTGATCATCCATAAGAACCTTTACAGATGCAGACAAAAACAACACAACCTGTACCTCTCCTTTCTGGCCTTGCCTAGGGCCACCTATGAAGTGAGTAAGATGCCTTATGCTTAAATCCTGCATTACAACCTAAGCCTATGGCCACCATGAGAGGCTTTCTCTTCGACTACTTTCCCAAACACCTTCCCTGCAAAAAATGCCTTCGCCCTACCCTTCCGCTGAAACCCAACTTCCATGCGTATGGCAATCCTCCTCTTAGATTACTGAAGCTCTTCCTGAAACAGAGATGCAGGGACCTGACTGCCAATTTTCTCTGCCTTACACTACATCTCTTTGTTTCTTTGTAACACCGAGCTTTTGACAGTGGTTAAAAGCAGTTAAGCTGTTTTTTTTTTCCCTGTGCATTCTTTGCTGTAACACAGCGCTTTGTATTTCTTTTCACTAGAGACATGACAGTTGTTATGTTTATCGTGGTGGTGTGTATGTGTGTGCTTGTGTTTCGAGACAGGATCTCACCCCATAGCCAGGCTGGCCTGGAATTCCGTCTAGCTCAGAGTAGCTCTGAATTTACAGTGTTCCTCCTATCTTAGCCCCCCGCCCCCATGCTGGGATTCTAGGCATGACCTCCATGCCCAGCTAACATCTCTGTGATGTTGATTCGAAGGAATGTGCTGCGCCTTTTCAGCTTTTCATCTCAAGCCATTTGTTCTGATTTCTGTGGTTTCCTTCCAAGCATGAGAAACATGTGTGGCAAGACAATAAAGATATGTGCATGATTTATTCCTTGAAAGCACCCCTGGGAATCGGCTCGAACAGCAACACACTGGCAGGATTCTGAATCTGCTCCCTTCCCTAGAGTTCAGGGAGTCTAGAGGTTCTAATACTTGGGTTGTCTCAATTCACGGTGCGTTTTCCTGGCCTTTATTGCACACCAGTTCCCTCAACCCTGCTTTCCCTAAAGCCCACCCTGAGATATAGAATTAGGCATCTATGATTCTGTCCCTAATAGCCGTTTGTTAGCTTCTGCATGCTGCTCTCATACGAGACCATTAAGTAAGGAGCTGGTTGGTGTGCTGAGACGATTAGGAGGTGAACCCATGCAGTGTGGCTTTGACAGCTCGCTAATTCAGCTTGGCCTAACCATCATTATTAAAAATTGTACATAATTCTAGATTCTGACTGTTTCCTCTTCTTTTTACTGAATTCTGGCAGCTTGCTACAATGCCTCCTTGATTTATTAATCCTACGCCTCCTACGTCTGCAAACTGGAATTGATTAACTTTTACGTGTTCCATAGCTTAGATCCTTCCTATGATACTCCTTTTCCACAGAGAGAAACCTGGGGCTTGAACTTGGGTTTCTATGCTTCTTGAGTAAGCGTTTCATCACCTGAACCATCTCTCTAGCCCTATTTTTTTTTTTACATCTCAATGTCTTCAAAAACTAAATGATGACAAGAATTCCTGTCTCAGAAGGCTGTCATCCAGATTAAATAATTACAACAAATATAAATGACAGTTGTAGTAAGTTAGTAAATATTTAATAAGTGTTAGTTAGGTAAACAATACTTGTGATTACATGGTTTTAGTAGTTGAATGATTCCAAAGTTACACCCAACTATGACAAAACAAGCATCTCTTTATGAAATAAAAATTCTCTTGAAGTAAAAACAAGAGGCATTATATTTTATAACATTAGATAACACTGGATTCCACTAGATTGTCTGATTTTATGAGTAATTTAACAAACCATAGGGAAATTAACATGGAGAAAGACATATTGAAAATTGTTCTTTCTTTCTTGCATTAAGCTGACACCAAAGACTTGACTGTAGATGGTATTAAAGAGTATTTGCAAAGTGAATTTTGTTGTACAGCATGTTGAAAGTTTGAAAAAATTAAAAGTCATCTGTCAAAATATAATTTTATCATAGGTGGCATTATCATTGCATGATGACATCCTGAACAAATAAATACCTGATAATGTCATCATTTGACAAATGACCTTTGAAAGACTAAGATTGAATAAGTGTCGAGTGAGATAGGATCCTATATGAGCAATGTTTTTATGGAATCATTTAGGTTCACATTATGCATATTTTTTCTTTTCTGGGAGTACGTTAATATTTTCTTGCATTTGCGCACTGGTGGGATAGGTAGACACTGGGAAGGAAATTAGCCCAGAACTCTGGTTTCTACAGTCTAAACATAGAGTTGGGAGGGAGAATTTTGCCAAAGCTCATTTCATCTTAATCTTCAGGTAAAGTTAATGATTCATCTAGTTTTATACCTGTGTTGTATTTGCTCAATGCAGGGAAAAATGAGAGAGAGAGAGAGAGAGAAAGAGAGAGAGAGAGAGAGAGAGAGAGAGAGACTAACCAATCAGCAATAACCAAAGTAAATTTAAAAAAATAACTAATTGATATGATTGTAACTGCTTTACGTTGTATATTTGTATATGAAGGCTAATGTTCCTGAACCCCTCTGACTAATTTGAGAGAGAGAGAGAGAGAGTCTAACCAATCAGCAATAACCAAAGTAAATTTAAAAAAATAACTAATTGATATGATTGTAACTGCTTTACGTTGTATATTTGTATATGAAGGCTAATGTTCCTGAACCCCTCTGACTAATTTGAGATTGAGTGTGGTAAAAATAAAATCAGCCCATAGGCAGAAGCAGAAGATCTCTGTGAGTTAGATGCCAGTCTGGTCTACACAGTGAGTTTCAGGATAGCCAGGGCCACACAGTGAAAGCCTGCCTTGAAAGTGACAGCACCTGATGGTGATGGTGATACTAAATAACTAAAATGAAATAAAATTAGCATTTCAAGAAGTTTGTCGTAAATAACAGATCTCATCTTCTGAAGTACTGGTCTGGAGTCAGACATTTGATGACCTTTATCCAAAGTGGTCTCAGAAATATTAGATTTGCCACCCTGACAGGGTAGCTTTTTATTAGGTGGTCACTTAAAATGTATTATGGGCATTTTTGTTTTGTGACGTGTAGACCCAAGACCAGAGGAAACCCATGCAAAGAGAAAGAGTAGAGGGAACTTGCAAAGGGAATCGAGGAGAGAGCAGGGATCTCAGTAGCACAGCTTAGAGGCACAGCATGGAAGGCCCAGCTCTAGCTGTATTCTTAGCTCTCAACTTGAGTTGGGTTTCTGTTACATGCTAGCTAGAGTCCTATTACAAATATATACTAATGGGTCTTCTGTGGCATTGAAGCATAGTAAGATCTTATCTCTTGACCCTTTGGGAAGATACAAAACGTTACCGGTTTTCTTAAATTGTTGATTTTTCTGGGTCGGGGAGATGGGTCATTTTGCTTGCTATGCAAGAATGTAAACCCGAGTTCAGATCCTTAGCCACTTCCGAGCCATGTAAAGCCAGGCATGGTAGAGCATGTCTATAACCACCACACATGTAAGGTAGACCCTGGGAACTTGCAGGCCAAATATTCTAGCTGCAGTGGTGAGCACTAAGTCCATCCTGTCTCAAAAGATAAAGTGCTGAGTGATTGAGGAAGAGACCTAAGATTGACTTCTGGCCTCCACAGATGCAAGCACAGGCAAGGCTGTGCACATGCACGCACATATAGGTATTAAATAATTTTAACCTTTGTGTCTGACGTGGGATTCTCGAGACTGCCTAAGCGCCAAACATGCTCATTCAAAACAAAATGATCTGCTTGTTTACCCTCCTGCTGTGCCTTTTAACATGAGGGAATCAGGAGCATTCTCTATTACAGTCATGTGTAGCTGACTGGCATATGGAAGACTGTGCATTAGAGGTGTTTGGACCAGTGAGTGCATCTGTGATACAATGTAATAACTGAGTAAACCCATTATTTTAGACTATTACTCAAAACATTACTCCTAATTATTGTCATAAATATTGAAATAAAAATCTGGAGTAGCTGAAGGAAATGTATATATTTTGAACTGTTGCTGAAACACATATGGAAAGCTGGCAAGACGGCTCAGTGGGTAAAAGTACTTGACACCAAACCTGATGTTCTGAGTCTGATTCCCCAGAACTCCTGTGGTGGAACTGGATCTGCAAATTATTTTCTGACCTCCATACCCACTCCATATGCACACACAAGAAGTTTAATGCAAAAAAAAACCACCCTATTTAAGAATTGATCCTTCAGTTTTAAAAAAGTATGGCTCTCTTAAAGATGTAGAATTAACACAACAAAAGGTATTATGTTATTAAGTTATGTTAATGTATAGTATATATTACATATAATGCAGTATTGTGTTATTTTAATATAATAGAGGTAGATCACTTTTGCTTGGGGCTAGTGTATTTGGGACAAAGAAGCAGAATATGCCATCTAATGAAATTTATCACATAATTTCATTTTTTATATTATCATTGCCTGATTTTAATATTTATTGCTAAAATGCACTCATTGTAGCATGGTTTACGGTAAGGAAATTGATGCTTTTCTGACAAACCACGTTACTATTAAATCCTCTTGCATACAGGCGTTTCACTGGTGACTCACCAATTGGCCTGATGCTTCTTCAGAACTCTGTTCACACCACTAATTAGCAAGTCTCGTTCTTTACTATCATAGAGTGGACACAGTGTTTCTGAACATCATTTGAAATGGTTTTGTACTGGTTTTTAAAAGCCCATTTATTCATTTACTCATTTGACAGTGAAACTTTGTTCAGCTCTTTGCTCCTAGTTTGCTGTCAACTTGACATACAGTTGAGAAAATGGCTCCTTAAGATGGGCCCTATGCAAGCCTGTGAGTGTTGTCTTAATTAGTGATTGATGGGGGAGGGCCCAGCTCATTGTGGGTAGTGCCATCCCTGGGTTGGTGGTCCTGAGTTCTGTAAGAAAGCAGGTTGAGTAAGCTGTGAGGAGCAAGTCAGACCCTCCAGGGCCTCTCCATCAGGTCCTGCCTCCAAGTTCCTGCCTAGTTTGATTTCCTGTCTTGACTTCTTTCAGTGGACTGTGTCAGGACATGTGAGCCAAATACACCCTTTCCTCTCCAAGGTGCTTTTGTGTCCTGTGTTTCATCACAGCAACAGTAACCCTGAGTGAGACAGTCTGTCCTTTTGAAAATTACATAAATAAAATGTAAAGAGTTTTATGCAAAACAGGAAGTCTATAACAACTGTCTGGGAAAATGTATTCTTTTTCCTTTCAAGCATCTCAATGGAAAGGTCGGATGTCTTCGGCTGGTGGTAAGGAGTTTAAATGTGATTTAAGTTTTCCCAGAGCGCTCTACCCACAGTCATCTGAGCCACGGAGTGCTCTGCCCACACACATATGTATGTGTGTATGTGTGTATATATATAACATCATTGAGCATCACAGTAGTTAAAGAATGTTTCAGGCTTTTTTTAACTAGAGCAATTTTACAGCAAAATAGTTACAAGATATATCTGTAGACTAAAAATAAATATTTGTCTCTAATGACACATTTGAGACTTATGAAATGCTCACATAGAGAATATCCTTTAACTTCTTCCTCTGTTGTGAACCATAATTATCATACCCACCTGAAGGGCTCTCATTTAAACCCATGTACTCTGACACTAGAATTTAGCCCAATTTTCTCGTGCTTTGATTTGAAGGGCAAAAACCATTCACTCTTTATGGTCCTGCCTAAGAATACCATGTGGAACAGTCTGCCTTTTTAAGCCTTAGATAAACCAGAGGAAATTGCTATTTCCACAGGACTCTAAAAGGATCTCGTCAAGTATGCCTTTTGACTGATGTTTTTTAGTGATTTTCTTTTTTTCCCCCTGAATCCCAGAGAGAGAAGACTGTGCATACCAAAGCCAGGTGTGGTGCCACATACCAGTGATTTCAGTCCTTGGGAGGCTGAGGCAGAAGGATAATGATTTTAAGACACACCTAGATGTCAGCCATATCCCATATCTCAAAACAAAACAAATCCCAAAGATTCCTGGCCTAGAGACTGAAAAATAAGAGTTATACATTAAATAAGTAGGTAAATTTGAGGGGACAAAAGCCTATGGAAGTTTTCATTATGTTCCTTTTTCAGTTCAGGTCAGTTGTTTCTATGGATATTGTCAAACCAGCTCACCATAAATATTCCCTTGTTTGTGTTCCCAAGCCACCCAGGGTCAATCAAAGACTGTAATATATGATTTTACTATGTAAAGATTCTTTCCCTAACTAGAGAATAGAAACTTACAATAAACAATAGTATATTCTAAAATATACTATTATGTTACAGATAGAATGGGATTCTGGAGAAGAAAATTACTTATACAACATTAAGTAGTCAAAAGATCCTAGTGAACTAATTAAAAAATATTCCTGATTAAAGTTAGTAGTTCGTAAAATTTGAAATGTAGAAAATGATCCCAAGGAATGCTTCGAAATGAAGACTGCTGACTTTTATCTTTAATCTTGTCAGCCTGAGTTTAGAATTTGTATGGACACACACCTCTGAGGGTGTCTATAAGGCTGTTTTCCATGAAAGAGTTAACTGAGTAGGAGAGATCTAACCTGAATGTAGGTGACACTATACTATGGGCTAGAATTCTAGACTCAATAAAACGAGATATTAGCTTAGCATCAGCATCCATCTCTCCCTGCAACTTGAATGACTGCAACGTAAACCAGGTGCCACTAGCTCCTGTTACCATGACTTGATGAACTAAACCTGAACGCTGAACAAACTAAACCTTTCCTTCAGTTGCTTCTTGTGTGGCATTTCATTTGTATTTTAATAAATAAAGCTTGCCTGGCAATCAGAGAGTGAAACAGCCCCACTGGTCAGCCTTACAGACCAGACAGTGGTGACACACACCTTTAATCCCAGTAGCCACACTAGTTTGCCATAGAAACTGGGTGGTGCATGCCTTTAACCCCAGTCATAGAGAAGCATGTAAAATAGGAGGAGACAGCTCACAGTCTCAGTCTCATTCTGAGGTTTCCTGGAGGGAGGATCACCATTTTCAGGCTGAGGTTGAGGTAAGAGTCAGTGTCTGGCTGCTTTGCTTTCCTGGTCTTCAGGTTGAACCCCAATATCTGTCTCTGAGTTTTTATTAATTGGGCGTCAGCTTCTGTTGGCTGTTTGGCTTTTGTCAACTCAACCTGAAAAGCTTCTAATAAACTGGCCCACTCACCAAGGTTGTTTGTAGTGCAAGCTCCAGCAGTGTTCTGATGCTGATCGTGAGAAATAGATTCTGTCTAGTTATCACATTCTACCCTTAGATTAACTTATACCAGTTGAAAATTAAGCATTTTCTCTGTGCTCTAGGATTTCTATCGGGCGCCCTCATGAATACAAACTCTGCTAGTCTGACCTTTAACTGCCATGACCAAACAGCTGATGGCAACAGCTTAAAGAAGAAAGAATATGAGTTCATGGTTTCAGAGTGTTAAATCAATGGTTGTCTGTACCCATGCCTTTGAGCAGAATATCATAGGGTGGTTGTGGGGGCAGGGAGTGTGTGGCAGAGGACCTTCTTAAGTATGGTGGTCAGGAAATACAGGATAAGATCAGGGCCAGGGACCTGATATAACTTTCAAGTGTATCCTTTCGAGTGACCTACTTCCTTCGAGTAGATTCTACATCTTAATTGTTCTACCTATTCATACTTATACTAACACCTTCTGGGTACCAATCATTCATCTCAATTCAAACCAATCTTTAAGGCTTTCCCACCAGTTTTCACTGAAGGATGCAAGAAGACATTCATTGTTCCATTTTTACAGCTGAGACAAGTGTCTTCAGAGCACAGCAGTTTGATTTAGATGAAGTTATGAGATTATTTTCATCATTCCAAAGATGGTTTTCATACCCTAAAGAACCATATATCTATCTTAGACCATGACTGTCAGAACTTTTTCTTATTTCTGTTAAATATTGTGTGTTTTTATCACTTAGAGTAATGGTGTAGTTAATATCACTGACAAATATCTGTTAGCTAACAGTATTGAAAGAAAAGTATCCTTCAGTTTTGGTCCTATGTAGATTTTATACCTTATGTATGTAGTTTAATCACCTTCATAATTCAACACATTTTACTGTCTTGTATGCATCTGAATTTTTACTGATAAGCTTATATATGCAGCAAAATGCATGTAAATACAACCACTAACAACTATTACATATATGTTTATTGTTTAATAGTTTGAAATTATTATTATTATTATT
>JAQHUG010000054.1:7926362-7956185 GCA_028555095.1 Dicrostonyx torquatus | reverse complement strand
GCCTCCACTTACGCTCTTGTCTCCTTCTCTCTAGCGTCGGGATTACAGGTGCACACTGATGAGCCTGGCTTTGTTTATATGGGCACTGAATATCTGAGCTCACATCCCAAAGTAGTTTACTAGCTGAGCCATTTCCTCAGATTCAACACGAAGTTGTTTGTACACTTAGAACTTTTATCTCTTTACAAGCAGTGTAAATAATGAAAATTTAGAGTAGTTTTGTGATTTATCTAATTCATGTCAGTATTTTTTTTTTTTAGCTGTATCACTCATGTCCTTTGCATTGTACCAGAATTAGCAATAGAACCTACAGGCTAAATCTTCCATATGTTCGGTTCCTAAACCATATGATAGGTTAGGAAGGAAAAGCCATAGAAAATGTTTTGTGAAACGAGAAAGTTATATAAAACTTAAATTATTATCTATAAGTCACGTTTAATTATAACACAACTATATCCACCTGTTTACATGTCTCTGGCTATGTGAATGTTCCTGGGGCAGAGTTAAAAATTTTCCGTTACAAATCAACTGGCATTGCCAGGAAACACGAACCACACAACCTAAAATTTTCAACTCTATGGCTATGGCTGTTGTGGTGGTTTGAATAAGAACACTTCCTCATAGTCGTGGGTATTTGAATACTGGTTCTCCAGGTGGCAGCACTGTTTGGGAGGTTTGGAGGTGTGGCCTCGCTGGGGAAGTGGTCACTGGGAGTAGGCTTTGAGAGCTTAAGACCTCACCCTACTTCCAGTTTGTTCTTTCTGCTTCATGCTTGCAGTTTAAGATCTGAACTCTCAGATTTCTGTCATGATTCTCTACTCTGCCGGACTCTAATGCCTCTGGAACAGGGCCAAACAAACTCTCTCTTCTATAAGTTGCCTTGGTGGTTTAACATGGCAACAGAAAAGTAACTAATACAGCTGTCCACAGTTTGCTGACAGCAGCATTTTATGGCCCAGTCCCACCAATGGGACAATAATACAGACCTAGAAAGAATTATGACCAATAAGATGCCCTACTGTGTGTTAGAATTATTTGCCTTGATCTTAAAATAAGCCATATTAGCAAACTCTACTCTGGAGTATCTAGCTATTCTGTATTTTCTTAAAAATCAAACTTAAAAGTAACTTCTTGCTATTTCTAATTTACTGTACCATGGTCAGGAGTTTTGAGGTTTTATCGTGTAACTAAGGCTGGTCTCCACTCATCCTCATGCTTCATCTTCTAAAATCCTAGAATCACAAGCATGCACCAGAATGCCTAGGTATGTTTCGTGCCTTAACTGAGCAGGAAATATAATAATGAAATATAAGGATGTTATGTTTTAAACTAGTATTGCCCCAAGTCAGGCCTTTGCATCATCTATAAAGAGATCAGAGAGAGATTGGATAGACCCAACAGTCTAGTCATTAAGACGCTCACATTTAATTCTTGTGATATAATCTCAACCTCACCATGTGAGGAAGGAAGAGAAGATAGGATGATTTTCCTACTTCATCCCTTTGGAGCTAGAGGAAATTATAGCTAAATCAAAGAGGTGATTAAAGTGTAAACAAATGATGCTTGTTCAATACTCAGAAACGCCTATATAATATTGTAACTCCTGTATTTACTTCTGCAAAGAAACTGCGCAAAGAAGGTGACCGTTCACCTAAGATCATAGTGCAGCTCATTTTGAACTCTTAAATTTCCAAATTATGCGACAAGTCACCCATTGTGTCTGTCAGAAAATTCATAAATAGCTGAGCTTCAATAGGGCTTAAGAACCTTAACAAAATCATTACCATAAAAGTATATGCTGTGCTGTAAAATAGCTATTTTCCTCCAAAGATCATGGGTGGGAACTTGGGAGTTGTGGTTTACTGCTGAGATAGGATGGAGGCGGGTGCTTCTCTAGACAGCAGTCCCTGTCTATTTACTCTTCAGCCCTGTCTTTTGTTCTCCACTTTACTCTCCATTTCCTGCTGAACAGCTTGTTTTGAAAAACCCGAGTATGTCCAAGAAAAGCCACTTAAAACTCAGAGAAGGTCTGTTCTCGTACTGCCCAGGATACTTGAAGATTTAAAATCACAGTTAGAAGGATTATATCAGAGCAGGAAAGCTGGCCCCTGTCTCTGTTTTTCCTGCTTATTTTCCAATACTCTACTGTGAAGTTTTCATTATGTTACTGTAATCTAAGAAGAAAGGTTGAGTCAGTTTTTAGAATTTTTTTTGTAAGTTTTGCCTCTAAGGAGTTCCAGGTTAGCATTTAACGGAGCCAGGTTGTTTGCACCTGAGCCTTAGAAACATCTGTTTGATAGTGGGGTTCCCATGGCTGTTCCCTCTCTGATTTGGGGTCTGGATCCAATGCCTACTTTTCTTATCCTTTTGTGTGACTATACTAGTTTAATGAAAATGTTCCTCTTATAGTAAAAAGTATGAGGGTTAGAGATATTTCCCCAGGTCCCCCTCTATGTAGTTTTTCTCAGGACAGAGTCAAAATGTCCTGCTCTTCAACCATCTTTGCCTGAGAGCTGGTTGATTAACTCAACTTCCTTTTCTCATTATCCATTATGAGTGTGTTTCTGTCTTTAACTTATTTAGTGCTCAGTTTGGCAGAGCAATAAATAAGAAAAATGTGTATGAAGCAAAAATAAAAAATGAAGAGTAATATTTTTCAATTATATTCTAAAATAGTGGTTTAAGCATATTTTATGCTGTATTTGGGAATAATTTATAAATGTGACTTGCCCCTTGGAAATAGTCATGTTTAATATTGTTTTATAGATGAGAAGACTACTATGAGAATTTGATAGCTTGTTGGTCAGTGGTCATCATATGTGTCTAAATTTAATCTATGTTTGTACTATGTCCCATGACGCACACTCCATCAGGAAGAAGGAGAACATTTTCATTTTTGAATGGAATAGTAGTAATCAAATAACTGGCTTGTTGCCGTACATATAACATAAAGCCATTCAGAATTAGTGGATTTCTTCCTTTTGGAAATACTATATTAATGTTTTTGTCCTTTCTTTTTCTATACTGAAATAGGGAGAGTTTAGAGTTGTTTTTGTCCCCCTGCCCCAAATGGCAACAATGCTTTCTCAAAGCCTGCTTGACCAGAGCATCTCAGATCTGCTGTTATACATGAATCATTTCAGAAAGACCCTTTGGCTATAACAAGCACTAGCCCCTTTTAGTGTTGGTTGGAATATTTATTTGAATGTTTCAAGTAAACTTTTCTTCCTCCCATAGCATTAGGATAAAACATATGTCCATAGCTTCAGATGTACTCCCCTGAAATCCTTCTATAGTTCTAATCTATACCTTAAGAGTCTGAATGTCACTTAGAGTCCAGGGCTAATATGCCTCCAGAACAAAGGAAGAAAGGATAAAGAAAAGAAATGGAAGAAAGGATAAAGGAAACAAACGTCTTCCTGATTGGTAGAATATGAAGAAAATAGACTAGTGGGAAGGACACATTGTCTTTCAGAGTAGTCTTTGGAGTTTAGACACTTGGTAGAAAGTGTTTTTGTCTTGACAAGATCTAGAATTGTCTTGGGGATGAACCTCTGGGCACACCTGTGAGAAGTTATCTTTAGGACACTATTGATATGGAGAAACCCATCTTAAACATGGGTAGGATGACTCTGGACAAAGGATTCTGGTCTATATATACAATGGAGACAGTGAGCTGGGTCCTAGTAAACATGTCTTCATTGATCTCTGCTTTTTGACTATGGATACAATGTGACTAGTTCTTGATGTTCCTGCTTGACATACCCACCATGATGGAGTGTCCTTGGACTGTGAATCAAAATAACCCCTTCCTTAAATTGATATCTGTCCATAAATTTTACCATAGCAACAGAAAAGGACAAAGGCAGAGTTGAAGACAGGCTATTTTTGTGTTCTAGCATGACACTACCTTTCCCTGTCATCCTAGATGGTCGTTAAGATGTACTGTAATTTGAGCCGCAGTACCAAAAACAGCCTGGTATTGACATAAAATCAGACAGGAGGACCAATGGAACTGAATTGACAACCCCAATATCAATATAAACCTGCGAACACCTGATTTTTAACAAAGAAACAAAAAATATGAAATGGAAAAAGAAGGCATATTTGACAAATGGTGCAGGCATAACTGGGTATCAACATGTAGAAGAATGAAAATAGACCCATATCTATTACCATGCATAAAACTCAAATCTAAATGGATCAAAGACCGCAACATAAAACCAACCACACTAGACCTCATAGAAGAGAAAGTGGGAAGTGCACTTGAATGCATTGGCACAGGAGACCACTTCCTAAATAAAACACCAGTAGCACAACACTGAGAGCAACAATAAATAAATGGAACTTCCTGAAACTGAGAAACCTCTGTAAAGCAAAGGACACAGTCAACAAGACAAAATGGCAGCCTACAGAATGTGAAAAGATCTTCACCAATTCCACATTAGACAGAGGGTTGATCTCCAAAATATAAAANGCTAAGGGCTGTCCTATCCTACAGGCCAGGCAGTCTCTTTATTTAACCAATGAAAGCACAGAAATATAGAAGGACCCTTCTACACCACATGAGTGTAGTGTGTGAATTGCAAAATATCAGGAAAATGCCAGAGACTGTGGAGCTGCTGATATGAGGAATCACTAGGTTACACATGTGAAGCTCATCAATGACCAGAGCAAAGCAAAGGGTGGGCAGAATGTGTGGTATGCACAGTGCCCAATCCTGTGACAAGCATCGCATCTAGTCTTTTCATGATCATTAAGATCACTGTCAAATCTTAGTATAGGAAGATACCTTTGAAATGTTCCCTATATTCATTTCATATTTTCCAATATAAAATCTTCCTGATTTTTCAATTCTGTTAGGGGCTCATGTGTAATCTACACAATCATTACTGTTACCCTAACTATAACTTATATTTCCACATTGACAAATATCTTTTTTTTTTTTTTACTTTCACCTAGTACTTAGAGTGAAGGACATAAAAAACCTACAACTGGGAAGACAGTCTTCTTTTTGCCATGAAGAGTTCAAAAATTACCTATTTGGTGATTGCAAACAGTAGAAATAATTTCTAATTTATGCAGAATTTAAAATGTGGACAGAAGATGTGAGCCCTGCAGGCTTATGGGTATAGAATGTGGCAAGAATAAAGAAATATCCAGAGAGTACTTGGGGAACTTACCTGGTCCCATAAGCAAAATCTACTTGAACGGCAACTGCTAGCATACTGGCTGATGGGTCTTCCCTCCCTTTATGACCTCATGAAGAATGGGAGCCTGGGAAAAGATCACACAGCTGGCCAGGTCTGAGATCCAGGCCTGTCCCTTGGCTGCTCTGCATGGAAAGGAGGCTTGTTTCCTTTGGTTTCCCTTATGGAATCCAGTCCCTCCCACAAAAGACCACACACAGCCAAATAGAGCTGAGGAGGTATCTGTGTCTGGCTTACATCTGCCCACTGGGGTCAACTGTTAAAGCATTAGCAATTTTATAAGTTGGATGTTAAATAAAGCTATCTTTGAAAGTTAATTTATGATGAAATTTACCTCTTAAAAGATGATAAACGATCAAAACATTCCTCCCTAGCCATTCTCTATTCATTACTTGCCTTTATTATGACTGAATGATGGCGGTGTGTGTGTGTGTGTGTGTGTGTGTATGTGCGTGTGTGTGTGTGTGTGTGTTGGTGTCTATGTACATTTCTTTCTGGCTTTGTATTCCTGTTCAGTGGCATCGTGAGTTAAAACTTGGCGATCAGTCAAGGCGGGGGTGTTTATACCACAAAAATTCATGAGTGCTGTGCACTAGGACTGGTCTGTGGCTTATTTTCAATTATTTAGATTTGAGAAAGTAACAGAGAAATATAAAACATGCTGACTAAGCTCTACACTGTGTCATGTATGTAGCCATCATTTTGAAAATAGCACAGAAAGAAGAAATATTCTGCAATGTTAAACTGCCCATCAGATTCCACAAAGAACCCACTTGTGACCTCAAGGAGCAAGAGAGTCACAACATGGACTTTGTTCACTTTGCCTTAGTCATTCACACAATTGATCTTACCAACCAACCTTAGAGGGGAAACTCGGCTCTTATGTCAACGTCAGCTGCAAGAGTTTTATATCAGAATTCTGTAAGGACTAATTGATCCTCTGGACTATAAAAAAAGAGAAAATAAAATACACAGTTGTTTATAAATTGTCTGCTCCATGTTTTTGGTGCAAGTAAAATATAATAATGTATGCATGCATGTGGGTATGTGCACTTGTGTGTGCACACATGTGCATGCGTGTGCAGATGCTCTGTGAGTATAGTGCATGTGTGTACCCTTATTTCCCTGCCTGAGGAAGCTAAATATTTATCATACACCATGGTAGTATTTCCCCCACAGGGCATTAGAAGTTTAGGCAGCTTTTGAAGGGAGAAATAAAAGGTGTCTCCTAAGGTAGACATATAAGCTGTCAATTACAAGAGACTAATTTGAGTGTGTGTGTGTGTGTGTGTGTGTATGTGTGTGTGTGTAAAACAAAGGGTTAAAACACTAAAACTATGTAGATAAAATAACAAAAAGAAGATTATGGACAGAGTTAAAATGCAAAGCTCAATGTCAAAATGGAGTACTTTATTGATCTCTATGAAAGTTAAGTTTTTGCTATATCCTTTGGAAATGTGGGAATGGGACACGGTCAGGGGTTAGAAGAGCTATTAAGGATACTGTCTTATTCTCTGTAATTCTAGATAATATTTTAAGTCACATCCGTAAACATGTGGGCATGTTTATTGCAGAGTGATTCTGTCTTTGCTATGAGCTGGCTGAGACATACTAGGAACATTCGTCTCTCTGTCCCTTAGCTTTCTGATCCATAATTTGGAGATAATATTAGCCACTCCAAGGTATAACTTTGAGAAACAAACCTTTGATGCATTTGCCAAGTCCTTGGAACAGTCCCTAGAATTTAGAACCAGTTAGCAAATTATTATTGTCATTTTGTTTCTGTTGGTTTGTCCATTGCCTGCTGACTGTCCATGGTTGCATTTTGTTTTATGTCCTACCTGCTTCTTATAATATGACTCATAACCAACTTTTCTGGTGAGATATTGGCTCTGATGAGACCCCGGCCACAGTCTTCTCAATAGAACCAAACCCGAGTTCAATTCAATGCCTAGATAAGGCTGCTATGTGACCATAGCAATGGTAAAACATGTCCCTTCTCAACACCATGAAGGACAGCTGCTTCCTTCCACTGACAAGGCCAAGCTTCCTTTAATCTTCTGCCTCATTGACCCAATTTCTCATCACTGATTTTTACCTCCTATTTCTTGAGAACTTGTACGTTGGTCCCTTAGTTCCTCTGTAGGATCATCTTACATGATCTCCAGTTCCATAAGAATTCTTCTGAAACCCATCTAACTCACATGGCCGTATGTTCTGACAGGGTGTGGCCTCCCATGCTGATAATGGGAGCTAAATAATCTCAGTCTTATTCATTTTTAATAAAATTAGATTTCTTTTTAATAAATGTAGCTTCAACAGTGGCTATGTAATCAGTGGCTTTAAAAATTGAAAACAAGGGCATTTGTTAAGATAGAACTAGTACAGGGAAGATGCTAAGAGAAGCGGTAGGTTGTTGTATGACCTTCAAAGGACCCGGGCCTTGAGTTGAAGAGAATTAGGCCTGGCATAAGCATGGGGTTGTTGTTTGTTTCTGTTTTAGAAGCAAAAATTCATGCTAGAGAATGGCTGAATTTATCAAACATCTTTTCTGGATATTTTC
This sequence comes from Dicrostonyx torquatus, assembly GCA_028555095.1. Taxonomy (NCBI): domain Eukaryota; kingdom Metazoa; phylum Chordata; class Mammalia; order Rodentia; family Cricetidae; genus Dicrostonyx; species Dicrostonyx torquatus. The sequence goes on along the minus strand of JAQHUG010000054.1, from coordinate 7,948,412 downwards.
AGTGGCTGCTGAAAAATATGTATTATAAGTCATCACCTCGGGAGTAACTGAATGTGTGTTTCCCAAAGAGATCAAAACCCCAGTGCAGTTCTTCAGATCAAGAAGTTTCTGCCTCTCTTTCAGACCACATTGAGATTGCACCCTTTACAGCTAGAGACCTGGTTGAAAACTGCCCATTGAATTTCTTTGTTCCTCTGCCTCCTTCACTGTAGACCACATTCCTATCTTAGTCTTCCTCCAGCTAATGATCATACCCTCTTTGAAGTTCACATACTAATCATTATATAAAGTCTCCTCTCAGTGTTGTAGACTCATATTGTACACTTTCTGCCCAGTCCCAAACTTGTCCTCTTCTTTAAGAGCACCCTAATTTCAAGTGGGAAAAGGTATTTGTCAACTAAGATCTGGGTATTGTTTGTGTTTGTGACCTTTGGCCCTATACAATACCTTCTCACTGTCATAGCTAGGGAATATGCACATACATTATGTGCTAATACCTCAGTCCATGTATTTATTTCCACATCTATCACATATTTTGAAAGGCCTAAGAGTATAGTGATGGCTTCAATTTATCAGTTCCTATAGAATTCCTTCCTCTGAACTAAAACTGTGCACGCCTATCTAATTCATTTTTTATTTTATAAACTCTATTACCTTAAAAAACACTCACAAGTAAATAAAAACATCACAACTCAATGGACTTCATTGAGATAGAATATGCATTTGTAAGGGAAGCTGTGGAACTTCACAGTAAATTTTATGCTTTCAGTATTAGATATATTTTATGTACTAATCCACTACCCAAAACAAAAAGTCAAAGACAGAATTAGAACTAGAAGAACAATTAGCTTTGTGTCCTCTTTCGTAACTCAGCTCCATTGCCTGCATTCAGCCCTAACTCCTAGCATTTGTACCCATCTCTGTCTACACATGTGACTCATTCCATTTCTGTCCCAGCCTTTCTCCACCCAGGCAACTCTTCCTCACACCCAGGTAAGGATGCTGCTCTATCCCTGTTCCTTGTGTGGGTATCTTCTTATTCATACAGAAACTATAGCATCCTGCACTGGGTCAACCTTGTACCCATGTGTCCTTGTCAAGTGACCTTAGCCCCAGTTTCTCACATCAGGCCATTTCCCCATATAGACAGGTTTCTCATCCTGCCCAGGCTTTGAAGCCTTGTTCCATGGACCTGGCTTGTGACTTCCCTCCTTGAACTTGTTATGCTGCTCTGGACCATGGTCATGCTTTCCTGCCTCTGCCGGGCTGCCTGAATACCCTCCTTATCTTGTGTGACTGCAGACACACTGCACGAGGCTGCCTCCTAGGTAGGGTGGGTTTGATGACCATGATCAAACTCTGACCCATCCTGTCTCCCTTATGCTGAGATATAGGATATATGCTCTGCCACAACGATTGACTAGAACTGAAATTTTCAGGACTGTAAGTGAAGGGCAATGGTAAACACCTCAATTTGTCTGGAATTCCAAATTCCTAATGTGTTTTGCTTTGAACTCTATGTCTTAATGAGCCAATAATGTTAAGTTTTCTTTGGTAAAGTCTTACAGATATTTTAAGATACTATATAGCAGCCTGATATTCCATAAAGTCCAGGGAATAGTTTTTATTTTACACCAAAATGACCATTGCCTGTCTTTTTGCTGGTTAAATTTAGCCCAGGAATTTCCCCCTTTGATCCCGGCCTGTTTGTCTTGCCTGCTTTCTGTGTACTTTGCACCCTGTGACCTAACACTTGAGCTCTGCTGAGCCCTTTGCCCACCACAAATATGTCAGGCTCTCTCCCACGCCGGCAGCCTTTGGTCCCCTTCCTGGTGTGCCCTCACCTCGTTATATCTAGAAATCACTGACTGAGTTTTCAGGGCTCTCGTCAACTTGTACTTCATAAAGCCCTGCTTAAGCCCCACTGGTGAGTAGGTCCCGCCTGCTTCTTCAGAGACTGTTTGAACATGGGCAGTTAAAACCCTGCCACTGACCGGCTGTTATGTTCGTCCAACTGCCCAACCTACACAAGTCTCAGCTTCTTTACATGTAAAGGGATTTAATAATTGTATCGACTTCATACCATTGGCATAAAACTGAGAGGAGATCAATACAATGTTAGTCTTTCCTGCTATTTATTATCATTAATTATGTCTTTCATAAATGAGTAAGTTCCTAATTCCAGGATGTAATCCAACATCCACAGCATGAGATGTGATCTGCATTTTCTAAAGAAATCAATTCATTCTGCAAATACTTTCTCAAGTGTGCTATTGTGTTAGGCAACGCTCTGACCGAAATAGTGATGCTTTCTGATCTCATGGAATAAACAGGCTGGTAGGGAATGACTTTTGCAAATAATTACACAGGTGAATGAATAAATAAGCGGATAGAAACTGTGATAAGTCTATAAAAGGATAATGATTGCCATAGACAGGTGTGTGGTCTTTATCCCCATTTCCTGGCACAAAGCTTCTAAAGCTGCGGGATTTCCTGAACCGGTGACCACAGGAGCACCTTTTGTTCTAATGAGGCAACACTTGGCAGACCCAGTAGTTTCGGGGTAGGACTTGAGGTTAGAAGGTTGGAACATTCAACCCAACACTGACCCTTTGGTAGTGGAAAAGGCTGGACATTGAATTCATTGTTAGCTACTACCAATTCAATTAATTATGCCTACCTAATAAAAATATCCTAAGAAGTATGTAGTGCTTACAGGTTGATGAATGTATCAAGGTTGTGGGACTGTGGCATGTCTAGATAGGACAAGGAACTCTTCAACTTCTTTATTCAGTTCCTTCATTTCTTATGTATATGTTCCATTTGGCTGTTTATTAATTATATTATTTATCATATATCATTAACAATATATGCTTGCTATAGGTTTATGAGCTTTCCTGTCAAATTGCCAGTCATGAAGAGGGTTGCTGGAGCCCTGAGTCTGTAGCCAAGACAATGAGGAGCGCATAACTTGAAGACTTGATTCTTAGGACTGGCACCTGAAGGGAGCTCAGTCTAAGGACCTAGAGCCCTTAAAACCTGCCGAGTCTGATGCTGATTCTGAGTACTGCAATTGGATTGGATTGAGGGACATGACCCCAAGCTGGCATCATAATTGGTTGTTATCAAGAGAAAGACAAAACAAAAATAAACAAAACCCTTCTCAGTTTAGTGTCAGAGATGTTTTAAGTAAAAATGACTTAATCAGACTGTTTTTGAAATAACTGAAATGGGGGTGATAACTTAGATTACAAGATATGGAATATTTTTGCCAATGCTAAATTGCCTAAGAACCAAGTGCTGAATATAAACCATGGAAAAGGAAATCTTCCTTGAAAGTGTGTGGCGAGAAAGAACTTAGCTTCATTATGCTCAGTTTCTGGATGCGGTGGATGGGAATGTAGGCAAGAAGGGTATGGAATGAAACTGAGGAGAAACACTGAGGCAATGCTTAACAAATTGAAGGGACTTTCTGTGTTACACAACCTGTAATGGAAAGGACTCGTGCTTTCCTGTTATAGTGGTAGCCTCGGCTGTGAAATAACTTGGTTGTGTTGGGAAGGATGTGGCAGGGGCACAACGGAGAAGGCACGAAGGTTCAGGAGATGTAGACCAGGTAGGTGGTGCAAGGGAACAGAGAGGAAGTTGGGAGGAGGAGAGAAAGAGAGAAGAGGAGGAAGTGAGAGGGAGGGAGAAAAAGTATGTAGACACATCTGGTGATGGTTTAAATGTAGTGGGCATGTACATGGGTGTCTGTCATGATGGCTGAGGTTCAGGGTTATGTTTGAGGAAGGGCAGAAGTCTAGAGATAATTCACTAAGCAAGAGAAGTTGGAGGAGGAATGGTTTTCCAAGCAAAGATACAGTTTTAGATATGCCCAGTGCAGGAAGTCCAAGTAGCAATGTCAATTACACTGCTGGTTAGATGAGTGTAGAGCTGAGAGAAAACTCATCTCCAAATGGAAATGTAAGAACTAATTGTGAGACTAAAGATGAAATTCTTATCTTTTCTTCATTATTGACAAAACCATGAATCTCGTTTACTATAATCTTTCTGAACCGTTGCTGTTGTAAGAGGACTACTTGGTTCCTGGCTGCTCAGCCCTGAAATAATCACACAGAAACTATATTATTTAAATCACTCCTTGGCCCACTAACTCTAGATTCATATTCCTGGCTAACTCTTACATCTGAATTTAACCCATTAATCTCTGCATCACCACGAGATCATGGCCTACCAGCAAAGTTTCAGTGCATTTATGTCCGGCAGCGGCTCCATGGCTTCTCTCTAACTCCGCCTTCTTTCTCCCAGCATTCAATTTATTTTTCCCCACCTATCTCTATTTCCTGCACAGGCCAATGATACTTTTTTATTCAGTAATGGCAGTTACAGTATACAGAGGAGAATCCCAAATCACTACCTCCCCTTTTCTGTTTAAATAAAAAGGAAGGTTTTAACTTTAACACAGTAAAATTACAAATAACAAAACAGGTATTAAGTAAGAATTATAGTTATAATACTTATATCTACTTTATCTTTCATTATAACTAAGGAAAGCTATAACTATCTATTCTTCAACTCCATCAAAGATTCCAGAAGGATATAATATCACCTAAGCAAACAGGAAGTGCATTGTAAGTAACTTCCAAAATTCTAGAATTGACAGAGACATCTTGCTGCCTGGATACTCACCCAAAGTTCTTTTGTAACATTGGAGCATCTGTCTTCAGCCTACAGGCCCATAGTATTTTCTCTGCCCTGCAGAATGTCTGGCAAACTCATGAAGCAGGAACCCTGAAGGATCATCTCACCTTCAGGCAAGTTCAGCAGCAATTTCTCTGTGGGTTCTGCATGTCCAGTTCACCCAACATACCATCAAGCAGTCCAGGTAAGAACAGTTTCTTCTCCAAACTGCTTCCTGCTGTTTATCCCAATAAACAGTAATTTTTTGAGGGGTGTTCAAGGTGACCTTTCAGGAAGTCTTGGTTATTCAAACAACATTAGTCTGGAATTAATTCACAAGTTCTCATCTTCTGTGGAAACAGAAGAACAACCTCTTTTCCAATGCAACATATCCTTAGACCCAAATTCTGAAGTTAAGATGCCTTTATAATATATGTGCTGGTTTAGCTTAGCAGCCCATACAATGAAATATCTCTCTGTACTTAGCTCCTTCACAGTCAAAAAATTCAAAGAAAACACAATAATATGCATAATCTATACTCTCTGTGTATATTCCATCTTTATGTGGCTTATCTTTCTTTACTCCTTTTAATCTATTACTGTCTGTACTCTGTCTCTTTAAAGACTTTTTTAAAAAATGATTTACTTCTTTTCCAACTCTCTATACTCTTTTTCCTCTCTCTCCCAAACCTACGTACATTTATCCAACACTGTGACACATTTAGAGGTATTTTTATATGGATTTGTCTTTATTGCATATCTGTAATTCTTTATTGTCCAGGAGCGCTTCTTAAAATGCTAAGCACAACTTAAAAACTTAAGCTGTGGCATTGCTTAGGTATATACGGCCCTGCCTGCTGTTCTGCACAGTCCAACATGGTGGAAGTCCGTTCACTGCCTCTGCAAGCCATGCACATTGCTCCAGTTCTAAGTATGCAGCTGGTCTATGTCGAGCCATTAAGCAGCTTGTAACATACTGCTGACAAACCAGAGATCATGCTGGCAGCACAGCCCAGAAAGCCGGCATTTCAAAACAGTGGCTTTTTCTGCTACCGCTGAATCAGGGAAACCTCTCTTAAAGGAGCTGTGGTATGCTGCTAGCAAACAGCAAGAAGCTGTGTTAAACTCTGTACTTTTGTGTCTAGAATTTCTTTTCAAGCCCTCTCAGGTTTTAAGTGGATTTTAGTTGACCACGTGGGTACCACTGTGGTTTGAATAAGTGACTTCCATAGGCATATATGCTAGATTATTAGTTCCCAGTCTATAGTACTTTTGTAAAGGTAGGGATTAAGGCAAGGAACTTAGATCACTGGATCACACCATTATAGGAGATACTAGTATCTTGGTCACTTTCAATCTCTTCTCCTTTACTTCCAGTGGCTAGGAAATCTCACAGTGTACAACTTGCCACAGACTCTAAAGCAACAAGTCAGCCCACCACAGGCTGACACGTAGTCTCTAAGACAAACAAACTTTTCTTCATTATAATTTAATGATCTTAGTCGTTTTGCTGTAGTTACAGAATGCTGCCTAACCCGGTTGAATTTGTGGAAAAACTAGCATTCCCTGAAGAGGAATAGAGTCAGTCTGACATAGCAACATTTAAGTGCATCTCAAAGTGGAAGTGTATGTAAAACTACAGAGCTTTAGGGGAAACTGTAGTACAACACATAATAGTTTTATTAGTGACATGCAAAAAATTATAGACAGCAAATAAAAATGGTAACAAAGTTTTACACATGTTAAAGGGCTATGATGTGCGTAATTACCATCGCAAATGGAACCTGATTGCAGATGTGGGCATTGGAAGGATTATTATCACACTAAATGGGAAAGGGACCATTATTTGGAGTCATCTGGGAAGTTGTAATACCTCATATAGATAAATTCAGATTTTCAAGCTAGGCCCAAATATTAGTTACATGATTTTTATCTTTAAATCCCAAGGCATATTGTCTGCCTTTGAATTGTAGGTCCTTCTAGGCATATAGATTTAATGGATTTCCATTTCTCCAAAATAGATAACTTAGTGCAATTTGTCTATAATTTACTTTTGTTTTACTGCTGTGCATTTTTTTGGTGTCCTTCATATTTGGATTTATGGATTCATGAAATAGCTTAAGACTTTGAGGAATTTCCTATCAAAATACCCCTCTTGGTGATCCTCTGTGTCTGTAGAATCTGTGGATTTTTATAACCAGGTTTTTGTACATAATACCTCTTTTTGATTGTGTGAATGCTTGCTTCCATTTTTCCTGCCATCTAGTCTTCAATCCACGTTTTCCTGTCTTATTGTTATTTATTCTTCTCTTGTAGGGTTTTTCAACACTTGATATTATTGCAGCCATGGACTTCCTATTATTTCCCCTTGCTGTCTCTCATGGTTGGCGGTGTGGCTCCTTTGTACCTGTTTGTGTGATGTTTAACATGTGCTAGTTTATCCAAAGTACTTCATTGTACATGTCTCTGGAGGTCTGGCCGGCACAGCTTGGTGTTTTTGAAGTAGGGTTTGTAGAAGAATCTAAAATGATGAATGAGTATTTTTAAAAACAAAAGTGCACAAATGCAAAATGTGGCAAGAACAAAACCTTGAAGTTTAATGCATGGTGAGTTTGTCAAAATGTGAGTGTGTATGTGTGTGTGTGTGTGTGTGTGTGTGTGTGTGTGTGTGCGCGCGCGCGCGCGCGCTGTATGTTCCTACTCAGCTCAGTTTATTTGTGTAAAAGCTTTTGAAAACATTCACATAATGTTTTCAACAGATAAAGTCATGCATAAGCTAGTGCATGAAAATTTTCAATATACTCAATTCCTTTAAGCATCAATTACCTTGGAAAAACATTTGCATTTCCAAACAATATTTAAAAGCTCACTGTTTCTTATTTTTTTAACTTTTATGCTCAATATTTTTAAGTAAGACATCCAAGTTTTGAAAAATAAAAAGAAGGGGCTGCAAAGTGAAGTTTCTGGCTGCAAATTTGCAGCAATTCAATTCTAGACAAGAGGGCAAATAGTGAAGTGAGCATTAAGTGGCTTGGTTCTTTGACATATATTCTATATCGCGAGCAAATTACATCTCTACTTTGGCTTCTTCTTCTATTACTCCTCCTTCTCCTCCTTTTTTCTTTTTTCTTCTTTCTACCAGACTCTTAGCTCTGTTTCTCAGATCTTTACTGTTATTGGTTAAAGGAAATGGGTTTCTTGTGGTTTGGATCAGAGAAAAAACTTGTCATTTTCTCATTGCTTTGTCTGTAGCAGTGTTACAGTTTGTAGAAAATATAAAATAAACTGGGAAATATGTATATGTAGGTGGGGATTTAGTGCCAGGGAACTCACAAGAACTGTGAGAAGTGTTTTCTACAAGTCAAGGGCATTCTTTGGTGCCAAGAACTTCAGCCTATCTTACCCCAGCATGCAATTTTCTACATAAAATTTGATGTTTCTAGTCCCCCATCTACCATTAGTTTATCATCAGTCTGCCTACCTCTTTATCATCTGTCTAACTATTAACCTATCTGTCTACCCAGTAATCACCCATTTGACTTATGCGAATCCCTTGTGAATTTAGGTGCATTTATGGCAGCTATAAGAATCCAAACCCAAAAAAAAAAAAAAAAAGAATCCAAACCATCACTTTTACTCTTTGAAAACTTGTCGGACAGTGGTGGCAAACACCTTTAATATCAGTACTTCAGAGGCAGAGGCAGGCAGATCTCTGTGAGTTTGAGGCCAGCCTAGTCTACATAGCGAGTTCCAGGACACCAGAGGTAGGCAGAGAAACCTTGTCTCAAAAAGCAAACAAAATTAAAACTTCTAGTTTTAAGTAGAGCAAAACTGACCTCCACATTGGATTGAAAACTCTATTAACTACAAATGGGATTTGAATGGGCAGCTATGAATCTTTATACTTACTATTTATACTACAGATTTTTTAAAATTTTGTTGAGTTTCTTTGACAGTTTTATACATGTGTAAAGTGTATTTTGATTCTTTCAATCCTCACCTTCTCTAATATCCCTCCTACCCATATTTCCTTCCCACCCTCCCTGCAAATCCTTTCCCCACATTCATGATTTTGCTTTTCTTTTGCTTTCTAAGTTTGTGTGACACTCACTGAGTTTAACCAGGGTCATCTGTGTGAGCAGGCCTGGGAGCTGTCACTTATAACCTGCTGGGCTCCTCAGTGGGCATACAACTTAAGACGATAGTTGTCCTTCCCCCAGAATCCAACAGCGGCCAAAAATTCAATACTGCAGGGTCAGGCCCTGTATGCTCCTCCCTAGTCCATGATTGACAAGTGATGGAGCCAGTGTTGTATATGTCATTGTGGTCAGCCACAGCTGCTGTGAGTTCCTGATTGTACGGCTGTGTCAAGCCCAGAGGACAACACTTTATAGGCCGCCTTCTTTCCTTCCAGGTCTTGTCCTCTTACCACCCTACCTTCTGTGAGGATCCCCAAGCTCTTGGTGGATAATAAGCATGGGCTTCTACACTTTGTTTATGTGGTATTATGACTTGAACAAAGGGCTTTCTGCACTCTGGGAAAGTGTTCCTTAGATTTCTAAAAAGATATTTTAAATTATATGTGTTTATATATGTATGCCATATGTTTGGATGTTTCTACGGAGGCCCCAAGAGGGCATTGGATGACCTAGAGTTACAGGCAGGTGTGAGTTACTCAACATGGCTGCTAGGAACTGAACTAGGGTCCTCCGTAAGAGCAGAATGTGTTCTTAACCAATGAGCCATCTCTCTAGCTCCCATATTAACATGTTAAAATACATTGTATGTTTTCTACATAATGTAGTTGTATATTCAGATCTCCAAATTGACAAGAAAATGATATGATATAGTGGCACCTTTGAAAAAAAGAGTATGATGCGGCCAAAAGTTCTGCGGCATCAAAGCTCTTCTGCTGGGTTTGGTGGCAAATATCTATAAGTTCCAGGCCCGTCCATCTCAAAACAAAAACAAAGCAAAACAATGAAAGCCAAAAACCTCAGACTGGCCAGAGGATCATTTGAACCTCCCTCTGGGTCTCCTTCTCTAAGCTTTCCTGCCCAGCAGAGGCCCTTCCATGGCTTTGTTGAGTAAAGGTTGGAGAACAAATCTTATTGCACAGTTCCTGAAATGGAGAAATAAGACAAACACACTTCTTGAACAAGACCCTACCAGAGAAGGCATTTCTATTTGTTGGAACCCACTGTGTCCCTTTCACCTTTCACCTTTCACCCTTTCACCTCCAATGTCCCCATGTATGAGACTCAGGCAGAAAGAATTCAATTTTCCTTGGGAATGTCATTGAATAAATTCATTTCTTTCCAGTAAATTCTGTCTTCCAATGTTTTGGGAGAGCTGCAAGAACCATGAAGCTCAGACTCCGATGATCCTGTGGGCTCTGTTACTTCATGTGAATAAGGTTGCATGTGTGCACATAAAGTTTTGTGTGTAATTTTCATGCCCCTCTCATCAGGTAGCAATATTCTTGGTATGTGACCAGCATCAACAGGAGAGACCTTCGGGGACCTTGTTAAGATTAGGTACAAGGCATCAGTTTCCCTGAGTCTAATAGTGCTATCAAGCTGATATAGACCCTCTTGAAATGGCCTGGGCTCAAATCATGTTACAATGAAACATTTTGATTGACATGCCTCACGTCTTGACCAAGCACCAAAGGTTTCTGGGAGGTATTTCTATCCAGTCAAGTAATTCAGAGCAATTCTAGACTTGCTGGAACGAGGCCTTGAAGAGTTTGCACTATTAGAAGGAGATGGACTTGCATCGTGTTTAGACCTCAGACCTGAGGTGATTCTGTAAGAGCAGCAGCTCCTCATAGCAGCCCCCTTCATAGAGCCACTGGTCCCTTAAGGGATTCAGTGCTTCGATGTGCTGTGGACTGCGTATCCATCTTGGAGCAACCACTGCATATGTTCACAAAGAATATATCAGGACCATGCTGGGATTTGAAGGACACTGCTGTAAATGTCATTTAAATGCAAATTAGACACACCAGCTGTTGTTGTTATTAGTACTGGCAACCTTAAAAGACATTTTATCCTAGCAACCGAGGAAAGATGGATGAAAAACTTCTTGTTCATAAGAAAAACAAATGGTCAGAAAGCTTAGGTGCAATACTTCACCCAAATTAATGTGTTGCATGCTCAAAAATACCCAGTGTAAGAAGGCCACAGTCAAGATATTCCAAAGATTTTTAACAAAGCGCCTGTCATCACCAAAATGACAAAGGTCATGGTGACTGTATTCTAAGTTATGAGTCTGTTCCCCAAGTCTACAAAACCTGTGTTAGTGGACTAACTTAATTCTCCAAAATAAAGTCATCGGTGTTAAGTCAACTATCCTTCAGTTTTCTGTCAGGAAAATTATTTTTAAATTATTATATAGATCTTTCACTTCATATGGCAATTATTTCTTTTATGGACTATGCTCCTTTCAGAAAGTTATTACCTGAATATTTTGAAGCTCTTCAGTCTCAGACAAACCTTGTGACACATAGTTGTCTTTTGTTTTGTTTTTTTAACCTGTTAGGCCTCAGCCTTCTTATTTATTTGTTTTTCTATTGCTGTTTTGTTTGTTTAGTTGTTGTTATTATATGTTCTAGGTAAAAGCATATTGAATTTAATTCAAATATTATTTGATTTAGCATTTAGCTTTAAATTTTACCTAGATTATTCTTAAAAGAAAAAAATCTTACTTTCTGTAATACAAAGCTTGACCATTTCCAATTATTTAATAAAGTTTTCTAAAGAGATCAAGAATATGACAGAAACATTCTTTTTTTTAAAACGAGTGTATTGTTATGTTATGTGAACTCTGTATTTTATCATTATTATGTATACAACAATCTGCCTTCATGTATACCTGCAGGCCAGAGGAGGGCACCAGATCTCATTACAGATGGTTGTGAGCCACCATGTGGTTGCTGGGAATTGAACTCAGGACCTCTGGAAGAGCAGCCAGTGCTCTTAACCACTGAACCATCTCTCCAGCCCTGACAAAAACATTCTTATTTGGAATTTCTAGAAATATTTTATAAGCAAATGTAAATATAACTACATGTTCTACAAAAGTGTAAATCCCATTGTAGAATTTAGGTATGGATATATGTGTTCATAAACATNCATCTTGAAATTTGTAGGCAAATTGATGGATCTAGAAAATATTATTTTGAGTGAGGTCACCCAGATCCAGAAATACAAATATCATATGTACTCAAAAATATCAAATAGCATATGAGTGATAAGCAGAAGATACCTGTCATTGACCTCTGACCTCCACAGGCATGTGCACACACATGTACATACCTATCCTACCTGTAACACACACAAAGATGTTGCAGAAAATTTGAGTGTGAATGCTGTGTTGCTGTCAAATATCAATCCCTCAGATGTTTTATGGTTGTTTGCTTCCAACTCTATTTCTCATTTCATAATGATTCCTAACAGATTTTGATACCGGTTCTATTTATTACAATGATGGGACATTTATTATCCTCTAATGACCTCTGTTTGTTGAACTTTAATCATGGACTATAGCAAAAGGTGAAGATACATTTCCCTTGGATATTTTCTTAACAGTACTGTGAGCATCTAAGACTCAGTCTTTTTAAGATGTTGAAAAGCCATTTAAATATTACTCAGAATTGTCTCTTGGACAATTATGCTGTCCATAATTGGAGGCTCCATAGAAGGGAAGAATTCACCACTGATGTCTATTCCACATTAGTGAAAATTTCTTTCATGACTGGTAATTCTCATACTTCTGAATCATGTGTGCATGAGTGTAGTAAGAGGTGTCCCATGGCCTGAGAGGAGCGTGGTCCCTTTTGTTCCATCCCGCTCCCGCCTGCTCCCGGCATTAGAAATAACCACACGAAAATTGTATTAATTTAAATACTGCCTGGCCCATTATCTCTAGGCTTTTCTTGGCTAACTCTCACATCTTTCTTTAACCCATACCTAGAAATCTGTGTATCACAACATGTCGTGGCTTACCGGCATGAGTCTAATCTACGTCCATCTCAGGTAGGAGCATCATGGCATCTGCACCCGTGCCTTCTCTCTTACCACCTTCTGTTCTTTCTACTCTGCCCACCTAAGGGCTGTCCTATCCTACAGGCCAGGCAGTCTCTTTATTTAACCAATGAAAGCACAGAAATATAGAAGGACCCTTCTACACCACATGAGTGTAGTGTGTGAATTGCAAAATATCAGGAAAATGCCAGAGACTGTGGAGCTGCTGATATGAGGAATCACTAGGTTACACATGTGAAGCTCATCAATGACCAGAGCAAAGCAAAGGGTGGGCAGAATGTGTGGTATGCACAGTGCCCAATCCTGTGACAAGCATCGCATCTAGTCTTTTCATGATCATTAAGATCACTGTCAAATCTTAGTATAGGAAGATACCTTTGAAATGTTCCCTATATTCATTTCATATTTTCCAATATAAAATCTTCCTGATTTTTCAATTCTGTTAGGGGCTCATGTGTAATCTACACAATCATTACTGTTACCCTAACTATAACTTATATTTCCACATTGACAAATATCTTTTTTTTTTTTTTACTTTCACCTAGTACTTAGAGTGAAGGACATAAAAAACCTACAACTGGGAAGACAGTCTTCTTTTTGCCATGAAGAGTTCAAAAATTACCTATTTGGTGATTGCAAACAGTAGAAATAATTTCTAATTTATGCAGAATTTAAAATGTGGACAGAAGATGTGAGCCCTGCAGGCTTATGGGTATAGAATGTGGCAAGAATAAAGAAATATCCAGAGAGTACTTGGGGAACTTACCTGGTCCCATAAGCAAAATCTACTTGAACGGCAACTGCTAGCATACTGGCTGATGGGTCTTCCCTCCCTTTATGACCTCATGAAGAATGGGAGCCTGGGAAAAGATCACACAGCTGGCCAGGTCTGAGATCCAGGCCTGTCCCTTGGCTGCTCTGCATGGAAAGGAGGCTTGTTTCCTTTGGTTTCCCTTATGGAATCCAGTCCCTCCCACAAAAGACCACACACAGCCAAATAGAGCTGAGGAGGTATCTGTGTCTGGCTTACATCTGCCCACTGGGGTCAACTGTTAAAGCATTAGCAATTTTATAAGTTGGATGTTAAATAAAGCTATCTTTGAAAGTTAATTTATGATGAAATTTACCTCTTAAAAGATGATAAACGATCAAAACATTCCTCCCTAGCCATTCTCTATTCATTACTTGCCTTTATTATGACTGAATGATGGCGGGGTGTGTGTGTGTGTGTGTGTGTGTGTGTGTGTGTGCGTGTGCGTGTGCGTGTGTGTGTGTGTGTGTGTGTGTGTGTGTGTTGGTGTCTATGTACATTTCTTTCTGGCTTTGTATTCCTGTTCAGTGGCATCGTGAGTTAAAACTTGGCGATCAGTCAAGGCGGGGGTGTTTATACCACAAAAATTCATGAGTGCTGTGCACTAGGACTGGTCTGTGGCTTATTTTCAATTATTTAGATTTGAGAAAGTAACAGAGAAATATAAAACATGCTGACTAAGCTCTACACTGTGTCATGTATGTAGCCATCATTTTGAAAATAGCACAGAAAGAAGAAATATTCTGCAATGTTAAACTGCCCATCAGATTCCACAAAGAACCCACTTGTGACCTCAAGGAGCAAGAGAGTCACAACATGGACTTTGTTCACTTTGCCTTAGTCATTCACACAATTGATCTTACCAACCAACCTTAGAGGGGAAACTCGGCTCTTATGTCAACGTCAGCTGCAAGAGTTTTATATCAGAATTCTGTAAGGACTAATTGATCCTCTGGACTATAAAAAAAGAGAAAATAAAATACACAGTTGTTTATAAATTGTCTGCTCCATGTTTTTGGTGCAAGTAAAATATAATAATGTATGCATGCATGTGGGTATGTGCACTTGTGTGTGCACACATGTGCATGCGTGTGCAGATGCTCTGTGAGTATAGTGCATGTGTGTACCCTTATTTCCCTGCCTGAGGAAGCTAAATATTTATCATACACCATGGTAGTATTTCCCCCACAGGGCATTAGAAGTTTAGGCAGCTTTTGAAGGGAGAAATAAAAGGTGTCTCCTAAGGTAGACATATAAGCTGTCAATTACAAGAGACTAATTTGAGTGTGTGTGTGTGTGTGTGTGTGTATGTGTGTGTGTGTAAAACAAAGGGTTAAAACACTAAAACTATGTAGATAAAATAACAAAAAGAAGATTATGGACAGAGTTAAAATGCAAAGCTCAATGTCAAAATGGAGTACTTTATTGATCTCTATGAAAGTTAAGTTTTTGCTATATCCTTTGGAAATGTGGGAATGGGACACGGTCAGGGGTTAGAAGAGCTATTAAGGATACTGTCTTATTCTCTGTAATTCTAGATAATATTTTAAGTCACATCCGTAAACATGTGGGCATGTTTATTGCAGAGTGATTCTGTCTTTGCTATGAGCTGGCTGAGACATACTAGGAACATTCGTCTCTCTGTCCCTTAGCTTTCTGATCCATAATTTGGAGATAATATTAGCCACTCCAAGGTATAACTTTGAGAAACAAACCTTTGATGCATTTGCCAAGTCCTTGGAACAGTCCCTAGAATTTAGAACCAGTTAGCAAATTATTATTGTCATTTTGTTTCTGTTGGTTTGTCCATTGCCTGCTGACTGTCCATGGTTGCATTTTGTTTTATGTCCTACCTGCTTCTTATAATATGACTCATAACCAACTTTTCTGGTGAGATATTGGCTCTGATGAGACCCCGGCCACAGTCTTCTCAATAGAACCAAACCCGAGTTCAATTCAATGCCTAGATAAGGCTGCTATGTGACCATAGCAATGGTAAAACATGTCCCTTCTCAACACCATGAAGGACAGCTGCTTCCTTCCACTGACAAGGCCAAGCTTCCTTTAATCTTCTGCCTCATTGACCCAATTTCTCATCACTGATTTTTACCTCCTATTTCTTGAGAACTTGTACGTTGGTCCCTTAGTTCCTCTGTAGGATCATCTTACATGATCTCCAGTTCCATAAGAATTCTTCTGAAACCCATCTAACTCACATGGCCGTATGTTCTGACAGGGTGTGGCCTCCCATGCTGATAATGGGAGCTAAATAATCTCAGTCTTATTCATTTTTAATAAAATTAGATTTCTTTTTAATAAATGTAGCTTCAACAGTGGCTATGTAATCAGTGGCTTTAAAAATTGAAAACAAGGGCATTTGTTAAGATAGAACTAGTACAGGGAAGATGCTAAGAGAAGCGGTAGGTTGTTGTATGACCTTCAAAGGACCCGGGCCTTGAGTTGAAGAGAATTAGGCCTGGCATAAGCATGGGGTTGTTGTTTGTTTCTGTTTTAGAAGCAAAAATTCATGCTAGAGAATGGCTGAATTTATCAAACATCTTTTCTGGATATTTTCAGTGGCTGCTGAAAAATATGTATTATAAGTCATCACCTCGGGAGTAACTGAATGTGTGTTTCCCAAAGAGATCAAAACCCCAGTGCAGTTCTTCAGATCAAGAAGTTTCTGCCTCTCTTTCAGACCACATTGAGATTGCACCCTTTACAGCTAGAGACCTGGTTGAAAACTGCCCATTGAATTTCTTTGTTCCTCTGCCTCCTTCACTGTAGACCACATTCCTATCTTAGTCTTCCTCCAGCTAATGATCATACCCTCTTTGAAGTTCACATACTAATCATTATATAAAGTCTCCTCTCAGTGTTGTAGACTCATATTGTACACTTTCTGCCCAGTCCCAAACTTGTCCTCTTCTTTAAGAGCACCCTAATTTCAAGTGGGAAAAGGTATTTGTCAACTAAGATCTGGGTATTGTTTGTGTTTGTGACCTTTGGCCCTATACAATACCTTCTCACTGTCATAGCTAGGGAATATGCACATACATTATGTGCTAATACCTCAGTCCATGTATTTATTTCCACATCTATCACATATTTTGAAAGGCCTAAGAGTATAGTGATGGCTTCAATTTATCAGTTCCTATAGAATTCCTTCCTCTGAACTAAAACTGTGCACGCCTATCTAATTCATTTTTTATTTTATAAACTCTATTACCTTAAAAAACACTCACAAGTAAATAAAAACATCACAACTCAATGGACTTCATTGAGATAGAATATGCATTTGTAAGGGAAGCTGTGGAACTTCACAGTAAATTTTATGCTTTCAGTATTAGATATATTTTATGTACTAATCCACTACCCAAAACAAAAAGTCAAAGACAGAATTAGAACTAGAAGAACAATTAGCTTTGTGTCCTCTTTCGTAACTCAGCTCCATTGCCTGCATTCAGCCCTAACTCCTAGCATTTGTACCCATCTCTGTCTACACATGTGACTCATTCCATTTCTGTCCCAGCCTTTCTCCACCCAGGCAACTCTTCCTCACACCCAGGTAAGGATGCTGCTCTATCCCTGTTCCTTGTGTGGGTATCTTCTTATTCATACAGAAACTATAGCATCCTGCACTGGGTCAACCTTGTACCCATGTGTCCTTGTCAAGTGACCTTAGCCCCAGTTTCTCACATCAGGCCATTTCCCCATATAGACAGGTTTCTCATCCTGCCCAGGCTTTGAAGCCTTGTTCCATGGACCTGGCTTGTGACTTCCCTCCTTGAACTTGTTATGCTGCTCTGGACCATGGTCATGCTTTCCTGCCTCTGCCGGGCTGCCTGAATACCCTCCTTATCTTGTGTGACTGCAGACACACTGCACGAGGCTGCCTCCTAGGTAGGGTGGGTTTGATGACCATGATCAAACTCTGACCCATCCTGTCTCCCTTATGCTGAGATATAGGATATATGCTCTGCCACAACGATTGACTAGAACTGAAATTTTCAGGACTGTAAGTGAAGGGCAATGGTAAACACCTCAATTTGTCTGGAATTCCAAATTCCTAATGTGTTTTGCTTTGAACTCTATGTCTTAATGAGCCAATAATGTTAAGTTTTCTTTGGTAAAGTCTTACAGATATTTTAAGATACTATATAGCAGCCTGATATTCCATAAAGTCCAGGGAATAGTTTTTATTTTACACCAAAATGACCATTGCCTGTCTTTTTGCTGGTTAAATTTAGCCCAGGAATTTCCCCCTTTGATCCCGGCCTGTTTGTCTTGCCTGCTTTCTGTGTACTTTGCACCCTGTGACCTAACACTTGAGCTCTGCTGAGCCCTTTGCCCACCACAAATATGTCAGGCTCTCTCCCACGCCGGCAGCCTTTGGTCCCCTTCCTGGTGTGCCCTCACCTCGTTATATCTAGAAATCACTGACTGAGTTTTCAGGGCTCTCGTCAACTTGTACTTCATAAAGCCCTGCTTAAGCCCCACTGGTGAGTAGGTCCCGCCTGCTTCTTCAGAGACTGTTTGAACATGGGCAGTTAAAACCCTGCCACTGACCGGCTGTTATGTTCGTCCAACTGCCCAACCTACACAAGTCTCAGCTTCTTTACATGTAAAGGGATTTAATAATTGTATCGACTTCATACCATTGGCATAAAACTGAGAGGAGATCAATACAATGTTAGTCTTTCCTGCTATTTATTATCATTAATTATGTCTTTCATAAATGAGTAAGTTCCTAATTCCAGGATGTAATCCAACATCCACAGCATGAGATGTGATCTGCATTTTCTAAAGAAATCAATTCATTCTGCAAATACTTTCTCAAGTGTGCTATTGTGTTAGGCAACGCTCTGACCGAAATAGTGATGCTTTCTGATCTCATGGAATAAACAGGCTGGTAGGGAATGACTTTTGCAAATAATTACACAGGTGAATGAATAAATAAGCGGATAGAAACTGTGATAAGTCTATAAAAGGATAATGATTGCCATAGACAGGTGTGTGGTCTTTATCCCCATTTCCTGGCACAAAGCTTCTAAAGCTGCGGGATTTCCTGAACCGGTGACCACAGGAGCACCTTTTGTTCTAATGAGGCAACACTTGGCAGACCCAGTAGTTTCGGGGTAGGACTTGAGGTTAGAAGGTTGGAACATTCAACCCAACACTGACCCTTTGGTAGTGGAAAAGGCTGGACATTGAATTCATTGTTAGCTACTACCAATTCAATTAATTATGCCTACCTAATAAAAATATCCTAAGAAGTATGTAGTGCTTACAGGTTGATGAATGTATCAAGGTTGTGGGACTGTGGCATGTCTAGATAGGACAAGGAACTCTTCAACTTCTTTATTCAGTTCCTTCATTTCTTATGTATATGTTCCATTTGGCTGTTTATTAATTATATTATTTATCATATATCATTAACAATATATGCTTGCTATCGGTTTATGAGCTTTCCTGTCAAATTGCCAGTCATGAAGAGGGTTGCTGGAGCCCTGAGTCTGTAGCCAAGACAATGAGGAGCGCATAACTTGAAGACTTGATTCTTAGGACTGGCACCTGAAGGGAGCTCAGTCTAAGGACCTAGAGCCCTTAAAACCTGCCGAGTCTGATGCTGATTCTGAGTACTGCAATTGGATTGGATTGAGGGACATGACCCCAAGCTGGCATCATAATTGGTTGTTATCAAGAGAAAGACAAAACAAAAATAAACAAAACCCTTCTCAGTTTAGTGTCAGAGATGTTTTAAGTAAAAATGACTTAATCAGACTGTTTTTGAAATAACTGAAATGGGGGTGATAACTTAGATTACAAGATATGGAATATTTTTGCCAATGCTAAATTGCCTAAGAACCAAGTGCTGAATATAAACCATGGAAAAGGAAATCTTCCTTGAAAGTGTGTGGCGAGAAAGAACTTAGCTTCATTATGCTCAGTTTCTGGATGCGGTGGATGGGAATGTAGGCAAGAAGGGTATGGAATGAAACTGAGGAGAAACACTGAGGCAATGCTTAACAAATTGAAGGGACTTTCTGTGTTACACAACCTGTAATGGAAAGGACTCGTGCTTTCCTGTTATAGTGGTAGCCTCGGCTGTGAAATAACTTGGTTGTGTTGGGAAGGATGTGGCAGGGGCACAACGGAGAAGGCACGAAGGTTCAGGAGATGTAGACCAGGTAGGTGGTGCAAGGGAACAGAGAGGAAGTTGGGAGGAGGAGAGAAAGAGAGAAGAGGAGGAAGTGAGAGGGAGGGAGAAAAAGTATGTAGACACATCTGGTGATGGTTTAAATGTAGTGGGCATGTACATGGGTGTCTGTCATGATGGCTGAGGTTCAGGGTTATGTTTGAGGAAGGGCAGAAGTCTAGAGATAATTCACTAAGCAAGAGAAGTTGGAGGAGGAATGGTTTTCCAAGCAAAGATACAGTTTTAGATATGCCCAGTGCAGGAAGTCCAAGTAGCAATGTCAATTACACTGCTGGTTAGATGAGTGTAGAGCTGAGAGAAAACTCATCTCCAAATGGAAATGTAAGAACTAATTGTGAGACTAAAGATGAAATTCTTATCTTTTCTTCATTATTGACAAAACCATGAATCTCGTTTACTATAATCTTTCTGAACCGTTGCTGTTGTAAGAGGACTACTTGGTTCCTGGCTGCTCAGCCCTGAAATAATCACACAGAAACTATATTATTTAAATCACTCCTTGGCCCACTAACTCTAGATTCATATTCCTGGCTAACTCTTACATCTGAATTTAACCCATTAATCTCTGCATCACCACGAGGTCATGGCCTACCAGCAAAGTTTCAGTGCATTTATGTCCGGCAGCGGCTCCATGGCTTCTCTCTAACTCCGCCTTCTTTCTCCCAGCATTCAATTTATTTTTCCCCACCTATCTCTATTTCCTGCACAGGCCAATGATACTTTTTTATTCAGTAATGGCAGTTACAGTATACAGAGGAGAATCCCAAATCACTACCTCCCCTTTTCTGTTTAAATAAAAAGGAAGGTTTTAACTTTAACACAGTAAAATTACAAATAACAAAACAGGTATTAAGTAAGAATTATAGTTATAATACTTATATCTACTTTATCTTTCATTATAACTAAGGAAAGCTATAACTATCTATTCTTCAACTCCATCAAAGATTCCAGAAGGATATAATATCACCTAAGCAAACAGGAAGTGCATTGTAAGTAACTTCCAAAATTCTAGAATTGACAGAGACATCTTGCTGCCTGGATACTCACCCAAAGTTCTTTTGTAACATTGGAGCATCTGTCTTCAGCCTACAGGCCCATAGTATTTTCTCTGCCCTGCAGAATGTCTGGCAAACTCATGAAGCAGGAACCCTGAAGGATCATCTCACCTTCAGGCAAGTTCAGCAGCAATTTCTCTGTGGGTTCTGCATGTCCAGTTCACCCAACATACCATCAAGCAGTCCAGGTAAGAACAGTTTCTTCTCCAAACTGCTTCCTGCTGTTTATCCCAATAAACAGTAATTTTTTGAGGGGTGTTCAAGGTGACCTTTCAGGAAGTCTTGGTTATTCAAACAACATTAGTCTGGAATTAATTCACAAGTTCTCATCTTCTGTGGAAACAGAAGAAGAACCTCTTTTCCAATGCAACATATCCTTAGACCCAAATTCTGAAGTTAAGATGCCTTTATAATATATGTGCTGGTTTAGCTTAGCAGCCCATACAATGAAATATCTCTCTGTACTTAGCTCCTTCACAGTCAAAAAATTCAAAGAAAACACAATAATATGCATAATCTATACTCTCTGTGTATATTCCATCTTTATGTGGCTTATCTTTCTTTACTCCTTTTAATCTATTACTGTCTGTACTCTGTCTCTTTAAAGACTTTTTTAAAAAATGATTTACTTCTTTTCCAACTCTCTATACTCTTTTTCTTCTCTCTCCCAAACCTACGTACATTTATCCAACACTGTGACACATTTAGAGGTATTTTTATATGGATTTGTCTTTATTGCATATCTGTAATTCTTTATTGTCCAGGAGCGCTTCTTAAAATGCTAAGCACAACTTAAAAACTTAAGCTGTGGCATTGCTTAGGTATATACGGCCCTGCCTGCTGTTCTGCACAGTCCAACATGGTGGAAGTCCGTTCACTGCCTCTGCAAGCCATGCACATTGCTCCAGTTCTAAGTATGCAGCTGGTCTATGTCGAGCCATTAAGCAGCTTGTAACATACTGCTGACAAACCAGAGATCATGCTGGCAGCACAGCCCAGAAAGCCGGCATTTCAAAACAGTGGCTTTTTCTGCTACCGCTGAATCAGGGAAACCTCTCTTAAAGGAGCTGTGGTATGCTGCTAGCAAACAGCAAGAAGCTGTGTTAAACTCTGTACTTTTGTGTCTAGAATTTCTTTTCAAGCCCTCTCAGGTTTTAAGTGGATTTTAGTTGACCACGTGGGTACCACTGTGGTTTGAATAAGTGACTTCCATAGGCATATATGCTAGATTAT
>JAQHUG010000054.1:7907684-7923137 GCA_028555095.1 Dicrostonyx torquatus | reverse complement strand
TATTTCTATATGATTAAATCACCCTGTTATTTGGGAGAGACGTATTGTACTTGTGTTTCCAGAAGTCTGTTTGATGTGTGTGTGTGTGTGTGTGTGTGTGTGTGTGTGTGTGTACATATATCTGGAGGTCCAGAGTTATGCCAAGAGTCTTCCTCTTCCGCTTCCCACTTATTATTTGAGACAGCGTCTTTAGCTGAGTCTGGAGCTTGTCAATTCAGCTGGACTGTCTGGGCAGTGAGCCCCAGGGATCCATCTTCCTCTACCTTTAAATTGCTTGGATTACAGGTGCTTGTCACCATGTCTATCTTTTACAAATATGCTAAACTGAGTCCTAAGGCTTGTGTAGACAAGCACTTTACTGAGTCATCTCCTCAGCTCCCCATTGCCTCTTAAAACCTAATTTATGCATCATTTCTCAGCGATGCAGTCAGTAGCTTGAAGTTGGCTATAGTGGGTGTATTTAAACTATGGCAATCAGTGGATTCAGCGAACCAATGCTTTTCTTCCTGAAGAACAGGCTTATAAATACCACTGTGATGTTCAAAGACCTTTACTTGCCACTATAACTGCTACACCTCCACATTCAGAGAAAGTACCTCTCACCCATAAAATAGCCACTCTGCAGCCTCTTGCTGAAAGAATGAAAGTCTGGATTAAAGCACTTTTTATAAATACATATATTTGTTTATGTTAAGGCGTGTATTTGAAATCTGCATACAGAGTTGAGAGTCAGTGTTTTCTGAAGGGAGCATTAGGTCAGTCTCTCTAGTGGAAGGAATGTGGCACTGCCAGTTGGTGTTAATACCTGAGCAAACAGGGAGTATTGTGCTGAGTGTAATATGTGCCAGAGACTAGGTCAGGGACAGTCACCATGAGGCTCCCGTCGCAGATGGATGCAGGTTAGACCTTTCCAGTAAGTCACCACGTGGTGACTTACAGGCTTTATAATGGGTTAGTTTATGAGGTGAGGGCTAGCCAAGAAGAGGCTAGAGATAATGGGCCAGGCAGAGATTGAATGAATGTCGTTTTCATGTAGTTATTTCGGGTGCAGGCGGCCAGCGGCTGAGCGGGCCAGCAGCTGGCAGCTGGGGAACATAACCCACACCTTCTCCCCTATTTGCAACATGCCAGTGGTTGACTGGCTAATCCTAAACCTGCCCTGCTTCTTTCTGGAGCTGCTCGTTCATTCATTCCACACTTCCTAGAAACACTGGGAAACATTCCTGTTTGGATGCTTGGCTAAGAATTATGCACATTTTCTCTCAGTCCTCATCCAGGAGAGCTGTCCCTGGTAGGAGTGGAGTTTGACAATTCTTAACATGCCTTTTGGCTTTTTCCTACAGTTCTTGCTTCTCTAGAACTCTAATGGACGTGAAGTTCAGCTTCTAGGTTTATGATACTGCGACATGGCAGACTTCTGTAAAGAACCATTGGACACCTGAAATAGATAACATCTTGGGAGTTTTTAACCCATAGGCCACTTAGTGAGACTCAGATTTCTTAGGAAGGGAATCAGGTAGAGTCAAAGGAGACAGTGTCTTCATGCTTCTGTCAAAATCACTTGTAAATCTGTGGCTTCAGTTTAAGTTTCAGTATAAAAGATGCCCCCTTGCCTTGTCTGAGAAAATCTGTAATTTCTTTTCAACTTGGTTGCTCCTAAGTATTTAACTTGCATATCTGAAAATTGAGTTATTGGTGATATTACTGATCTTCTGCTTCTCTAACCTTCATTTCATATACATAGTTTTAGAAATCTATCTGCTTAAGATATTTCCAAAATTACTCCTTTGCCTATCCCAACTGCAGCTATTGCCTCAAGTTGATTTTGGTTAGTGCTTTATCACAGCAATGGAAACCAAACAAAACTAGCAAGCTTCTTCAGTGGCTGGAAAGATGCTTCACTTGAGTCAAGACGATGCTTTCTGTCTCCCACACTTGCTCACATCACTCCTAGCTCAGGGTCTAGAGTTAAGCCTTAGCATGGACGAGCAAGGAAGCCTTGCTAATGAAAGATATGGATTATCAACCAAAACCATAGGAACATCTAATACTGAGAAATCATGTTTGCAGATAATGTAGGTGGGAAATATTTGGAAAAGGTGAAAATGTGTAGTTTAGGAGACAATTGCTACTGTAATTTCCCTAAGTCTATTAAACTAATTAGAATCCATTGCACAGTGGGAGGACTCCATTATTTTTAAATTTGCTATAGCAATTTCTTTAAGTAGGTAAAAAGAATTGGAATCCAAAGAAAATATGGGGAAAGTCCTGAGCTTGAGTATGTAAGGGGAAACTTGCAGGAAGACTTGGCATTAGTAAAAATACTGAGAAAGCTGTTCAGTTGAAGAGCTGCAGAAATCATGAGGATTCAATTTTTTATTTTGCACATGATGAAAGGTATCATGTAGATTATGTGACTCACCTATAGAGACATGCTTGTGTAACAGAGTTAGAGGCAATGTTTCTGGATTCTCGCACTGGTGCTCTCTAATTCTTCCTTCAACACTTTCTCTGCTCCTCCTCTCCTTCCTTTCCTTCATATCTTTCTTACATTCTTTTTTATTTTAAGCATTCTAGGCATTTATTTTAAAACACTAATTAATGCAGTGACATCAATGATTAATCAATCATACATTTTAGGAAGAGAATATATAATTGGGTCCCAATGGAAACCCCATGTATTATTATTAGGCAGTTAACAGTCCAAAGAGGCTGTTGATGTAGGAGTATGAACATTGACATATTTGGTATAGCAGTGAAATTAAAATATATACAATCATCATGTTTAAATAGCACTAAAGAAGTAACATAACTATGTACTGAAACATTCCATGAACTCTGTATTTCTTAAGTTATAACTATAATCGTAAAAGCAAATTATAAGGACTAGTGACAAAGAAAGAAATTCGAAGGTCAACTCTCACCCCACCTTGTGAACTATTATGGTCTTCAGTATTTTTTATAGCATCTGAAAAACATGGAACAATTACTATCTAAAAACTAAATAAGGGGCCAGAAGTTTCTAATACCTTTCTTTTTATTATAACAAAATTGATGTATAAAACTTTAAGGTATACATAGGTTTTGTGTTTGTTCATTTATTTGAGACAGATTCTTACTGTATAGTCCAGGCTGGCCTTGAACTTGTGGTCTTCCTGCCGCTATTTCTCTAATGCTGGGATTAAAGACATGTGCCACCCATACCTGACTGTTTTCCTTTACTGAGATAGATTACCAAGAGCTGGAACTAAGGGCATGGCTCATCCATTATACCTAGGCCTGTCCACAGCTATTTTTCTTCAGCAGGTATCTTAGTTAGGGTTTCTATTGCTGTGAAGGGACACCATGACCATGGCAACTCTTACAAAGGAAAACATTTAACTGAGGTGACAGTTTATAGCTTGAGAGGTTTAGTCTATTTTATCATCATGGTTAGTAGCATGGAAGCATGTAGGCAGACATGGTACTGGAGAAAGAGCTGCTACATGTTGATATGCAGGCAACAGGAAGTGAACTGTGTTACATGACATGGCTTCAAAGCCCGCCTCCACATTGCCACACTTCCTCTAATAAAGCCACACCTAATAGTGCCACTCCCTTTGGGAACCATTTTCTTTCAAACCACAACAGCATGGTATAGAAATAGTATTATTTTATTGACATTACATATTTATAAGGTAACTTAGAATGTTTATTGAAAAGCATATAAATTAGTTTTGTCAAGGAAAAACTTAGGTTGAAAGATTTTTTTTCCTATCTTGATACAATAAGATGTTAACAGACTAGAAAGGCAATTGTGTTTTTTTTTTTTCGAGACAGGGTTTCTCTGTGGCTTTGGAGCCTGTCCTGAAACTAGCTTTTGTAGACCAGGTTGGTCTTGAATTCACAGAGATCCGCCTGCCTCTGCCTCCTGAGTGCTGGGATTAAAGGCGTGCGCCACCACCGCCCAGCTAGAAAGGCAATTGTTTCAAGAGATTACGGAAGAATAGTTGTTCCCATCAGCCTCTGCTCTCATTATTAGATAAAGACAGGGCTTCCCTCAGATGTCCAGTCCATGTTAGAGTTTATAGGATTTGAATAATCTTCTACGGTAACACATTCAATTAAATGAGGACCTGATGTTTCACTGGAGGGAAATTTGTGAGAGAAATCTATCACTGATGCCACAACTCTACGAAGTTCTGAGTCATCAGTATGACGCAATTCAAATTTATCATACCTTGATAATGGTAGAGCATTAGGAAGAGAACAGTAGGCCCAGTTGGTGAATAGATGGCTTGTTGACTGGCCCATCTGCTGCATTTTCTCTCCCAAATCCTTGGTGTTGGTAAGAAATTCATTGAACCCATCTCTGCCCTCACTTGATTATCCAGGTCAGCATGGGGTTTTATGAGTCTCCAGGCTTATAAATGCTCTGAGAATTTTAGATTTTTATAGAATAGATAACAATTTCCATACCATTAAATAATTATGGTGAGTTTTCTGATTCTATTTCTATTGAGGAAATATTTGGACATTATGTGGGCTAGTAATTTGCCAGATGTACTTCGTGAGTCATAGGCTATTTAAAGAGGCTCGGAGAAGTAATTTAGAAACAAAATAGAGGTACGCATTTTTTTGTGTGTGTGAAAAGAAGAAACAAAAATATACACCATCTTTCAAAAATGACATAATTTATAGTAATTTCCAAAAATATCTTATTACAAGAACATAGGCGATGCACGAGTCCATTATAAACTGGAAGGAATCAGTATGGGAAAATGAAACAATTTCCTTTATGCTCATGATTTGCCATTTGCATTCTAAGTATGGCACTGTTAGGAGCATCTCAAGCATCACAAAGTATAGTTGATTATAACATTAAACATGGCTGTGAAATAAAAGGAATTGAAAATCTCCGAGGATTCTTCTTAGGAATAATTATGGGGGTTCGGTGTGGCTCCCCGGTCCCTTTGCTCCTTTTGCTTTTACATGTACCTCTGTAAGTGCCTGCCATGTAGTACATCACACTAGCTGCTTTGAGGGATGTGAAGCACAGGGAAAACATTCTATCAAAGTGCTCATGACTTAGGGGAACCAGGAAGAAAGCTCAGGAATGTGATTCATTGGGAAGATGTGAAGTTTCATAAAAGTAGTAAAACAGTTAGAACTTTTGTTGGGATGACTTTAAAATAATCAGTGTCATCTAATTGAACATGGACTACCTACTTCATATAGCTCTTGAGAGTGGGTACCTATTTTATACATGGCTCAGCTTGTGTATAGGAATTCTGTTTCACACTGGCAAAACAAAACTTGCTTATTTACTGAAAACAGTGGTTCTCATCCTTCCTAATGCTGTGACCCTTTAATACAGTTCCTCATGTTATGGTGACCTCCCCACCCCAATCATAGAATTATTTTTGTTGCTATTTCATAACTGTAATTTTGTTACTATTATGAATTGCACTGTATATATCTGATATGTAGGATATCTGATATATGACCTCTGAGAAAGGGTCAAGACCCACAGGCTGAGAAACACTGATTTAGAGTATTCATGTTGGTATAGAGTTTGGTATACAAGTTTTATCAAATGAAGGAAGCTTCAAATTTTCTGTCCCTACTATCATAAGTATTGTTTTAGTTAAGTGATAAGTAGACATTAGAGTATATAATAATTTTTATATTTGTAGAAATTCATGTAATGATTCACCTTGTGTCCAATGAATTGCTGTCATTTAATCATTTTTGCCATCTTGGAATAAATCATACTTGATTGTTATTTTAAAATATACCATTGGGTTTGATAATTTAATAGTTAAGGGTACTTGATGCTTTCACAGAGGTCCTAGGTTGGGTTCCCAGCAGTTCGCAATGGTCTGTAACTCCAGTCTCAGGGAATCTGATGCCCTCTTCTGGCTTCTGAGGATACCAGGCATCCACATGGTGCACACAAAAACATAAAGGTTAAACACTCATAGTACAAATTACACCTTAAAAAGATTTAGGTTTGCAGCTTGGGCTGGTGTCACGGGCCTAAAATTCTAGCTACTTAGGAGACTGAGTCAAGAGGATCATAAATTCAAGGCCTGTTTGGGCTACAAAGTGAATTGAAGATCATCCCAGTCAACCTGTTGAGTTATTTTTATAAAGATTTAATAGGGTCTGAAGATATATCTAAAATGTATGAGGTCCTAGATTCAATCCCCAGAAGTGCAGAAAAAGATTTTATTTTTTAAATCTTATTGAAGTTTCAGAAAGACTTTTAAATAGAGATTGGATCATATTAGTTTCTTGAAAAGAACTCATGTTGTCTGAGTTTAAGTGGACCAGGCAGAAAACCATTGTGCTGCCAGGTTTGAGATGCTGGCACTTGCCCAAGAGTAGAAGTACTGCAGACAGGAAAGAAGATGGCTTAAAGGCTTCTGTAGGAAGCACACATAGCAGGAAAGTGTGATGGGTTTTTCCTGGAGTATTGGAAAGGAGGAGATGTCAAGGAGGTTTCTTTCTTTTCTATTTTTGTGGTGTGTGTGTATGTATGTATGTGTATGTGTGCATGTATGCACATGCTTGTGTATGGATACATGAAGAGTCACAAGGAAGACATTGGGTATCTTCCTCTATTGCATTCTGCTTTTCAATTCCTTGACACAGAATTGTACCAGACTTTTTCTTTTAGGACAGCACCCAGCTTTCAAATCATGACATGGAGAATTATTAGTTTTGAATGCTTGACCTAGCTTAGGCTCATTTCTGGCTAGCTCTTTTAACTTAATCTGTTTCTTTTTATCTACCTCTTGCCTCAGGGATTTTTACTTTTCTTTGCTTCTATATATCTTAATTTCAGTGTTTCTTGTGTCTGCTGACTGGCAGCTGCCTGTCTGGTCAATTTCCCCCTAGTTCTCTCCTCTCTTCTCCTTCTTCTCTTGTTCTTCCTCTTAAGCCTAGATTTCTCCTCCCATTTATTCTCCCTGCCCACCAGCCCCGCCTATCCTCTTTCTGCCTAGCTAGTGACCTTTGAACTTTTACTAGACCAATCAGATGCCTTACACAGGTAAGGTGAAACAGGTGCAACACATCTTTACATAATTAAACACATCCTCACATTATTAAATAAATACAGCATAAACAAAAGTAGCACACTTTTATACAGTTAAAGTAGTATTGTGCAACATAAACAAACGTAATACATTTTTGCCTAGTTAAAATAATATTCCACAACTCAGACTCTTTCACTGAACCTGAGGTCTTGTTTGTTGTTTGCAGCAAGCTCCCAAGATCTAGCTGCCTCAGCCATCAGCATGCCATACCAATCACAGGCATGCAGAGCCATGCCTGGCCTTTACATAAATGCTGGAGATTCAAACTCAAGGTCCCATGCTTAGATAGCAAGCACCCTTGCCTGGTGAGTTAACTCTCTAGCATTCCCATTTCCCTTCTTAATTGTCCAACTTAATAAAGGTTGGTTTGGTTTCCCAAAGAAAGACTGAGTTTGTAGAGGAGCAGCATGCTGATTCACGGAGCCCAGTTGGAACCATTGTAGAGATGGCTGTAACCAAGGGACGAGGACAGGCACAGGAACAGGCTGACTCTGAGTTTAAAGTGTAGATATGGCAATTGGGTCTGATGTTTTAATATTCTCTTTGTAGTTCATCTTCTGGGAGTTGGTGGTGATGCTGGGACATAGTTTGACGTTTAAGAAAAACACAAATGTTTACAAATTCACCATGGAATACAAGTTAAAAAAAAAGAAAATAATTCTGGGGCAGAGTTTTTGCTCCTTCACTCAAATTTGCTCCTTTGAGTATTTTGTTCATTAACTAATGCTGGCGTCAATCCGTCTCACACTGTGTGAGTTTTCAGTGGAGCCGGCCATCCTGGTGCCAGTGAGGACAAGGTCAGGATCACTGACTGATAAAGACAAAACAGAAGGAACCAAGTGGGTTTGGGTTATTGGAAATACTGAAAAGCTTGCGTTAGGGACTTTATGCTGGTTAATTAAAAGTAGTAAGTGTAAAATAAGTCAGTAATCAAGAAATGGATATAGAAACCTGATGGTTATACTTACTTCTACTAAAATTTTTGTCAGCTGAGGCAAAAGAGGAAGGCATTAGAAGATTTTTATAAATCCAAACTAGAGAGGTCACTGGCAAAGTCACATCCAGACACATTATTTCATTGGGTTTCTTACAGGCCTTCATTATAGAAGTTTCATCATCAGAGAAAGCTTGGATGGAGTCAAAGGCTATCAGTAAAATGGCAACAATGACCTTGCTTTCACCACAGAAGATATTTACGATTAGGAGAGCGTTTTGCACTTTGTCCAGATTTGAATTTCAAAACATTTAATTAGGCTCTGGTAAGTCAGAATGAAATTTGGGGTTAAACTTAAATCACCTTTATTAGCAAACTCCATTCCTGAAATGGCAGCCAACACTCACCCAGTAGCTTTGAAGCTGCCTAATGGATTAATCTGTCCTTAGTGTGTTGTCCTTTGCAAACTTACATTTTGTTTCCTTAACCTGGGCTAGCCATTATGAATAGCAAGAAAAACTGTACCTAATGATCAATATGTTAACTGCTAGGGTCAGCTCTTTCAGGAAAAATGGAGCAACTCTCTACCATAAAGTAGAGGACTACTACCATAGGACTCTCTACCATAAAGTCTCCAGATTATCTATCTTTATTTAGATTTATGGAAGCCAGAGCTTCTGGTGACCTTTAGATAGCATCAGAATGTGTGTAAAATATGGATCATTGCAGAACTGTTGATTGATCTATTGTTTACACACCACTGATGGCCCCAACTAGATTTCCTTCATAAAGCCCTACATTTGCAGCTGTTAGAGGAAAAATTATCCCAGGGCTATTTTCTCATCATCTAGTTGATTGTAATAATAAACCATACCTTGATTCTTGACTTCCATCATGTAGCAGACCAAGATTTTGTGGAGGAACATTTCATAAAATTCCTGGGGACGCAACTGCCATTACTTAAAAGCCAATGTCAAAATTTCTGAACAATTTACTGAAAAGTCTTTCCTCTTGGTAAATCTATTCTTTGGTCCTTGCTTCTAGAAGAAGATTTCCTTTTTTAAAACCAACAGTTAAACTTATTTAAAAGTATAAAAAGAGTCACTTGAAGAACTGGAGAGCAACTCTTTGCTTGGAGAATGTTTGGCTGTTCTTTTGACTAGGGAAGGCTGGCTCCCTCCACACTCCTAGTGTACCCAGAAGTGCATGCTAACTGTAGAGGGGAATTCAGGGCAGGGCTGTAGCTCATGGCTGTGTTTGCCTGAGGTGTGTGAGGCCTTGGGTTCGTTCACTCCAGCTCCTCCAGCAGCACACGTTGCTAATAAAGGGCTAGTCTGGCCCTTGTTTCTTTGCTCCCACCAACCCAGAGTGATGCCTTGTTCTTGGTAGTGGCAGTTGCTCGTGCTATCATTTCTGATTCTGTGGCCATTAGGCTTCTCTGTGACTTCAGCTGGTCAGAGCATCAGAGGAGAAAGGGGCTGAGGTATTTCTGTCCCCGCTCTAAAAAAGCACAGAAAAGTTAGCTAGAGAATTAAGGAGCACTTCACTTTGAGAATGTTTGGTTTTTCCTTTGACTAGGGAATAACTGGCTGCCTTCACACTCCTAGTGGGATGAGAAAAATGTGCTAATGATGAAGGGGTTAAACTTATTCCTTTTCCCTCTTGTTCTTTTTTTCCTGGAATAGCTGATTGTAAGGTACAGTTTTCCTTATGTTTTATAATGCCTAGTCCAGGTTAGGAAAACAAAAGGTAAGTTTGCAAAGCACAGTCCACTAAGGACAAATTAATCCATAAGGCAGCTTCAAAGCTATGAGGTGAGTGTTGGCTGCCATTTCAGGAAGGGCATTTGCTAATACAGGTGAACTAAATTTAACCCCAAAGGATTAGCATGCACTCTCCCCCTTTCTTGATGCTTCACAACTACAGCCACTCCTGGATCTACTCCTGGATCTGTTCCTATTATTCCTGGTAAGCCATGATTGCATTCTGTAGAAACTTAATTGCTAAGCTTCACATTGACATGCTGAGGAATCAGAGGTGTTTCCTGGATGATCACAAGGCTGAGCAGATGCTGAAGTTCAACATCAGAGAGAGAGGGGACTGGGTGGCATATTGCTCAAGTCAAGAAAAGGTCAAATCTTGAAATTTCAAGTATGGCTTCTACTGAGTGAGCACATGTCTTCCTAATCTGATCTTTTGGTGAATGCATTTGCTAGTTTGTCCTCTCCAGATGCCAGCGTCTCTACTCTTCCCTTAGGGTTATGATTAGTCTCCTTGTGCCTGGTGGTAATGGCTTCTTTCTGTTTCAAAACTCTGGTTGTACCCATATTCTTTATAGATTCCATTAACTTACTCATGACTCCAGAAATGGTCTTTCATGGAATTCTCCTAAGATATACCGTGTATGACTTTTGCTTCATACTAACCTAGATTGATCTACAAGGCTCTTTTTTTATTTATTCAAAAACATGGGTGTGAAATGGGGAGTTACTGGACCAACAAGACGCATTATTGGAAATCATGCCTGTGACTATGTAGAGGCGTATACAAGATATGAAGTAACTATGCTCTTCCTTCCACACTTAGATCTGGCCAATGGGCTTCTTTGAGTCCTTGGAAGACTCTACTCTTCCTCTCCTTCAGGTGTAATGCTTCTCTGGGAATGAAGTCTCTAGGGATGAATGTTCCCCAATTCCATCTTTCCCTACCTTTCACTAATTCACTGCTTGATTCTGTCATCAAAAGTGTGCTATTTTAGCCATGGAATTTCTCATCAAAACTCATCTGGTCTGTCGGAGCCAATGGCTGTGGGCCTATTCCACCTTGACCAAAGATCAGAGAATGCAGGCCTGTTCTTGCTCCTTCAAGGTTATAACAGGAGTTTGACCCAAGGAGTGACTGCCTACAGAATGCTTGGCCTAAGGTGTGATCACTACATGTCCTGCCTAAACAACAGAATATAAGATATAGTTACCTGATGTTTTAGGTATTGAAGAAGTAATTACTTTCTTTATTTGTTAGAAGTCTTGCCTTCTTCCCCCTTTTTGGATTGAGTTATATAAAGCATATGAAAAATAGAGTGGGCAAATTTCAGCATTCACAGTGTTGCCTTCCTAACTCTGTTCTGTGTCTTTGTCTTTTTCTTTAGTATCTCTGTCTTTTCTGCCTGACATTTCTAATCCACACGACCCTAATCTGGAATGCACACCAACCTGTTGAGGCTTGACCCTAACAGATGTCACATTTTAAGGGCCTGATTTTTGTGTGTGTTTGTGTGTGTGTGTGTGTGTGTGTGTGTGTATTGAGGGTAGAAGTGATAGGAAAAGGCTAGTAGTTGGACAGAGCAAGGGACAAGGGGGGGGGTCTTTAGTCCAATGACTAGGGCTAAGGAATATTATCATTTTGTTCAGTCTTTTTGCCAGGTTGAAACTATGGGTGAACTTTTTGAGCACTGGTCTTTTGCAATATTTTAGCCTTTTGTTGTTTGTCAGCAGCAAGTGGTACCAGCAGGAGTGAGAACAGCAGGTTGGGAAGCTTGTTCTTTTGTTATACCCTGTGCACAAGTCTAGGTTTTGGGAGCTACAGCTCTGAAAGTAGTGTAGGCTCTTAGATAATATACTGGCTGGTTTTGTGTCAACTTGATAAAAGCTAGAGTCATCAGAGGGAAGAAAACTCAACTGAGAAAATGCCACTATGAGATCCACCTGTAAAACATCTCATCTAGGGATCAATGAGGGAAGGACAGCCCATGATGGGTGGTCCCCATCCCTGGGTTTCTGGTCCTGGATTGTATAGAAGGTAGATTGAGAAGCAAGTCAGTAAGTAACTCCCCTCTATGGCCTCTGCATCAGCTCCTGTATCAATGACTCTGCCCTGTTTGAGTTTCTTGAGTGATGAACAGCAATGTCGAAGTGTAAGCCTAATCTTTCCCAACTTGGTTTTTGGTCATGGTGTTTTGTAACAGCGATAGAAAGCCTAACTAAAAAAAAATTGGTACCAGGAGTAGGGTATTGTGATAGGCCTAACCATGTTATTGTTTGGGGTAATATGTACTTTTGGGAGTGTGTATAGAAAAGCAGTTGAACGCTTTAAATGCTACTTAATATTCCATACTGGAACATGGAAGATATGGGCACTGAGAATGATTTGATGAACTGTGGGGTGCTACCTCAAAAGGTTTCAGAGGAGAAGAATTTTAGGATGTTGCCTAGAGATAATTTTTGTGATATTTTGGTGAAGGAGGTAGCTGCTTTATGCCCTTGTCTGAAGGGTTTTCCTGAGGCTAAAAAGAAGAGTTTTTGTTTAAGTCCCTTGGCAGAAGAATCTCAAAACAGTGTAGTACAGACTCTGTCATGTGGTTTTCAGTAGTAGTGGAATAGAGCTAAATTCTGTGTTCAAGGAGATACATGGGTTAAAAAATGGAATAAAGGGAATGGTAACCTCAGGGCAAGATCCCACCCAGCCAAGTTTCCCACTTGTGGAAAGAAACAAAGAAAAGTCAGGAGTGGTGGGGCATCCCTTAAATCTCAGCACTGGGAAGGCAGAGGCTACCAGATCTCTTGAGTTTGAGGCCAGCCTGGTTTACAGGGCAAGTTTTGGGACAGCCAAGCTTAGGCAAGAAAGGACAGAATGCTGGTGAAGATGTAATTGAACAAGGGGGTCAGGTTCTAGCCCCAGTAATCTTGGAACTTGGAAACTTGGAACCTTTGGCCACATGGTTCTGGTTTTAGAGTTAAGTATAGAAGAAACATGTTATAAAATTTGTCTCTGCTGCTGAGGCCAGGCATGTATCAGGTGTGCCTAGGAATGGAAGCCTAGTAGAGAGGCCATTGAGTGAAGCTGTGAATTTGAAGCCTGAATATCTTGGAGAACCCAAGATGTTAGAGATGCCAGAATAATGGAATATCTGCCAAGGAGAGCTGCTAACAGGGAGTGGAATCAGCCCACAAGAAAGAAGTGTGTTTCAGTAAACAAAGCTGAAAGGAGTTGGAGATCAAAAGAGTGCTTTGACATCAGACAGAGATGCAGAGTTTGGAGTTTGCCCAGCTGATTTTTGGTCTAGCTTTTTTCCTCCACTTTTTCCTTGCTATACTCCCTTCCTTGCATTTTGAAATGGTAATGTATATCATGTGCCATTATATGTTAGAAGTATGTGATCTGCTTTTTTCGATTCTGATTTTTACATGGGGATTACAGTTAAGAGGTTGCCATGTGATTCAGAAGAGACTTTGAAACAAGTTTGAGACTGTTATAGACTATCATGACATTGAAGTTGGACTGAATGCATCTTTTTGTATTATAATATGGCTATAAACTTTGGGGGCCAGGAAGTGAAATGTGGTGGTTTGAAAGAAAATGGCCCCCAAAGGGAGTGGCATTATTAGGAGGTGTGGCCTTATCAGAGGAAGTATGTCACTGTGGGGGTAGGATTTGAGGTCTCTTTTGCTCAAGCTTCCCACAGTGTGACTTTCAGTCAACTTCTTGTTGCCTGCAAGATGTAGACACTCAACTATTTCTCCAGCACCACTTCTACCTGCATGCTGCCATATTCCCCACCATGACAAAAATTAACAAAACCTCTGAAACTGTAAGCAAATGCTGTCATTTATAAGAGTTGTCATGGTCATGGTGTCTCTTCAAAACAATAAAAACCCTAACTAAGAGAGATAAAAAGCCCAGGATCCCAAGGCCTGGGGCTACAGAGACACCAACCTCTTGGATAGGTTCAGGAAGACTGGGACTCTTCGGTCCTTAGCTGACACTGCAACTTCTGGACTCCAGTTCTTCATACCTGTGTTCCAGATTTGGGCCAGAAGTGTCTAAGACCTTTGACCTGAAAGATATACCTTCCCATTCTGCCATGTCTCTACCCTTCTTTTTCCTGTCTCTTGAATATATACTGAACAGCTAGAATTCATTGAGGCTCAGATAACAAGAAATCTAGCAGAAAGTTTTTGTACTAGTTATACTGAGGCTTCACCTTCAGGAGCTGATGTCATTCTTCTCCTGGTGACTATGAAATGATCAAAATCACTACTGACTTAGGTAATCCTGATTGGATGTTGAACCGACAGTTCTTTTGCTAAAGGAAGTATAGATAGCAAGAGAGACTCCAAAAGGTGTTAATTAGGAAGTTAAATTGCTTCATCTTCCAAAATCCTTGCTTGGTTCCTAGAAATTGAACATCATAAGAAGTGATTATAGTATGGAGGTAAATAACTTATTGATAATGCTAATAGTGATTTTAAACAATTTTTAACAGCTGTCTTTGGTGTTTAGCATCTGCTCAACACCCAGGAAGAGGTTTTACATGAGCTCTGGGGATCCAGACACGGGTCCTCATGCTTGTGAGTCAGCACTCCAGGTACTGAACGCTGCCTGAGCCCCCAGCTCTATTCTCACTAGTTGAAAACTGCTCTGAGACAGATGCTTTTCTCTGAGTCGTCCGCACACAGACCCAGTGGACCCGCCTTGTGCTGAAGTTCTTTCCTTTGCTATCCTGGCTGTCTTGCTCTTCTCTCACTCACGTGCCCTATGTGAACTGATTGCCTCTAACTTCCTGGGGTGTGCTGCTCAGCTGTATTTCCTACCCATAGTGTGCCCCCAAACCGTGCTCCACAATACAGAGATACTGATCTTTTTTACTTTTTCTGTTTCGGCACTTAAAATCCTTTCACAGCCCCCTAGAGTTTTCAAGGATAAAGTTCAAGCTCTTTCATTTGGCACAAGAGGCCTTTTGTAACCCTGTTTCTTTCTGTAGTTTCAGCTTGATTGTTTTCTAATGTGAAGCAGGAGGCATATTGAGCAACTTGTGATGGATTCTCTGTGGGTTCTCAGTCTCCATCCCGGTGGTCTTAAAAGCTCTGTATCAGCCCTCCTAAGAAACTGCTCGGACTCTCCCATTCATCATAGCACCTCCTACATGGTGCCCTGTGCTCTGGAGAGCAAGGCTCACGTCCTAGTATGTGCACATCTGTTGAACCAGGGACGAAAGGAAATGTAAGCTAAGCTGTCCAGCTGAGAGGTCTTCTCCTCAGAAGCGGACTCGGTTTCTGTGGACGAGTTTATTTTCTTTCTACCAGGTTCAAGAAAGTTACAGGGTGTGTGTGGTCAGGTGGTACTGGTGGTGTGTAAGGGTTTGGATCAGGATGCTGTGTAGGGTGTGTGTGGTCAGGTGGTACTGGTGTGTGTAAGGGTTTGGATCTGGATGCTGTGTAGGGTGTATGTGGTCAGGTGGTACTGGTGGTGTGTAAGGGTTTGGATCAGGATGCTGTGTAGGGTGTGTGTGGTCAGGTGGTACTGGTGGTGTGTAAGGGTTTGGATCTGGATGCTGTGTAGGGTGTGTGTGGTCAGGTGGTACTGGTGGTGTGTAAGGGTTTGGATCTGGATGCTGTGTAGGGTATGTGTGGTCAGGTGGTACTGGTGGTGTGTAAGGGT
>JAQHUG010000054.1:7860695-7890634 GCA_028555095.1 Dicrostonyx torquatus | reverse complement strand
TGGGAACTGACCGAGAAGTCAATGATAATGGCACAGGGACCTA
This sequence comes from Dicrostonyx torquatus, assembly GCA_028555095.1. Lineage (NCBI taxonomy): Eukaryota > Metazoa > Chordata > Mammalia > Rodentia > Cricetidae > Dicrostonyx > Dicrostonyx torquatus. The sequence continues at coordinate 7,890,591 of JAQHUG010000054.1, read as the reverse complement.
TCTCTTCTGCATGTATTGGCTTTTTGGGAACCTATTCTATATGGATGCACACCTTCTTTACCAGGATGGAGCAGGGAGGGCCTTGGGCTTCCCACAGGGCAGGGTATCCTGCCCTATCTGAAGGAAGCAAGGGGACGGTGGGTGGGATATTGGGGTGCGGGAGGGCCTGGGACAAGGGGAGTAAATGTAAATTTTTCTTTTAACAATAAAAAAAGAAAAAAAGAGCATTGCTCACTTTATGAACCCACTTCATTAAGGCCACCTAGAACTCTCTTTTCTTAATATCAATTCTTTTATTTTTGAGAATTTCTTGTGTGTATACAACATATCATGGTCCCTTAGTCCTTCTTGTCTCCCTCCCACCACAGCTGACTTCCTCTTTCCTCTCTATCAGTTCCTTTCCTACCTTCACTTCTTTTGGGCGGGGCTGGGGCAGGGAGACAGGCATGTGCAGATCTTGTAGAGGTAGTCACAGCTGTGGTGTCTTCATGATTACAACAGCCATGCCCTATCTAGAGGACATTCCTGTATAGCACTCCTCCTCATCTCTGGCTCTATTCTACCTCTTTTTATATTGTTATTTTTAGAGAGGATGGTGTAGATATTCCATTTAAGGTTGAGCAACTCAACAGTCCCTTACTTTCATCACGTTGAGCATTATGAGTCTGTAATTTAGCTATCACTCTCTATTAAAAGGAGGCCACTGTGACCAAGGTTGAGAGCAGCAATAGTCTATGGGTATAAACATAAATTTTGACAAAGCAATTTGGCACATCCATCTAGCCAATAGAATGGTAGCTTGTGGGAGCTAAGAAGAAGAGGAGAGGGAAAGTATTATTTAATGTGTTTAGAGTTAGGAGTGAAGAGATTTTGTGGGTGGATAGTGTTAGTGTTTGCTCAACAATATGAATATGCTTAATGTCATTGGGCTGTACTCCTAAATTTGGTTGAAATGGCTTGAGGTCCTCTATTGTAGAAGGAAGTAATGGGCTGCTTCCCACCACCCAGCTAGCTTACACCCAAAATAACCACACAGAAATTGTATTAATTAAGTTACTGCCTGGCCCATTATATCTAGCCTCTTCTTGGCTAACTCTCATATCTTGATCTAACCCATTTCTAATAATCTGTGTAGCACCAAAAGGTCGTGGCTTACCGGGAAAGATTCTAACCAGCATCAGTCTCAGGCAGGAGCTTCATGGCATCTGCCATACTTCCCTTCTTCCCAGCATTCTGTTCTGTCTACTCTGCCCACCTAAGGGCTGCCCTATCAAAAAACCAAGGCAGTTTCTTTATTCAACCAATGAAAGCAACACAAATACAGATGGACCTCCTACACCACTCTATGAAGGTGTGTTGACAAGCTCTGGTCATAGCAGTATTAAGGCAGGCCATTTCTTTTCAGGGGCTCACTCTGGATAATACAGAAAAAAGGTTCCCATGTTTAAAGACATCCATTAAATAATAAACACAGAATAGGTGTGAGGATAGCTTCTAAAACCCGACATGCTGTTTCAAGTCAACTTGACAAGAACTAGTCACCTGGAAAGGGACTGCAACAATTGAGGAATTGCTTCCATTGGATGGGCCTGTTTGTCTGGACACTTTCTTCAGTGGGTGGTCCCGGGATGTATAACAAAGCAGACTAAGCAATCCCTGGGGAGCAAGCTAAAAGCAGCATTCCTCTACAGTCTCTGCTTGAGTCCTGCGGCTAGATTCCTGCCCTAACTTCTCTCAGCCTTGGGTTAATCAACCCTTTCTTCCCCAAGTTGCTTTTTGGTCATGGTATTTAATATGGCAATAAAGGAAAAAAACAAGCAAGTGAACAAAAGCCAGTACACTTGAAGTCTTAGAAATTGGGTTGCACTTGTGTGGTTTTCCTTACAGTCTTAGCAATGTATGGAATGCAGTTAACACACAAAAAGTATTTCTACCTTTGGAAGTTGATAACTTAGCGGGCAGTGAAAATTTAGGAGGGAACAATAGGGCTTAAGGAATCTTGACAAGCTGAGGTGGAAAGACAAGGGAGCAGATTTAAATATAGGGGAGGTAGACTCACCTTGGAAAGAAGAGTGTGAACCCTCACATCCAAGGGGGCTGCAAGCCAATCGTTTGAAGCTAAGACAGAAAATATATTGGAATATTCATAGAGACTAAGGCTGAGGGAAGACAATATGCTGGTACCGGGTGCTGGTTTCCCTCAAATTGTGTGAGTTTCCATTACAAAACCTGGGCTATGTCTTCAGTAAAATATTGAAGGTGACTCTAGGCTTCCCAAGGTGACAGCTCTGAGCACTTATCTCATTATCAGCCATGAATCTTTCTCAGTCAGTTTGGCATTTTCCATCTCTCCAAGAGAAAAGTGGGACATGCTTGCTTTCAGAAAAGCATCTCTTTTAGTTTAACTCAAAGTGGATTTGGAAACACCTGCTGGCTTAGAGGGAAGGAAAATACCATATGGGGGAGTAAACCGATGCCTTCTAGTAACAGGATAGGGGAGTGTGACTTGTGACAGAGTTTGTGTGGGGATATAGGTTATTTCCTGAGACCCTCAGGAAGATTGTGAGAGAGGCATCCTGGAGCAATAGCTCTTTGAAGACGAAACTGTCCTTAGCCATAGTTCTGCCTACCGTGGCTGAAGCACGGTCTTCTTGACTCTGCCCAGGATTGCCCTGCCTTTCTTTTGTCATTTATCTGGTATAGCTCTCTGCACACCTGGCTTTGTTTCAAATTGGCGCTTTAAAATGGTTAAATGTTCAAAAAAAATGGAGCTTAAGTGTGCTAATCTCGAGCTATCAAAAGGACCTATTTTTTATGGGGTCACAAATCTCTCTTGCAAAGCTTCCGACCATGTGATTTTAGGGATGTATGAGAACAGCAGCAAAAGGACAGATCTCCCAGTAAACTTCCAGGTTGAGGAAGATGCAAGAGCACCAGGTTCTAGAATGGCAGCCGCTATTCTCAAGGGTATGCAGGGAAATCCGCCGTGGAGACCCTGAGACTGAGGGGCTGGAAGCAAAGCAGCTTCTCTGGGCCATGCAGCACTTCTGGACCAAGGTTCTTTATTTTGGTTCCTATAAACATTTTCACGTATAAACTATGGGAAAAAATGGAAGGCAGCAAGCAGGAGGAGCTTGAGGACCAGGTAGGGTGAAGTTACAGATGACTGGCTATTAACACTTGTGTTTGGACTTACTGTGGGAAACTAGGCATAGTCTGTGGTGCCTGTGGTCAAGCAGAGTTTTCTCAGAGCTGCTTTGGGTCTGAAGCAGTGCCAAAACAGAAAGGAGGCCAGAGTCAAAATGATTAGTAATCTTCTCTGTTATGGCATGTCCTTTTCTTTCCACTGATCTTTGTCAGCCTTGGGATATCCTGTTCATGTCTAAAGCCACCCTATTGGGGTGTTTCATTCTTGAAAGTCCTACTGTTGCCTTTCATGCAGACAGTCAGAGAATGGTCCATTCAAATATATTCCAGTATCCATTGTATGCTGGGCATTGTGGAAGTGCTGGGGAGACAAGCATGAAAGTAGTATGTCCCTACCTGCAAGACAGAGCCCTGTGAGGGCCCCCAGAGAGCTCGCGGTCTGTCTGGGAAGGTGAAATTGGGAGATGAATTCTGGTAATAGCGGGTGAGAAGGCCCTTGCTCGCTTACTCACCAGGGTTACTGTGGTCTTTAGTGAGCCAGTGATGACACCTTCCTATGTAGATCAGACAGCTTAGGGAGTGGAATCAAAGCTGGAATGTGTATGAAAAGTTCAGCAGGGAATAAAGGTGGACATTTTGGTCAAAGGGCAGAGGGGAGAGCTGCTGGTGGCTCAGATCACAGAGCACCTAGGATGCTGTTCCGTGGGGTTTAGACTTTAATCTATAAGCTCAAGGAAACCATAAAAATAATTTAGTAACTTATGTAACGATAGCCACATCTAGAATTCAGAAAGATCTCTCGAGTGAGCTTCAAAGGGAAGGATGGCTGCCATGTTCTAGGTCAGTCTGGGGGCACTTGCCACTTGCTACTGAAACAGTGTCGAGGTACGGGTCTGGCTCTCAATTTTGGTCTTCGATTTCTCTCAGCAGTGTCTTGTCATTTTCACAAACACTTCCTGCACATACTCTAAAATTTTATGCTCAGGTCTCGCATGTTTTTGATACATGGAATTATTTTTGCATTGCAGTTCTAGGAACTTGATGTTAGACTATACCCATGCCTATCAACCTTGCTAAATTGAAATGTAAATTTTTGTAACTTTTTTCAGGTAGATTTGTGAGGCGTTATATAAAATGGTCATGATTATGTCAGCCACAAAGGGTTTAACTTTCTTTAGAAATTTCTCTCTTTCCCTTGCTTTGTTCACTGGCTAACTGTGAAGGGGCACGCATGGCCCTTTGCCACCAGAGCACACGGCAGCTAGTCTTTCATTGCTACCACAGCTGGAGCCGTTGCGTCTTCACCCGAATTGGCTTCAGTGTAAAATGTTTGCTCTGCTCTTCCTAGTTATCTGGGGGAGACGGGGATATTCATCCATGACTTCTCTGTATCTATAAAAATGATTGTAGTGTTTTTTTTCTTTTATTCTGTTAATATAAATTATATCAAGAGTGTTTTAGGAATGTTTAATGTTATTAATTCTCATTTCCAAATGTTCCATTTGTTTTTTTTCTATATCTTCTATTGCTTTCACTCCCAGTTTTCTTTTATCTCTTTGTAATCAGAGAAAACATTTTGCGTTTCAGATTTTCTGGTTAAAACTTTACTGTTCTCTCTATATTTCCGTTGACCAATTAGTCTAATCATTTTGTCAGAATATTTGTCTCCTTCCCTTGTCTGTACATCTGAAACACTTTGTGACTGGTAGCTAGACTCTTGTGTGACTGAATGTTGTATGTTTTGGTCATCATTTAAGTTCTGAGTTTGGCGTGAAGAATGGTAAGCCGCTTTTACTTTAGTTTGATTACCTAAACTTCTACTTTGAGGTTTCTTTTGGTTGAGTACAGAGCAGCTTTGGTTCTACAGATTAATTCATTTCCTCTCCTTAGCCGTGGCCTTGCCACGGTTTGTTACATGCTGTGAGTCTCCAGCAAAATCTCCCCATTCAGGTGAAAGGGCATTCGAACAGTTCCTGGTGCAGTTTTCGCTCCAGGAATTAATTGTCTGTTCTTTCGGCTCCCTGGTAACTACTTACTTTCTTTATTTCTCAGAAACTGTTATTGTCTGTCCTCGTTGGACTTTATCTTGACACTGGACAGATTACTCCTTAGCCTATCCCTTTAGGGCACCACTACAGAGAATTCTGGAGTCTCTATTCAGCAACGAGCATTGCCTTGAAAATTCTGGCAACTATGACCATCCTAAACTCCACACCTGCCAAATGCAGGCAAACCGAGGCCTTCTGTGCTGTTCTCTCTGTATCACCTGGACAAGGGTGAGGTCTCCCTGGCTTCCCATCAATGATTATTAGGAATCATGGTGGCTATGGTCCATGATCTTCCATTGCCTTGTAGATAGATTATACATAGAACATTCGTCTCTGCTCTCAGTCTTCCCCAGTTGTCTTGCTTTGCCCATTTGTCTTCTTCTTTCTTGTCAGGGGGTGAGATGGAAAGGACGCAGGCCTCGCTCATTCATGAAGAGAGATAACAAAAGGAGAGCCAGTTATCATCTCAAAGACCTCTGTTTACAAGATTGCTGATCACTGTTTTGATAATAAATTCTGTTCTTTTTTTCTTCTTTCTTAATTATTATTTTAATGATTGTCCATTTCTCACCAATCTGAAATGTTAGTATACTAAACAAAACTCTAGTCTCTTTTTAAAAATTGTGTGTGTGTGTGTGTGTATGTGTGTGTGCTCATATGTGCAGTGCATGTGTGTGTGTGTATGTGTGTGCTCATATGTGCAGTGCATGTGTGTGTGTGTGTGTGGTTGCAGACACACTCCCAGGCCTAGATTTATGTGCTTTCACAGATTTAAATTCAGATTCTCAGGCTTGTTGCACAAGCACTTTACCAACTGAACGACCCCGCCCCCCCTCCAGTCTTTCCTACACTGTGTAAAACCAACCTTATTGCTCTTTTGTTGGTTTTGGGGTGGGGTAGGGGCTTGGTGCTTCTGAGGGAGGTAAAATATGGGAAAAAAAAGAGTGGAAAGTTACAGGAATGAAGGGAAACCTGGGTTTCAGGTGTTGTTGTTACAGAACATTCTTCTTGATGTTTCTTTCTCGTGGAAACATAGTTTAAATGTCTGCCCACAGTCATTTATCATTCATATTTCTACCTTGGAGAGTGTTTACTTAAGAGCCAGGGAAGCCAGGATGAATACCCTGGAGAATGAGTTCAAAGATAAAGTAGATTTTTTTATTTTCTGAGATTGACAGAACTGGTTCTTTTTTCCTTTTCTTTTTCTTTCTTTTTCAAAAATGCTTTCATTGGCTCTTTTGTTGTTGTTGTTGTTTTAAATTTTATTTTATGTGCATTGATGTAAAGGTTTCAGATACCCGGGACCAGAGTTACAGTTGTGAGCTGCCATGTGGGTATTGGGAATTGAGACTGGGTCCTCTGGTAGAGTAATCAGTGCTCTTAACCGCTGAGCCAGCTCTCCAGTTCCAAATTGGTTCTTTCTTTTTCTTGTCTCTAAAGCTACTGAAGTTATTTCTTATAGGCACTAGAATTAGGCCACTTTAATAATCTGGTTAAGAACAACATTTATAAATGCATGCCCACCATAGAGTAGAATTTTAAGAAAATGATATTTTATATTAATCAATCTTGTTTATATTACATTATAATTTAATTTCTATGGTATTTAATATGCTAATGTTCTTATACTCTCAGTTGTTCCTTAAAAATTAATTCCTTTTCCACACATGACACTATGTTCCTACCCTTTTCTTTATATTTATGTTCTATCATTTTTGGCTCTGATTTTACTCCCTTGAGGCTAGCCTTCGCAAAATAAATTATCTGTCCCTCTTGCTTGGCTTTCTTGTCTTCATGACTATATGCCAGAAAAGGAGAGTCCTGGCAGAGGGCTGGAAGGATTAAAAAGTAGGAAAGGAGACGTATTTTGCTCTCATCATTTCTGCAGGGTGAAGTATTCATACTTCTCCCTAGATAATATTTCTCATGAGGCAGCATCCTGGGCTTCCATTCTCCAAGCTGCCATTTCACTTTTCCTGGGGAGCTGTAAAGAAAAACCTGTTCACCCCTGACCAGGAGCATAACAACCAACAAAAGGAAGGATTCCATCCAAGACCGGTTTTGGGAGCCAATGAGTTCATTAGGGCTGCTTCAGGAGCACAAGTGATTCAAAGGTAGATATTCCACTGGAAAATCCCCTAGGAACTTATGGGCAGCTACACCACCAAAGAGTCCCATCCACAGAATGGATGATCCACAAACATCTGCACAATTGAAAAGTTGAAGTCACAACATAAATGTCTCATGAGACACTATACTCCCTAAAACTCCTACTAGCTGAGATGTAGAAAGACGCACTACTGAAAAGTGCCCAGCCAGCCCAGCCACCAGTAAACTCATCCTGAGTGTCAGGGAGGGGGAGGGGTTCTGAGTGGATCTCATAAAAGCATGTGGACCCCCTGACTCCTGAGCAAGCCATGAACTTCATGAGCCTCCTCCTCGGTCTAGGAGGAAATGTGAAGCAGCCTGCTAACGTGAGTGTCTCATGGGAGTGATCATGGTTGCTTTGAGTGAAAGTGACTACGCTCAGGTCCAACCTGGAGGACACAGACATCGAAAGCGCAGAAGGACCACTGTAAATCCTGCATGTCTTTCAGGCAGATGTGGCAAGCTGGTGTGGAGGGAGACAGCTGTGAGTAGCTGATGTTCAGGTGAGCTTCACTGAGTTGCAGCATCATAGTCTGAAATCAGAAAACAGGCCTTCAGATATGGGGAAGAGCTTTAGGAGAAAACTGCCCTGGGTGCCATGATGTGGTCTGAAGAGAGAGAGATTTCGGTTTCCAGAATTTCAGGAGAAACATAACATCCCACGGGCAGCATGATGGGGCCCTAAAGAGAGATAGATCTTCAGCTCTGGGCAAACTAAAGGGCATTTCCTGTTCTTACTGTTTTGAGGGGAGGGAACGTTACTCATAGACATGACCTGACTGACTAATTTACATGCTAGGAAAGCACTAGGTTTAATTTAAGGTTGTTTTCAGCCTTCCCACCAGGCAGAGGTAGCTATAAGGAAAAGGGAGAAGCCTACGGCAGCTGTGAGGCCACAGAATGCTTGCTTGTCAACTCTTTCCAGAAAGGAAGAGACTGGGTTGGAGGGAGCCTGGTTTGGAGGAAAGGGAGGGACAGGTAAAGGATCTGTGAACTAATCATCTAATTCCTCTGTCTCCAGTCCTTATACCTCTCTAACTCTTGTTGGCTTTTATTTGTCTACCCATGCTTATGTCCATCTTCCTCCACATGTCTGCTTCTTCTTCACTAACACCTCGAAAAGACAGCTTAGTGAAGGGAAGGTTTAGTCTGGCCCATGGTTTGAGAGCTCTCAGCCCACAGCACACTATACTGTTTCTTGTCTTGTGATGAAGCGCTGCACGACAGAAGGACCTATTGGGTCAGAACTGTTGGCCTTCATGACTGCAGTGAAGCAGAGGGAAGCCCCAGGAAGGGGTCAGGAAAAGATTTATCCCCATAACACCACTCCCCTCAGCTAGGTACAGTCTCCACAAACTTCTATCATTTTCCCCAAATAGGCTCATAATATTTCCTCTATGAGTGGTGGAGGGACATTTCTCAGTCAACCCATAACAAGTCCCTCATTGAAACTCTTTCCTGAAACCTTTCATGGTAGCCTTTTCTTGTTAGGACCCAGGCTGGTATAAACCTCTTTCCTTTTACCATCCCAACCTAACTCAAATGAGACCCCCATTCTACTCAAAACTCCTCCATCTGCTTTTAGAGTTACTATCGACTATAAACATCCATGATCTTAATTTTCCAATTTTGTGTATTCCTGATTTTCCCCTCTCTTACTCTGTTTCACCATGCTGGTGTTTCCTTCCTCAGACATACTGAACTCATTCATTCCTTTGGGTTGGACATCCGCTGTGTTCTCAGTCCTTCAACAGCCTTCCTCTAGACATCGGGCGATGATTGCCTCCTCCTTATTCATGCTTTGCCTCAATTTTCACTTCATTGTTGGGAATTTCAAGTCAAACTCTCTCCCTCACTGTCCTGAAACTCTATACCTCATTAACTCTTTTTTACTTTCAGATTGCAGTTGCTACTGCTGGATGTAATTTAATGGTTTGCTATTGATTTATTGTCTGCTTCTTTCCAGTAACATGAAAGCAACAACATTGAAAGCAATTGCTGGCTTCATCCAGTACTGCATTTCTAGTATTAAATGGATATGTAGAACACTGGGTAGCCCTGATACATGTTTATTGAAAGACTGGTTACATGAAGTAATGGTTAACTTGGTGAAAAGTCTCATTAGCAATGAGGCTGAGGAAAACAGATTTCTTAATTTTTAGGAAGGTGACTTGACAAGTTTATTTTTAGAAAATGTATTTCAATCTGTCTATAGTCCTGGGTGAGGGTCAGGTCCTGTTGATACCAATGTGAGCAAGTCATAGAGCAAAAGGGTGCAGGGGAATAGATCAAAATGGAGCTGAGAATGTTGAGATTACTGTAAGACAGAAATGAAGATCATGGGCTCTGTTGTTTTATTAGTTTCCACTTTTTAAATCTTCTTTTATGGCTATAAATGTTTTGACTAGCATGTGTGTGCCCAAAGAAGTTGAAAGAGCAATTTGGATGGATTATGGATGACTGTGAACCACAATGTGGGAGCTACTATACACAACCCTGGTCCTCTGTAAGAGCAAGTGCTCTAAATTGCTGAGTCATCTCTCCAGCCTCCAAACTGTTCTATTTTAAAGGGAAAAACAAAGGAAGAAATAAGCCTAAGCTAGCCATGCAATGTTTTAACAAAGGCCAAGAAGAGCAGGAGACACAGAAATGAACTATTAAGCGATTAATGAAATAGCTAACGTCATACAGCATGAAGACACTATAATACCTGTAGAAGCTATTAGATGCACTAAACATAGTCCTGTGATTCTTTTTTTCCCTCTAGTTCTGTGTTATTCCTAGGTGAATACCCATTCAGTCATCTGGTCAACCATAGCAATCTCTCATCACCCAGGCATCAGAGAATCCTTAATGTTTCTCAGCCTGGAGTGTCAGTAAGTACATATTCTTTCTAGCCAAGTGAATTCTTATAGAAAGAGTCCTTTCTCTTAAGATGTGGTTCCTTCATTTACAATTCAACAGCCTCTACACACTTGGAGCAGGATTATGATGTTTGTGAAGAGTTTGATGGGCAACCTCTCCATTGGAAGCTCAATCCCTGACCCCACAGTTGCAAACCCTGGCAGTTCTCAGACAGACTAAAAACACAGACTCCTGTGTCCATAATGTCTTTCAGCAATAGCGTGGTATGTTGATTTTTTTAGGGTATTGCTTACTTATTGTTAGGAATATTTCCTAACGTGAACTCCCTGCTGACGCAAAATTCCCAATCAAGCCGAATCAAAACAAGCCAAATTAAAAAAATATCCAGGTTTAATGGAAGTTCTGCTCTCTTGGGTGGCCCCAAGGGGGGGAACCAGGAAGCTGCAGACCACGCCCACCAGGAGGAAGGAAAAGGGACCACGTGTTCCTCTTTGGGGAGATCACTTAAATGCCCTGGGGAGTAGTTCTAACCCAACCCCGCTGGGATTTGGAGTCCAGACCAGGCCTGGGGGCTGGGATAGATGCAAGGGGCTGGGACCTACTCCAACTTTACACTTATCCAGAGCCTGGTAAGTCATTGTACTATCCTAAAATTACTTCAATAGGCAATGGGTTAAAAGAAATTAACTAAATATTTCAGTGAAGAATCTTGGTTTCAGATCCTCATCCCAGATGAAATTGGCCTTTCTTTATGGATCTTGAATACTTCCATGTGCTGTTTGACAGTCTTTACACCTGTTCACTGGATGCAAAAAAGAGCCACATCAGAGCCATGATACCCCAGAACTCTCTCTCCACAGGAAGTTTGGCAGAATTACTTTTTAAAAAGTTGGATTAAATTAAACTGATTTTAGGGAATTCTTCTAGAACATTGCTGTTGAAAAGAACATTCTTTGATGTCAAAGATGTTCCTTATCTGTGTTGTTCAATGCAGGGACCACTTGTCACCTGTGGTAGTTAAACACTCAGAACAGTTTAGTGAACAGATAAATTTTATACATTCAAATGTAAATAATTTAATTTAATTCACTTAATTTTTGTTGCTGAGAATTGAATACACCAAGCTTTGTATGGGCTGAGCCTGTATTCTGCGACTCAGAAGACCTAATACATTATTTTTACATGGAATTAATCACATGCAGTTAGTGGTTGCCTTATTGAAGATCAGAGCTCTGGGGTTTGCTTCCCAATACTCAAATCCAAATGCAAAATTTTAATCTTCCACTTGCCTGTGAAGTGTGACCAAATGGGAGACTAAAAAGGCTCAGACTTATGTAGGAAGGTACCCCACATAAACACAGTATTTTCTGTAGGCAACAAAGTGAGTGACATTATTTCTTGCTCTACTCATCCTAGAAATGACAGTGATTAATACATTTTGAATGTTAGTCATCAATCACTTCATAGCCAGAGAGGCTCTAGAAGCTGCCAGGATATTGATATTGACAGTTCATTCTCAACTGAAGCTCATGTCAATCTTTCTACCACACTCATCCTTGTTTAACAGAGAACTTTATGGAAAATCCAAGTGCTTCCTTCTGACATGCAAAATCCTTCCATGAGAGTGCAAAGCTGCTTTACCTTGGACAAGGAGTTGGATCAACAATTCTAAAGCTTTAGCTAACTCTACTGTTTTCACTGCATCACAAAGTGTTAAAAAATGCTTAGTCTCTGGATTTTCCCCAATGGGAATGAACTCTACTTTGCTATCTGTATAACATCCCCTTTGGGTACTCTAGGGCAGGTGCCAAGAAGAGATACACTTTTAAAGATTCCTTTAGAAGATGTCTGTCCAAGGAAGCACAAAGGGGTCTTTGGAAGGCTATGAGAATCAGCTAATCATGACTCAAGTCTAATGTGAAGGATTCAGAGATCAAACAGTTGAAAATTCTCTCTCCCTCTTTCCCTCCATCCCTCTCCCCATCCTTCTTTCCCTCTCCCTGTCTCTCTCCCCATCCCTCTCTCCCTCCCTTCCTCTTACAAAGTCATTAAGATAAAGCCCTGTGTCTCTATGTAAGGAGTTCTTCCCGTGTCAACTGCTGTCTCATTCACATTTCTATAGGAGAGGCAGGCTGGGCAGTACATGTTCTCTATCTCTGAGCTATATTCCCAGCCCTAATTATGAAATTTTACACTGGAAGAGTAAGTTAGTGATTGTCATATTGGACAGCAATATCTCCTTACCAACACTTTGGCCCAGGTGCAGCATGTTGTGCTTCCATTTGACTGACATATACTACAGATAGGGAAAACATACCTTCCTCAGTCACCAAACTCATTTCGAAACTGAAGTTCTCGACAGTTAGTTTCTTTGTAGTAGTTGTTGGCCAAACGTTTATTTTAATTTTTGGTTAAAGTGTATATTTAGGTTAACCTACAGAGGGTTTAGAGTATCATATCTACAATAGACACTGGTGAACAGTGAATATTAAATTAAATGTAAATGGACTGAACAGAAGTGAACCCAAGCGCCCATCCTCCAGACACATTTTGTATGGCTCCCATATCTTTATGAGGAATACAGAAAAGAAAAAGAGTTAAATGGCAGATGGAAAGATAACTAGAAAAATTTTCTGGGTGTTACTGTGGAGGTTTGAATGAGAACCTCCCCTAGAAACTCATATCTTGGAATACTTGGTCCCCAGTTAGTGGTGCTACTTGGGGAGCTGATATGTCCCTACTGAAGGAATTACATCCCTAGGGGTGTGCTTTGAGAGCCTGGTCCCACTGCCAGTTAGTTCTCTCCATTTCATGCTTGAAGTTGAAGATGTGATCTCTCAACTTTCTGTTTCTGCCCCCTGATGCCACCACGTCACCCCCACCATTACGGGCTCTCCATCTGGAATCATAAGCCTTGATAAACTCTTTATTTTGCCTTGATCATAGACTTATATCACAGCAACAGAAAAGTAGCTGATAACAGTTACTCAGAACATTGTTTTCTGTATTTTAGAATCACTCCTACTTACTCTCTTAATGTTAAGTCCAATTCATTTTTACCAAAAGTTCCTTATGTTTTTAAAGTTGGATTAGAAACCATCTTGCTACCTTTATGTTCTTTTGCAGCTAAACTGTAAAATTTCCCAGGACATATGGATCATGCAAGATCTTGCCAGCGAGAGCTATGTTAGTAAGGCTTAGGGAAGAAAAAAATGGACAAAAATAATTTCTGTAATCCACTTATATCCTGTTCTAGACATTTATTTCCAATGCATGCCAAAGAAGCATATATTTCTTTGCTTTGTTTGCTAGCTATTGACATCTAATCTGACATCTGAGTCAGTGTCCTGTTGCTAAACCTATAATGTGGAGGTCATCTAATTATCTTCCTGGGCACCAGCAGAAGGCATGTGTCTTTTTCTCCAAGTACAGACTCCACCCAAGTTGTGGAGAGTACTCATGTTATTCTCTTAAATTTACCAATCATGTTAAGTTGTGCATCTTCTAGAACTGTATGAGGAAGAGAGAGACAGACAGAAGCTCAGGGGTAGAAAATAAATGAAAGGAAAAATCAATGATTGAGAATATGCATGAAAGACAAAATGCTAAATAACACATCCCTGGGGAGTACATAGGCTCAGAATGAGATGGAGAAAAATTATTCTCTTGGTTCAGAATGGCTCCAAAATTATTTTCAAAATCCCAAATTCAATTAACAGTTGTATTTATTTGCCTTCTTTTTGGACTTTTTTTTTCTACACTGGGAATTAAGCACATGTCCTTCATATACAAGGTATAGGGCTCTACTGTTGAGTTACATTGCCAACTATTCCTGGACTCTTGAAAAATAAGCATTTCTTTTTGTTTTGACTCAAAATTTTTTTAGAAAATTTTACAAAAGCTCTGGAGTGCTCCATACAAAAAAAATGTACAAAAACTCAATTTTTGCTTAAGGAACTGAAAAATAGATTAGATTTTTTTTTTCTTGACTCAAACGTCAGGCTTCTTTTATATACTATTTATATCTTCACTGTCATGCTCCCACATATACACACACACATGCACACAATGACTCATTATTGGACTTGAAGTTTTGAAGGCTCTTTTTCTCCTTTCTCCTTTCTTTAGTTCACTTGAGTCTAAGAAGCCAAAATCACTGTGAACCTGACTTTTGAACTTGGAGAGCTTATGTGAAATGGCCCATAAACTCATTCTAAGAAAAGATTACTCAGGACATTTCGGTATTACTGTGGAAATGAACCCTCTTTCTCAACCCTGCTTTTATATTATCTTTCTTAGATCAAAAGCTCAACCTGCATTTTGGAGATTTGGGGAAGAATTTCCATGGTGGCTGGGCAATGTCATGAGGTAGTACAATGCACTGGGAATGAATTTAGGCATTGGAGTCACCACAGTTAGATTCCCGTCTTTGACATGTGCTCACCAATGAAGACAGTTAATAGTGACTATATACCATAAGGCAATGGCAACAATTAGAAATGAAGTGCTTAAGGCTTTTAGTACAATGTTTGGTACATAATAAACAGGCAATAAGTAAAAAGTATTCTTGTTTATTACTTTTATTCAGCCTTCTGTTATGAGCATTTTTCATAGTAGTTAGCATGAAGCAATTGCCCAAGAGGTATTTACTAAATGAATGCCTAGACATATCTAGTTGCCTTGGTCCTTCTATGCCCTAGAGTAGTACACTTTACTATATAATAAATGTCACTATAGGATGCACTTCAAAACATGCCAGAGTCTACTTCTTATATGGTCAGGAGAATTTGTTAAAAGGCAAGCTGCTATTAGATGCTTGGTGGGATATCTATACCATTCACATTTATTTAGACAGTTTTTCTAGGATAACTAAAAATATTCTCATTCAGTGAATATACTTGCTATGATATTCATCACAGAGACAACTTTATTTGCTTGTAGCAGACTCTAAAAGTTACTATAACTATTCAGAGTCAGAAGCCAAATAATTGACCTGAGACCTTATTATAACCATTTATTCTTTCTTTTTAACAAATAGGTGGCAGATGGTGGTGTTTTGAGATTAACTTGCATTATTTCATAGGTTATAGATAATTCTCACCAAACCTCTCACTTTTGTAGGTCACTGGAGCTTTTCACATTAGGAAACACCTAATGTGAGTAAGTTGAGTAAGTATTTGTTTCATTCCTGTAATGCTCTCAATCACATGATTTTCCTCATGCCTTCCTGGACAGATAGAATCTTAGGAGGATGTCAGCTTGCCAAATAATTGAGATTCTTTTCAGTAATATAGAACTCAAATCAAAAACATTCTTGGGGAATAGCACATTTACAAATGTTATTGCTTATACAGATGTGTGCCGGAATGGAATAGAATGTTAGGTATGATAACAACAAATTATAGAAATATGAGGCTGCCTTCAGGCACATGAATATATACATGAGTAAAGATAATATTTGCTTGGAGTTATTACCAAGGATGTGGTATCTTTGGAATAATATTTGGGACAGAGCAGTCCAAATTAAAGTCAAGCAAGCCAACCAATAAATATTTTTTGAACGTGAATTTTGTGCCATCCACAGGTCGAGGTACAGAGAACACAGCAGGGAGTGGAATGATACCAGCCTATGCCTACCACTAACCAAAGAAGACGTACAATACTTCAGCAGTCCATACAGATCTGAAGAAGTTAGAATCTAAGCGGACTTATAGTAAACATAGGTTGGAGATAAGAAGAGAATAGCCAGGTTTGGGGGATTAAGGAAGAGCTCTCCTTGAGGAAATGTACAGCTAAACCTAAAGATATCTTGGCTAGAAGAGGAAAAAAGTTGCTCTATTACATAAACAAACGCTGTGGGCAGAGATCCATATAGAAAGTTGAGATGTTCAATGTATTGACTTTCTAGGGCTGTTGGGACAATTTCCCAAACTAGATGGATAAAACAATGGACATTTATTTTCTCAGGATTCTAGAAGCTTGAATTTCAAGATCAAAGCATCTGAGAAGTTGGTTCCTTCTGAGCCTAAGGAAGAATTTGTTCCATTCCCTACTTAGGTCCTGGTGCTTTGCTGGCAGTCCTTGCTGCTCTTCAGACTTTAGAAGCCTTTACTGTAATCTCTGCCAATGTCTTTACACGCCAGTTTCCCTGGGTGTGTCTCTCCCTTTATAAGGACAATGGTCCTTTTTGTTTAAGGGCTTAGGGCTTACTATACTTTAGAGAAATTAATTACATCTTACCTAATGGTGATGAGATCTTTAACATATGCCCATCTCCGGCGGGGTTTTTTGTTTGTTTGTTTTTTGTTTTTGTTTTTGCAAGAGGGAGCATATCTAGTTCAATTCGGAATACTGGGTATGACCAACTTGGACAGAGCACTGAGATAACATGGTAGCACAAAGGTAATTAGTATCTGAGCTTGTCGCACATTTCTAGATAAACTGAGAAGTTTGGACCTTCTACTATGGTCATTCGAATCACTGATAGATTTCAAGCAAAGACAGGAGAGTAATCAGCTGTGTGTTTGTAATGACATTTGACTCAGTGTGGAAGGTGGATGTATAGGCAGGAGGCAGGTGAATGGGTGGATGAATTCTGCATTGTATTCCTCCACTTTTTCTTTTTTAATATTTCCTTAGTCCTTTCTTTATATGTTGCTTCTCTCTATTCCAAGACCATGAAGATCCATTTCTCTTGCCTTTGGGATGTCCAAATCTCTTTCATGAATAACACATGCTCTGAGAAACCTTATGCTTTTAAGTTCTGTTATACATGTGTTTTTTCCTCCTTTAGTCATCAACAGACACAGAAACTATAAATCTACATAAAGAATTCAGCTTAGTCCAAAACTCTGTCTTGATCTTTGTATGCCATCAAAATTTCTTCTTATCATGATTCAAATTTCCCGGGCTTGGTTTCTCACCCTGTAACACCAACATTCAGAATTAGGAGGAAGGACTGAGGTAGGAGAATTATCTCAGCTTTGAGGCAGGTTGGGCTTTATAAGTGAGTTACAAGGCAGCCTTGGCTAGAGAAGGAGAAAGATGGAGGGAGGGAGAAAGGGAAAGCAGGAGAAAGAAAGAGACACGAAGAGAGATGCTAGCTTAAAACATAATTAAAATAAAATGATTAAAGAAATGACCTTGCTGATAAGAGGATTTACCAGTGGGCTGGAGAGATGACTCAGAGGTCAAGAGCGCTGGCTGCTGTTCTGGAATATTATTTTAATTAGGCAAAGATGAACACATTTGTTTACGCTGCAGAATATTACTTTATGTAAAGGTGTGTTACTTCATTTATGCTGCATTTGTTTAATGATGTAAGGATGTGTGTTTAATTATGAGAAGATGTGTTGTATTTGTTTCACCTTGCTTGCCCAAGGCACCTGATTGGTCGAGTAAAGAGCTTAACGGCCAATAGCTAGGTAGAAGAAGGACAGTCAAGGCTGGCAGGCAGAGAGAATAAACGAGTGGAGAAATCTAGGTTAGGAAGAAATAATGAGAGTAGGAGCAGAAGACAGGATAGAATGAGGGAGACATCTGGAGCTAGCCAGACAGCCGCCAGCCAGACATGAGGAAGGGAAAGTAAGATACACAGAAGTAAGGAAAAGTAAAAAGTCCCGAGGTGAAATTTAAGTTAAAAGAGCTAACCAGACATGAGCCTAAGCTGGACTGAGGTTATAGGTGGCCTAAAAGAAAAAGCCTGATACAGGTTGCTCTTCCAGAGGACTTGGGTTCAAATCCCACCATCCATATGGCAGCTCACAACTGTCTGTAACTCTAGTTCCAAGGATCCAACAACCCCATACATGTAAGCAAAGCATCAATGCACATAAAAATAAAACAGAATCATCAAAAAATTAAAAAGAAATAGGGTTCACTAATAAATGAAAGGATAGTGTGTGTGCTGTAATTTTTTATCTAAAACCAAGTAGGTAAATATCTGCATTTACAAAATGATACGTTTCTCTGGGTTTGCTTTTTAGAAAAGGCTTACAGAAGCAAAAGCAACTCTAGGTCAAGTGCCATTGATTCTCTTAGAGTTCCTGTGAGCTCCCATGTGAGCTGAGGGCTTGAGGTTCCAAACCCCACATCAGTGCAAGCCCTCCCTGCCTGTGTGATGCTGTCCCGACAGGGCTTGTCCTTTTAGTGATCTAATCTTCTCAGAGGATTATGCCTGAGGATAATGAAACTTCTCTAAATGCCCGTGGGAATTTGAAGATAGCCTTTGAAATGAAGGTAATCTATTGCTATACTGCCTGCTAGTAAAATGGAAGTCTGTGGAAAGTGATTAACAGAGCAATTAAAAGATGCAATAAAGAAGTCTTTCAGTCTGAGATGTTGAGAAATAGGAGAAAGACAATCATTTAAAATTGATCTTAAGCTTCATTCAACCCATGTGCTTGTCTGTGATCCTCACTGGCAGGATAATGAGGCTATCTTTTTTGTTTAGTACTAGATCATGACTTTTCCATCCATTACGTAGAGCACCATGCAGAACTGGAATATTCTCTAGAGATTATTTGTTCAACTCTTCTTATTATTAGGTATAATTCTGACAAAGCGAAGCCAATCTTGTATCATTAAAATAAGATATAACTCTTTTTTTTCTTCCTTCTTTCTTGTAAGAATCCAGAGGTGAGTGAAGCAGAGCTGGTGGGATTTCTGTGTTCAGTGATGTCCTTCAGGAAGTTCTGTCACCCTCAACAGGATCAAATCTTCAGGTTTATGTTGCTTGTCATTTCCAATCCAGTGGAAACAGGGAAGCAGGTCACCTGGCTTCATATTTAAGAAAAGAGCAACAACCAAAAAAAAATGCAAAGTCATCTTTGCTAGTCTACTGTATTCCTGTCTATGAGGATAAAATTCTATTTCTAGCTGAATACCCTTGTGCCTAGCTAAAACATGGGGGCTTTATAATTAAGAGAATCCCCGGGGCAATTCATGGCTTAGGTAATACACATAGTTTTGGAGAAAGGGATCAAGATCCAGATGACATAGGTGTCTAAACATCATATCTTTGCTGAAACAAAGGTTTCCTAATATCTGGTAATATAAATTTTGTTGAACGCCTGTGGGAATTGTCTCTGTTCCCTCTAGACTTCTGCTACCATAAAGAGGTTATAGCAAAGGTCAAGATTTCACCTATGAAATGGCAAGCGTTTGTCACTTGATTTCTAGAGAGTTCTACTAATCAAATTGAAATTGATGACCAGATTAGACAGACATGGATGGGTTTCCCTTCACTTACCCTGGAGAACTTTTCCTCAAATAATGTGTTGCTTTCAAAATCAAATCCTTCTCACCACATCTTTGCTTCTTTGATGAATTTTCAAATAAAAAATATGGATTTCTGTGGTGCCTGACACTCATCATCCTAATTGATCTTTTTCTTAAATATAACATCCTTCAGTTTGTGATTACCATGCATGCTTGTTTAGCTATCTGTACAAGCTGCACACAGGTTGGCATATGGTGTGGATACCTTATTTCTGGAGCTAGATATTTTTATTTTAATAAACATCTTCTCCACCATTTCATTGAGACAAAAATGGTCAAGCATACTGAATAGGCAGGTGAGTATAAGTATGAGATTTTGTGTTAAGTTTGGAAATTAATAAGAATAATACCTTACTTTTTTTTTAGAAAGATCTATCTTGTCTTATTCTTAGAATCATACAGTTATTGTGGGAGTCCTTGTCCAAGTGTGAAAAATTTTTCTGCTCCAATGTTTTGGGATGTCTGGAACTATGCCACATGATAAGCCTTCAGTATTCACTTTCCTTTTGATCAATTCAGGGCAAGATTGCTTCCCGTTTCCCAGATCGTGGCATGTTAGCTCTTGTGGTTTGAATAAGAATGGCTTTCATAGATAACACATGTTTGAATATTTGGTCCATAGGAATGACAATATTAGTAGGTGTGGCCTTGTTGGACTATGTGTGGCTTTATTGGAGGAAGTATGACATTAGGGAGTGGGCCTTGAGGTCTCTGAAGCTCAGCCAATTCACTTCCTACTGCCTGCAGATCAAGATGTAGAACTTTCAGCTCCTTCTCCAGCACCATGTCTGCTTGTAAGCCACCATGCTGTCTGCCATGCTAATAAGAAAATGGACTCAGCATCTGACTGTAAGCCAGCCCCAATTAAATGTTTTCCTTTATGAATTGCCTTGGTCATGGTGTCTTCTCACAGTTCTGAAGTTGTCTCATTTAACTACTGGGGAAATGCTGCAGTTTCTGCTGTTTTGCTTTCTGATAGGCAGATCACTTAGTGCTGATCTGAACTTGAAGTCTCCACCATTCCTTCTATAAAGTAAGTGTCAGAACAGCACTCATTTTATTGAAGCTCAGGAAAGCTAGGTTTTTCTTTTTTTATTCTTCTAGTTTGGAAAATATATTTGTTGCATCTCAGTATGTACAAGAATAATGCACAGATGGTCCGTAAGTTATCAATGGCTCCCTTTATGATCTTTTGACCTCACCATGTTATATAAGAATTTTTCCCTCACTTGTAATCTTTCCCCTGACTAGGACATGTGATCAGTGCTCTCTAGAGACACTGCTGGGGTTCTGGGTCAACTCATATCATGAAGATAAACAATTAGCACTACAGAGCACTGTTGTTAAGCCAAGGTAATTCATAGCTTGGCTATGTTAAAGGTAGTTTCAAGGGAGGTAGTTTCAAGGGATAACAGTTGACTTACAGCAGACATATTGGGAGGTAACTCTATTGTGTATCAAGAAGCATCTGTTAGGTGGGGGAGTGAGGGTATCTGTACTCAAATAATGCTCATCCTCAAATCCAAGTATTAACATATTGGATGCTTTATTTATTTTTGTTTGTTTTTAAACAAGGTTTCTCGGTATAGCTCCAGTTGACCTAGAATTTGCTTTGTAGAACAGGCTGGTCTTGAACTTGGAGATCAGTTGCCTCTGTCCCTGAGTGTAGGGATTAAAGGTGTGTGCCATCAAGCTGGGTCTGGATTTAGATGCTTTGTTTTAATTCTGGGTCTATGCAGAAGATAAGGCAGAAAGATTGTAAGAGCCAGAGGTAGTGAGAACTCCAAAGAAACTGTTTTCCAGATACAATGGAACTGGTAAACGTATGAACTCACAGAGACTGCGAAGGCGCACAGAGGACCCACACAGGTTGAAACTAGACAAAATTCAAGTGATAAAAAGGGAAATTGACACAAAGTCTCATCCCCAACCAAGAAGATATTTGCAATTGCTAGCTGCTGGGAGTGGAAAAGTCAGTTTTCTTCAGTAGATATGTCAGCCACACCCTGGGGCAGGGGACACACTCGGAAGTCATTAGACACAGCAAACTTCATGGTTTAATCTTGGTTCTTCTTTTTTTTTTTCCTCCTGAGAAATGTGTTCTGTTCTTCTTCATCTACTTACCCTGCACCTCAAGTTTGCTGTCCTCCACTCCCCCATCTGTGCCCTCCTGGTTACCAACTACCACAGTCAAATGTAGGCATGCCATGGTGGCAGGAATCACATAAAACCCAGGGAACATATTAGACATGTAAACATATTAGAACATGTAAAGACTTGTTATGCTTGCTACTGTTTCCCAGGACTGGTACCCAAATTCTGCCCACGTGTTCAGCCTCTGGGAATTCAGATCATGGACATGCCCACTAGCCTGTCTGCTATTACTTTCATTATACACCTTTGTACTCATTATACTCTACCTGTGCAAATTACGCTTCGGGAAAATACTTCTTTCCTGGCCTGTGTGAGTTTGGAAACAACACTACAAATGGTAAGACTTCAGGGTGCAAATCATACTTTGTGCTCTCAGTTGAGTTATGACTGTTAGTAAGAGGAAATGCCAGCAATGAAATGCTACCAATAATCATTGTCACAGGATACTTTGCCTAGGACATTTAACAAAAGAAAACAGGATATCTGAAGTCAGCTGGGCATGTGTTTGGAGTGGATCTTTAACAGGACACATTTACTCCTAGATTTCTCATGCTGGAATTACCTGTGGTAGGAAAGTCACTTTATCGTGACAGTAAAACCCTAAGACACCATGACCTAAAGCAACTTTGGAAGAAAGGGGTTGATTACAGCTGATCACAGTCCATCACTGAAGGAAGTCAGGGCAGAAACTCGACAGGAGCCTGACGCAGAAACTGGATCAGATGCCACAGAGGAGTGCTGCTTATGGCTTGCTCAGTCTGCTTTCCTTTACAACCCAGGACCATACTATGTCAATCTTTAATCAAGAGAATGCCCTACAGTGTTGCCTATAGGCAATCACATTGACATATTCTCAATTGAGGGTCACTCTTCCCAGATGATCCCATTCTGTGACATAAAAACTAGTCAGCACAGAAACACTTACCAGATTTTCCTCTTGCAAAGACTGCTGTGATAAACAATGAGGGAGAAGAAATGGTTTCGATTTGGATGCTTTGAAATGTTTAAGGAGAAAATCCTGGAACCTCAACATTGGTACTTTGTGTTGCTAAAAATGAGTCCCCTATCACCTTGTAGACAGGAGTTTGGGGTTTGGGAGTAAGCACTTGCTTTGTACAAACACAAAATAAAATCCTGTGCTGGAGCCCTCAATCTAGAATAAAGAAGGGCAAGCGCTGTGCAAAGCTATTTAAAAGGCTGTGCTTTCTGTGGTCCCAGCAGCATTTTTGAAAGGTCACGATGGGATTAACTGGCTTGTTTTCTCACAGACAGCCAGAATGAAGTAAAATTGAGTTTTCTCTGAAGGATGAATGAACATATCCTAAGAACTCGGGGGAGAGGGAGACTAAAGAACAGCTGGTGGATTTCGGAGTAAGGGTTTCTCCTCTACATTGCAATCACTATACACTTCCATAAACCTCCTCATCTGACAGATTCTTAGTGAACACAGACTTTGTGCCAGATAATGATAAGAAAGAAAATCATGTCTGACTGGCACAGCTCATATAATAGTGGAATCATCGATTAGAGTCTTTTGAAGAGAAAAGACTTGGGTCATCTACAGTTTGGAAAGGGGAGAAGATGACTGCCTTGAGAGTGAGTCAGAGCTGGGGTAATTGTACCACATGAAGAGATTTTATATATGACGGGAATAGGAAGAAGGGTAAGGGCGTGGGCAAAGCCATGGCCAGGAGAAGGTAAGCCTTATCTGTAAGTGCTCAGAAGAGATCTGGACTTTGTGATATCATACCTAATGCAGACCCAGATGGAAATAATTATTTACTAAAATAAAATGGAACTCAGGAAACTTAAGGTTCCTGTGTCATGACTGAAATGTATAGATTATCAAACTATTGACTATATTTTCACGAACAGAAAAGAAAGTGATAGCAACAGAAACGCTACACCAGGAACTGAACTTAGATCATATTTGCATGTTTTGAATATATGAATGTCACAATTTCTCACAAATGCTTCTGAGGAAGGAAGGATGAGAACCATTGGTGTGTCTTCTTACCTTAAGTGCCTGGAATATAGATATTTAGAAAGTGACGTTTCAAAATAATTTATGAAAGAGCAGTGCAGACAGTTTATCACTAAGGCATCGTGCTTTGTATTTCTCATTAGCCAGGTGTAAATGGTTTGATTTTCAACCCAAGTATGCTGACTTGGTAAATATTTTTAACATTTGGTGGTAGTTACATTATTTATCAAGCGATGGTTCTTTGAGAAAGCAAAATAAAAGTGTGTATCCATCATAATTATCTATAATTACAGAACTGATAGAATGAATATCTATATGGGACTTATTATAGAGTGGCTTACAGGGAAACAAGGATCGTTCCCCAGAAGACAGTCTAAGAATCTAGTAGTTGTTCAGTTCATGAAGCTGGGTGTCTCAGCTGCTTCTCAGTATACGTCAGGATCCCAAAGAAGTAGGCTGTAATAGCAGTGAAGGGTACCCCAGCAGCAGAATATATAACTCAGCTGTAAGAATTAGGCCAAGAAGGCAAACCATTTTTTCCTTCTTCCTTGTCTTTTCCACAGGCTGCCATGAGAAGGTGTGGCCTAGATTTAGGATAAATGATCTGGATTTAAGGTTGATCTATCTCAAATGGCCCAATTAACTCAAATTCCCTCACAGGTGTGTCCAATTGCTTGGGGTTTTAGTTAATTCCAGATGTAGTCAAGTTAACAAGTAAGAAAGTTAACATCAGAAAATAATTTTGCCTGTTAAAAGGTTTTCTTCCACCCTTTATTCTGTTTTCTTTCCAGTTATGTTTTTCTGGTAATGAAATTATATTCACTTTATTCTTGGTAAATCAATAAGCATTCCTTT
Organism: Dicrostonyx torquatus; assembly: GCA_028555095.1. Classification (NCBI taxonomy): domain Eukaryota; kingdom Metazoa; phylum Chordata; class Mammalia; order Rodentia; family Cricetidae; genus Dicrostonyx; species Dicrostonyx torquatus. The sequence goes on along the minus strand of JAQHUG010000054.1, from coordinate 7,866,111 downwards.
TCTTTGCTCTCTTATTACAGTTAAGATGTACCCTTGAATTAAATTTAAGCTTACATTTAATAGCATGCAATGTACTCATTTGGTTTCTAAAGCACATAGAATATCAAATTTTAATCCAATCTCATGCTTATGAAGTTATTTACCTGTAACACATAGCATGGGCTTCTGGATAATATCAATGAGATATTGAGCACATAGAAGAATAAAATAAAAACATTTCAACTTCTAGTATCTTAAAAGTAATTTTCTTTCCTCCCTTAGCTTCAGCTTTGTTTAAATATTTCCACATCTTTTCTGTCTCATGTCATATTCCTAAGATTCATCAGTTAAACATTTTAATTTTTATTTTTTTCCTTTTTTATTGTTAAAAGAAAAATTTACATTTACTCCCCTTGTCTCAGGCCCTCCAGCTCCCCCAATACCCCACCTCCCTCCCCCTGCTTCCTTAAGAAGGGGCAGGATACCCTGCCCTGTGCGAAGCCCAAGCCCCCCTCTCCATCCCAGTCTAAGAAGGTGTGCATCTATATAGAATAGGTTCCCAAAAAGCCAATACATGCAGAAGAGATAGGTCCCAGTGCCATTATCATTAGCTTCTCAGTCAGTCCCCACTGGCAGTCACATTCAGAGAGTCCAGTTTGGTCATATGCTCATTCAGTCCTGGTCCAGCTGGATTTGATGAGCTCCCAATAGATCAAGCACACTGTCTCAGTTGGTGGGCCAGTCCCTCACGGTCCTGACGTCCTTGCTCATCTTCTCCCTCCTTCTGCTTTTCAACTGGACTTGGGAGCTCAGTCCCTTGCTCTGATGTGGGTCTCTGGCTCTATCTCCATCCATCATGTGAAATTTCTATGGTGATGATCAAGATGTTCATCAATGTACTATGGGACAAGGCTAGTTCAGGCACCCTCTCCTCTGCTGTCCTAATACCTAACTGGGGACACCCCTCTGGACACCTGGGATCCTCTCTAGAGACAAGTCTCTTGCCAAACCTAAAATGTCTCCCTTAATGTAGATATCTTATTCCCTTCTTCAATATCCACCCTTCCTCCATCTCCACCCTCCCCCACCAGCCATTAAAGGCTAGGCTCACAACCAAAAATATAACAGTTAAACATTTTAATGCCACCTTTAAAATGCTGCAGTGAATTCCTAGCTTTCAACATATATTCAAAGTAGTAGCCTTCCCAAGACATCCACATTCTAATCACTGCATATTGTATAGAAACAGGACACAAAGATTGACCAAATGGCTCACTTTAAGATAGGAAGACTATCTTGTATGACTTGTGTGATCCTTCTGCTACCACAGGGGTCCATAAAAATGGAAGAAGGAAGAAGAAATGGAGAGTCAGGGGGAAGTGAAATGAAGAATAAAAGACCCAGGGAGATGCCGTTGTTTCTGACTTTGAAGATGAGCAAAATGGAGCAGAAATCAAGAAACGTGAGTGGACCCCCTCCCCCAAAGCCAGAAAGAAAAGGGCATAGATTCCACCTGATACCTTGACTTTGGTGGATGAATCTTAGCATTAGACTTTGAAACTACTTGTGGCTGATCAGATACTGTCTTCATTTGAAGACTTTAAGTGTGTGATAATTTGTTACAGCAGCAATGACACACTAACAGATGGCCACTCCCATTATCCAGTGGATGTTGCTGTAAATATTTCCAAGCCCTTTGACACTTTGACCTTTTGTTTTCTGGTGACACCACCTTCCACATAGGAGGTTTAGATAAGTCTGAGGGGACCAGGGTTGGAGTTATGGCATCACTGTTCTATTTCTCTATACCCACACTCTGGCTGCCCCTGAAATCTCAGCTTGTTGAATGAGGGAGGCTGCATTTCTCAGTATTAGCTAGAACCTAAGCCTAGGCTCTCTCCCTCTCTTTCCTCTCTCTGTCTCTCTGTCTCTGTCTCTGTCTCTGTCTTCTCTCTCTCTCTCTCTCTCTCTCTCTCTCTTCTGTCTCGTCTCTCTCTCTCTGTCTCTCTCTCTTCTCTCTCTCTCTCTTCTGCCTCGTCTCTCTCTCTCTCTCGTAATCAGGATGTAGCTCTCAGCTACTGTTTCAGTGACTGCCTGCATGGTTTCTTTCATACAAGTTTTCATGTTCATGATGTCTCTTCACAGCAACAGAGCATTGACTAAGACAAACACAAATCATCTGGTACATGAAAATAAATACCTAGAACCGCGAGTTCACAGTGACATCCTGAACAGGGCCACCTGATTTGTATGCATGGTGTGTTCTGTGGTCTCCCTGAGTATGAGCAATTAACTAGTGTTACAGTGAATATCTGCATTTTTGTTCTTGAGAGAAAGTTCTAGAAGACAAAAGTTTAAATAAAGTAAAAATTTTACTATCTTGCTGAAATACTTTAAAAGCATCCTCACCCCTTTATCTGTTGTCTAATATAAATTATTTATATGTTATATAATACATGTTATATATTGTCTAATAGTTACTAGTATGGATCAGAGGCTAGGTTGTTCTTTTAAATTTTAATCTTTGTGATTTGCAAACAGTAAAACTGATGGTTTAGTGTACAAGCCTATGAATTAGCTCACATATATATGCATACTTCTAAAAGTTTAATGATTGTGAATAATTGCTTTTGAGATAATCGATGCATAAAGTATACAAAATAGGTACAGGTCATTTTGCCCAGGGGACAGGATTGTTTTAGTATCTGTTGATTTGTGACTATTCTTTTTCTCTAGTGGTTTTTATTTGAACCTTCACCAAGAAGTAATTGATTATATTTGTGGGTCCATTGTTGAACTTTTCATTGTGTTCTACTGATTTATGCATGTACCATTTTGCCAATACCACACTGTCTTGCTGATGCTGTAATGTCTTCAAAGCCCTGTGTGGTTCCTTTCAATTTATTCACATCTTTCAAAATTAGCAGAGATGTTCCAGTGCCTTTCCACCTAAACTACAGTCAGGTTAGCTAACCGAACAGAAAAGGCTGCTGGTGCTTTGACTACAATTGGCTCGTCTCAGTAGATCCATATGAGACAATTCATTCCTCCACTCCCTTAAGTTTTCCAACCAAAGAAGATGACCTCTAGTTCAAAGTGTTTTCTGCTATCATTCATCAGCTTTTTCTCTAATCATTTTCCAGGTCCTTACACACAATATTAATTTTTCCAGTCACTAACCATGCTATTGCTTAAGAAGTATGCCTTTTCAGTTGTTCATTGCTGTAAATAGAAATAGGACAAACATTTATGTGCTGGCCGGGTTTACTACAATTATTCAAAATCACTTAGTTACTGGAAATTTCTCTATTTAATGTACTATTTGAGGTTTTCTATATAGACAAAGCTTCATCTTTTCCAGGCTACACATAGATTATATTTGTAAGTTATTGTACTGTTGAGGATTTCCTTTATGGTGTTGCATAAGAGTGACAAGAACTTTGTGCTTGCTTTAGTCCCAATATTAGAAGAGGAAACACTCAGTCTTTGCCAGCTAAATACACTGTTGTAGAGATCATGCTGAGAAAGTTTTCTATTGATAATTTCATGTAAGTTTTATTGTGAATTAATAATGATTAAAATTATTAATTAATAATTTAATATTAATAATTTGGTCAACTTGAATTGATACAGTTTCATAGTTTTCTGCTTTGTAGACTGATATAATGGTGAAATATAATAATTCAGTTTTGAAAATAGAGCCAGTCATGCGTATCTAAGATAAACACCATTCAGTCATGGTGTATTTGAGATTAAGGGAGACAGTGGAGAGAGGATGTGTGTGGTGCTGAATTTAATTTGTTAATGTTTTATTGAGATTTTTGCATCTAAATTCTTGATGGACATTGGTTTATATTCTGTCACTTCTGTTATCCTTTTCTCTTAGTGAACCACTGAGTTTATTTGGGTTATTTACAGGAACATGGGTGAAATGCAATGCAAGTATCGGATACACAGGATATCTGATATGTGGCTCCCGTGAAAGGGTCGTTTGAGCCCCCCATTGATTGCAACTCACAGGTTAACAATCACCAGTTTGAGGCTGGAGAGATGGCTCAGCAGTTAAGAGCATTTGCTGCTCTTCCAGAGGACCAGGGTTCAATTCCCAGTACTAGCTTTGTGGTTTATAAGGTTTAACTCCCATTCTAGTGGCACCGATGCTCTTCTTCTGACCTCTGTAGGCACCGCACGAGCACACAGATAAAACACCCATACACATAAAACAAAAAATAAAGAATCACTGGTTTGGACACTTTATAGATTTAAAGTAATTGGTCCACATATTTCATTTCTGTCATCAACTGTATATGACATGGACTTTTTATTGGAACTCACTCTTTTCTGTTATAGTGTCTGCATGATTTGTTAAAATGTTCTCTTCTTTGTGACTATTGTCAGACTCTTTGCATTTAGACCTAAGCCCTGTGTGGACCAGTCAGTGGCCAGTCTCAGACCCGGGAACTGACTTTTAGTTTTCGGTGTCTCCCATATGATTAAGGCCAGATTCATACAAGCACAGTGTGGGATGAGCCCAAGAGATAAAACGCTAAGCTTGTTTCGGCATGATTTCATCATTTTCCAGTTTTCTGAAATTCTCTTTTTCAGTTTCTTTTTTCCACAGATAGCTAGAATCGTTATTATTTTACCCAAAGCTTTTATGTCCCTGGATAAGCAGTAGAGCGACAGTGAAGTTCCCTCATCTCTCAGGTCCAGGGAGAGAGCTTCCCTATGGAGAGGAAGCTTCCCTTTCCTCAGAATTAGGAACTCTAGCAAGTAATCCTTGTTCCCTGGGGAAGTCCGTTAGTGATGCTCATCTGGAGAGCTCCCTATGACCCACTCTTCTGTTGCTGCAGTAAAATACCCTGCAGGATAGAGGGCGATCGCGATAGGGAAGTCCAGGCAGAGAGGAGGCTGGACGTGCTGGTCCCATTACATCGAGAGCCTGGGAGAAGAGAGCCATTGCTTCTGCTGAACTCATTTTCTCTGTTTTACACAGTCCAGGATCCTAGCCCAGGGAACGGCCTATCCAAAGTCTTTAAATCTCAATTAACCTTATCAAGACAGTCATCCACAGCATGCCCAGAGGCCAGAGTCTAGATCCTATCCAGCTGAAAAACTGAGGTAAGCTACCAAACCACTGATCCTACTTAGAGATTTAGGGTGGTCTGAGTTTAGGATGGGGCAACAGTGAGGAAATATGCACTACAAACTGTTGGTTCCTTGGCATTTTGAAGCCCTCATCTCCCTAAAAGCCCCCTCACTTCTCTCTGAAAAGCTATGTGGTTTTCAGTCTTAAAATATCTATCCACTGTGGCTTGCAGGTTTTATACTACACCCAGTGGGAGATAAATGGGAGAAGGTGCTTACTCCCTTGTAACATGAGGGGCCTGCTTGTTGGGGTTACTGTCCTGCCCAGTACCCCATAGCCGGCAAGCCC
>JAQHUG010000054.1:7848506-7858735 GCA_028555095.1 Dicrostonyx torquatus | reverse complement strand
TCCTGCACCACTCCCTCTTGCTGGAACTGGGCAGAAATGTTTTTAGATTGGAGGGTGCTATGCTTTGAACTGAATGACTTTGCAATTATAAATTTGGTGGAAAACACTGAGTATCCCAGGGGCATAGTGGTGCTGATGGGATTATTTAGGGATCAGAGTTAAATAGCTTCACCCAGGGCCACCCCAGCTCCCACGCTCATCACCTCCTGTCGCTACCAGGCTGTCCTGAAAGTCTTACATGAGTGAATCATGGTTCCTTTCAACTCAGAAAAATAATTTTCTGTAAACCTTAGTATCACAGGACAGCAAGATCCACATTGCAGAACCACGCTTTGATAAACCTGTCTTCACTAGCTGTCTACTGACGGTTCACTTCGGCAACACTGGCCAATTGTATCGCCATTTCATTACCTGCCAGAAAGCCTGGAGACGATTTCACTAAGTTCTGCGGCTTAACTCTAAGTTGCTAAAATTCTTTTTTTTAGATTGTTAGTTAACCTGTTTGGGGCAGGGGGGGCGTGGAAACGGTGCAGGTCGACACTGCTCCGACGTGCACAACAGATGATTGCATGTAATTTGCTGGAATCCTTCTTGCATTTACGTTACCAGAAAATCTCCTGTAAGCAGTTTAGTTGCTCACACACTGAAAAGTATGTGGATTAGGGTGGGAAACTCTGTGGGAACTGATGAACACTGAGGACGCTGGCTGACCCTGTGGAGTCTGCTTTTCTCCGCCCAATGATCAGCTTAGAGTAAGAAAATTACCCCGAAATGGACTTTAGAGACAATTAACCTAGCCTACAAGTAAGAAGAAAAAACAGTAAATGAGTTGTTTTAGGCTCCATGGATAGTGGATGTCAACTATAGGCCTATAGTGTCTGTCTCCTCTCTTCCCACCTACTGTGCCATGCTTATTGAGCAATTTTGTATCACTACAGCTGGCATGGCGTTCAGGGTATTCCAAGTTACCAACTGTAATAGATACACACGGAACTTAGAATCATTTGGTTTGGGATCTGTATCCTGGATTAGGTCCTATCTCAGGCTGTTGACTTCCTTTATATACTTATACTGGCTTTCAAGGTGAAGGTCGAGGGGACAAAAGGCTGGGTTCATCACCCAGCACTTTGGTCATAGAGCAGACCGTCCTAAGATTTCTCAGTGCTGTGTACCCGTCTGTGTGGTCCCCAACAGTGACAGAGACAAATATCCCCTGAATATGTGTGGCTAGCTCCAGGCTGATGGGTGGATCTGAGGGTTCTCTGGCCCTGGTGATCCTCTGCAATGAGTCACCGGTTATAGATCTGTGTTACAGAATTTCCTCCAAGTTAAAGAATATATAACCAGAGGCCAGCTTGTTCTTTTTCTTCTAATTTGTATTTATTATACTTTCTAAAGATGGCAAAACCATTGAAGAATTGTTATCAAAAATCCTATTTGCCTACTTGAAGCTTCTTTAGGCAAATAAAACCAGCAATGTAGGAGCCAGACGCTCACAAGTGCCTCATTAGATAGTCTGGAACATTCTTTTCCTGGTTCACTTCCTTCCAGCCAGCTTCAGATCTCGGAGAACTGCTAAGTCTCCAGGTTCTTGTCGTCATCTCTGTTGACATCTAAGAATAAGAGGTGTGAGATGTTTCTAGATTCGGCTCTTGCCAATTTCTGTTTCTCACGATCTGAGCAGTCTTGAGAGTCCAGGTTGTGTCCTCCACCTCATTTGCCCTGGGCTTGGCCAAGTTCTCTGATTACCACTCCCTCTGATCAGTGACATCTTGTCATGGGCTCACCCTGTATACAGAACACGATATCTCCATGCACCGATGTCATTGTTGAATGAGTTACACGCTTGACACTGAATTATAACAGAAGAAGAGAACAGAAAGATTTGTTTTTAATGTAGTTTTTTTTTTTTTAGAAAAAGAGGGGGTGGAGTAAGGGACAGGTTCCTGGTAGTAACTGTAGCCAGTATTTGCTCAGTTCTTCACTTTAATCCGGCTAGGTTATCATATCAAATGCTTTAACAAGTGATGACAGCTTCTAAGGATGAAGAATCAGGGTGGATCCCAGGAACTGTGTTTACTTCAAAGATCTTGCTCTTCTGAGTACTTCAGCATTTTATCTCTAGTCTAAACCAGTACACGAGGGGCTGGAGAAATGGTCCAGCAGTTAAAATATCTGCTGCTCTTTCAGAGGACCCAAGTTCACTTCCAAGCACCCCTGTTGAGGGGCTCAACCATCTGTAACTCCTGCTCCAGGGGATCAGACTCCTTCTGGCCTCTATGGGCACTTTGTGGCTGGCAGACATGCATGTATAGACACAGAACTTGTACACACACACACACACACACACACACACACACACACAATCAATCAATCCTTAAACCATTGTATAAGAGGCCTTGGAAACTCTCTTCCAACTAGATAACGACTTTTTCTTTCTGTAGAAACAATGTAATTGATGATCATTGTAAAGAAACAGCCACCTCAAGGACCAGCTGTCAAACTGGCGTCTGCAATCTAGATGAGGTATGATTTGCCTACTTGTATTTATAGATTTTTGTTCGTTTTGGAACTATTTGTACCTTAAGATCTTCGAAGGACCCCCAGTCTGTGGTATGGTAATCTGCAGGCTGAAAATTTATACTCAACAGCCTAGAGAAGGTCCTTTGATTTTTTTATTTTTTATTTTTTGATTTTTTCGAGACAGAGTTTCTCTGTAGCTTTGGAGCTTGTCCTGGAACTAGCTCTTGTAGACCAGGCTGGTCTCGAACTCCCAGAGATCCACCTGCCTCTGCCTCCCGAGTGCTGGGATTAAAGGCGTGCGCCACCACCGGCTGGCTGAGAAGGTCTTTTTAAAGGATTTTAGTGAGGATTGACTGAGGTCAAGACCTGGATCTAGGCTCCTGGACTTACAGATTTGATACTTGAACTTTTTTGCAACAGTACGTATCAGAAAGGATTCCAGGAGGTGTTTCCGGATCCTTGGCTTTGCTGTGTACTCTTTGAACATAAGCAAAACAAAACAAAAGCCCTGTAGCTACTGGTTTATGACCATAAATATCAAAACAGAGAGGAAGCCAAAACCATGAGAAAGCCATGGGAGCATGTGTGTGTGTGTGTGTGTGTGTGTGTGTGTGTGTGTATGTGTGTGTGTGTGTGTGTGTGTGAAAATAACCACCAACAAAAGTAATGAACATTTATTAGCAACCTTCTGCATAGTGTCTTATTTGTAATACACTTTAAGAAATAGACACTTGAGCCAGGCAGTGGTGGCGCACGCCTTTAATCCCAGCACTTGGGAGGCAGAGGCAGGTGGATCTCTGTGAGTCTGAGGCCAGCCTGGTCTACAGAACGAGTTCTAGGACAGCCAGGACTGTTACAGAGAAGCCCTGTCTCAGAAAACCAAAAAGCAAGCAAGCAAACAAACACAAAAAGAAATAGACTTGCTGAGAGCCGCCATCAGGATGCTTCCCTGTGGACTGGTGGAAACATTTAGTTATCCGGTGTTTGCCGCCATCTAGTGGACAAACTGAGTAACCTACTTTTTCTCGCTAGCTGTAGACCACATCTGTCTGTGTCTCTGTCTATTCTTCCCCGACATGACTTGTAGTGTTACCAGTGAATGTGGTTATCAGTGAGGAGACGCCCTTCTGGAATTTCTGTAGTCGTTTACCAACACTTTACAAATAAGACATGAGAATGAAGAGGTTGAAAGATGTCTCCCAGCTCACACAGCATCTAAAACTGGACATCATACATCATACATCATCCAGTCTCTACTATGATTCAATGTCACAAATAGGAAATAAGAGGCCCTTTCCACTCGCTGATCCAAAGCTTGGTGTCTCTCCTGAACTACTGTGCGCCCTCTACATAGACACTGAAGCATGCTTTGTTCTGGCTGTCAGCTCTCAAACTCGTGGAAGGAAAGAGGTTGTGTGCGATCTGAGAATATGCATGTGTCGATGTCTGGTTATGTTTTTGCTTGGACCTGTTTATATAAACACATGTGCAATCTTCTCCAGTAATCTAGATTAACTTTCCATTTCTTGGGCACCTAAAGCCAGACTTGATGGTAGTAAGCTTCTGGTGAAATTTTTATTTAATTACTTGTTTCTCCAACATATTTTTTATTGCTTCTTTGGGAGTTCCACATAATGCACCCTGATCACATTCTCTTCCCAGGCTTCCCAGGTCCACCCCCACCTTTGTGATCTCCCCAAAGAAAAGAGAAAAAACCAAACAAGTCCAGTTTGCGTTGCCCACCATGAAAGAAAAGACTTTCAGAGGATAAAGAGTGGTGCATAATTCATGCGGTATCCAAATGCACCTGGTGCGTGCACACGATACACACAACATACAGCTCACACAGTGTGCACAGACACTACAATAAGTATGTAAGCAGACATAGTGCATACAAACAATACATGCATTATTAAGTACATGTAGCGCTCTTGTAATCAGAGTTGCCAGAAGAATTTTGCAGCCAGATTCAAAGAAGCTTGTTTGGAGACAGTTTTCAATACTACCTTTGAAATTTATTATGCATATTAATAACATTGCAAGATACATCCACCTAACACTTATAAAACTCCAAACAGCAGTTTTGTAAATATGGACATGTAAAGATAGTGACATAAAATAGTAGATTCTTCTTTTGGTCACACTTGTTAATTTTTTTTCTTAAATCAAAACTCTCTGGAAAAACAAAACCTAATTATCTGGTGCTCTTCCTTTGAAAACTAGCAGGGAGCTTGGACAGGGACAAACCTAGACTCCTAGCCGGGAAGAATCTGTTTGGGTAGATGAACTCCACTGGATGAGGGGTCCCACAGAGTTTCACTAACTTTGCCCCTTTTTGTAGTTTCTGTGTGCATCTTAGATAGTCTCACACATGGAAGTCATCACCCAGACTCTTCCCACCTTCAAGCATCTAATAGCATCATCTTCAAATTGTAGAATTAAAAAAATTAAAATATTTTAAACAGGAAGAAAGAAACAAAACAGCTACAAAACACCTTTAAAACAAAGCCATTCAAAATATAAGTACTTTAAATAGACTTTATATTCGGATTTTACATATGACTGGTCTTTATCCAACCAGTTAATTTCAAAGCAGCCTGAGCTATCGGCATCTCACAGTCTATTTGTGAAGATAGATGTGTTTAGCACAATGCTTGGCATATGGCAGTAGTAAAATAATTGTTTTTTCCCCAACTTCAGTTAGTGATCGTGAAATTAACTAAGTTTAGGCTTAGCTAAGTTGGACCGTCAGTCAGATAGCATCTGTCTTGACCCATCCTTCATTCCAGTCATTTGGAGCTAATTCTCTTCCTTGGGCAACAATGCTTCAGTGTCTTCAAAAGAAAGGTTTTTCCTGAATGTGTCAAGCGTGTCTCTGTTCTAACATATCTGGGGCTGTGCTGCCTGCCATAGCAGAATTGAAGTTAAGGTAACGCAGGGGAGATGATAGCCTTTCTCCTCCTCAGAATATGTTACCTATGGCTGGCGTCACAAGAGAAAAGATAAATTGAAGTAGGCTACCCTTCAGCTGCGTAAGAACAGGGCTAGATTCCTTACGCCTTGCCTTACTATCACTGGGCAGCAGACATTAACCAAACAGGTCTGACAGAGACACTTTTGTGGTGAGCTCTATACAGGTAACGAAATTGTTGGCAGCAAGGTCGTGAAAAAATTTCCTTGGAGATTTTTTGGGAAACCATAGTATACCATACTATATCTCAGGCTATGGGGAATTTCAGCTACATTACACATGGGAACAAAACAATAACATCCTGTATATGATGCTTTCTTTTTTATGTTTCTTTTTAAAAGTGACCCATAAGGCCATAAAAATTGTACATATTGATTGGAAGCTGTATAATGTTTCAAAAATATGGATGTACTGTATCATGTATAACACAGGGCAAGTATGTAATTCTCCTTAATCATCTCAATCATTTATCATTTTGTTTCTGTGTGTATGTGTGTGAGTGTGAATGTGTGTGCGTGCTTGAGTGTGGAGGCCAGAGGACAACCTTGGATTCTTCAGGAGCTGTACACTTTGTTTCATGAAACTATGTCTGTCACTGACTTAGAATTCACTGATTAGGCTAGGCTGGCTGGCCAGGGAGTCCTAGGGATTCTGCCACACCAGAGCAGGGGCTCTACAATACTGTCATCCATGCCTGACTTATGCTTTACATTGGGTCCAAGGATGGAGCTCAGGTCCTCATACTGTATAGGAGGCATTCCATTGACTGGGCTATATCCCAGCCCACTTATGCTGAAACTTTCAAAGTCTTTTCTCTAGTTCTTTGCAATGTACTATCATTGTGGTATAGCATTTTTAGACTCAATTGTCTTATCCAAATTAGAATATGATTTTCTTTCCTACTGGGTCAAAGATGGAAGGCTAGTTATAATGACTATCTGTCAGGGACCAGCCTCAACAAAAATACCACTAGGCAGGGTAGAAGCATTGAAATTTAGGGATATTAGTAAAGAATGTGAAGACAAAAATAAAATAATAAAACAGAAACATACAGAATAGCACCAGAAGGGAGTTCCAGTGAATACTGAAATCACCTGTGCTTAATTTCTAATTGCTTAAAATACCCCTGATCCCAAAAGGTAGGAGTAAGACAAAAAACTGCATTAACATGATACTAGGAAATGAACATACCAGTTGAATGTCATGGGTTACATCCATAGTTAAACATTGTGTTGCTAGAACAAAGCAAGCCACACTCACACCCTAGACCAAAACATTCCATGGGCAAACCACTCCCTGGGTGAAATCTAATGTTATCTCCTTAAAGGAACTAGAACCTTAGTTGGGTCCTGAGACTTTAGTTTGAAGTAGGAACATATCTACTTCTCTATTTCTGAAATACAAGGCCTGGCTATTAGTCACACCTGTTGACAATAACCTTGAGAGAGCAAAACTTTCTAATCTAAATCTAGGTGGGATCATTGTTTGAGGCAGAAACACAATAACCTTGAAGGAATAAAGATAAGTTCCAACTCTCTGATCTTTGGTCAACGTTGGAAATAGGCTCACATTTTTGGACCTCCACAGCCATCACACTCTTTAGCTCAGTTACATTATCATCTTTGTATTATATGAGACCTTTTTCTTGCTTAATTTTACCTATTCTCAACGTTCCATCTCTCTCTTCCTAGTTTATGTGATTCCTATGAAAATCATATATTCTTGTTAAATATAAAATTTTATTTCATATGCTTGTATTTTTTGTAAATTTCTATATGTGTATGATGTATGCAGGTGTCACATGCATGCAGTGTGTTTTCCTCTATTGTTTTGTGGCTCATTGCCTTAATGCAGGGTCTTCCACCAGCTCAGGAGCTCAATGATTTGGCTAAGCTGGCTAGTCAGTGAGTTCATGAGAGCCACCTTCCTCTACCCCTCTAGCACAGGGTTACAAGCACAGGTACAAAAAGCCATGCTTGGCTTTTTAGATTAGTGTTAAGGATTTGATCTCATGTCCTTATGCTCACAAAAAAGTGCTCTTATCTACTGAACCATCTTTTCAGTGCCAGATTTTAAATTTATGTTGATAATATCTAAAACATCTTATAGCTCTTCTTCTTATTGCTAATCCTATGATTTTAAAATCCAACCATCTTACTACATGTCCATCTCCTGGTGTCTTTTAATCATGTGTACTACATAGAGTGTATCTTTCACATCATAGTTGAATACTATGGTGGGGTTGGATACATAGTTTTCATTCGATTCTGTCTTTGAAAATGTTACCACAATACCAGGAGCTTATTACAACCTCTACCATGTATTTATTTGTACATTCTCACTACAATCATGAGAATCCCTACTCTGACCACATCTACTGATGTGTGTTCAATTTTAATAAAGACCTATGTCAGTTTCAAAATTAACACATATCATCACAGGAAAGAATTTTGTGTATGTAATTTTACGTATGTAATGACTTGGGTGTATGTCAAGCATGATTTGACTAAAAACAAAAGAAAATGCTCCATTTTTAAATTTTTATTATAGTTAATATTGTTATTATTATTATTCCTTGAGAATTAATAACACATATGTGTGCATTGTTTTTTGGATCATATGAACTCTCTGCTTCTCTCTCTAATTCCTCCTAGATCCTTCAGACCCCAGAAACTGCTTGTCCTCCTCTTTCCTTGGTTGTTATAGCCCAAGTCTGACTCATACTGCACATGCTGTCAACATTCACTCTTGAACCCCAAGGAAGCCTTTGCCATCAGATTCATGCAACAGCAGAAAGAAAGCACAGACATGACATAAAGAATTCAAATCTGAATTGTCTTGGTTAAATGACTCCAAGGGGAAGTGCTGTCTCTCCTTAATGAGCACAGACACATTTTTGATGACTCAGAGTCAATCACAAATGTGTTTGTTTAACCCATGCATCTGAGAACTGGAGGAAGGCTAGACTGTAAAGCAATGGACTTGGTTGTTTGAAGGAAGGAATTTCTCAAGATAGGGAAGCTTTTATTTAGTTTCATGGTGTCTTAGTTAATTTTCTATTGCTGTGAAGAGATACCATGATGAAGGTAACTTATAAAAGAAAGTATTTAATTGGGGGCTTGCTTATAGTTTCAAGTTAGGTCAGAGCCATCATGGTGGGGAGCATGTTAGTAAGCAGGCGTGGTTCTAGAACAAGAGTGGAGAGCTTACATCTTATGAGCAAGTTGGAGGCAGAGAAAGTGGGGAGAAGAAGTGGGAGAGGCACAGGGACAGGGAGGGGAAGAGGAAGGGAGAGAAAGAGGGGGAGAGACAGGTTGAATCTGGCATGGATTTTTGAAACTTCAAAGCCCATCCCCAGTGACAGACTTCCTCCAACAAGGCCACATCTGCTAATCCCTCCTAAATAGTTCCAGAAAACAACTGGAGACCAAACACTCAACTTTCTGGGCCTAGGTGGGCCATTCTCATTCAAAGCACCACACATATGTACTTTGGTTACATTTTACTTTATGGTTACTTTTCTCTTCCCTCATTCAAGTCTATAGTAAAAGAGAGATGAAAAGCAGAAAGATATGGAAAATGTGGTTTAGTAATATGTCTGAGAAAGTTTAAACTTTTAGACAATGAGAATGTGGATGAAAAGTATCTGTAATTTTTAAATAAATTAACACTACTAAAGAAAAATCTCATGGTTTCCACTGGAACAATAGGAAATATACCCTTGGGGCATAACCCCATCCATGTGTGGTTTCATCTTGTGGAATCCCAAATTTGAAAAGAGAGTCTAAACTGAAAATGCCTCTGAAGCATTTCCCTCTCAAAAACAACCATACAGGAAAGCATTTCCCCAGAGTCAGAATGCAAAAGCTAGCAGAACAGTAGCCCAAGGAGGGCAGGCTCCCCCCCCCAAGCTGGTAGCCGAATGTGGCAGCATTGAACATTATCTACATGGAACTAGTTTTATAGGCACAAAAGGTGCAACATTGAGGGGTCACAGAGTCTTGTGTCATGGTTCCAGGGAGCTGTCGATGATAGACAATCTGTAGTAGGATATAGACAATATACAGTAGGTTGTAGACAATGTGTAGTGGGATGTAGACAATACATAGTGGGATGTAGACAATGCATAGTGTGATGTAGACAGTATGTAGTATGATGTAGACAGTATGTAGTGGGATGTAGACAGTATGTAGTGGGATGTTGACAACACGTAGTGGGATATAGACAGTATGTAGTGGAATGTAGACAGTATGTAGTGGGACATAGACAGTATGTAGTGGGACGTAGACAGTATGTAGTGGGACGTAGACAATATGTAGTGGGATGTAGACAACACGTAGTGGGAGGTAGACAGTATGTAGTGGGGTGTAGGCAACATGTAGTGGGATATAGACAGTATTTAGTGGAATGTAGATAGTATGTAGTGGAATGTAGACAGTATGTAGTGGGAAGTAGGCAGTATGTAGTGGGACGTAGACAACACGTAGTGGGATGTAGACAACATGTAGTGGAATGTAGACAGTATGTAGTGGGACGTAGACAGTATGTAGTGGGACGTAGACAACACGTAGTGGGATGTAGACAGTATGTAGTGGGACGTAGACAACACGTAGTGGGATGTAGACAGTATGTAGTGGGACGTAGACAGTATGTAGTGGGATGTAGACAGTATGTAGTGGGATGTAGACAACAAGTAGTGGGAAGTAGACAGTATGTAGTGGGATGTAGACAACAC
>JAQHUG010000054.1:7816455-7842115 GCA_028555095.1 Dicrostonyx torquatus | reverse complement strand
TTTCTTTCTTTCTTTCTTTCTTTCTTTCTTTCTTTCTTCCTTTCTTTTTCTTCATTGCCGTCTTTGTCGCCTTCTTCTTCTTCTTCTTTTTCTTCTCTTTCTCCTCCTCCTCCTCTTCCTCCTCCTCCTCCCCCTCCTTCTCTCTTTCTCTTTCTCTCTCTTTCTGCAATGCTATGGATTGAATAAATCTGTGACTTGTGTATGTTACTCAAGCTCTGTTCCCAACAGAACAGCTCCCTCTCCCAGATAAATCTGTTTGGATAAGTGGTTAGGGCTTTATATTTGTTTGCAGTGGGAAGGCCACTCATGTCCTTTATCCATTTCAGTATCTCCAAACTCCAGCCCTGCCCCTGTTTCTGCAGGCCATGGTATAAAGCATGAAAGAAGGGCCACACAGCACTTATCTAGACATTTACATCTCTCTAAGTGGGCAAATATGTGGTGGCAACGATCTGGAAATTCAAGTTTAAAATCCTTAGTTACTTCTGAGCATCACACCCCACTCTCTGTGTGTGTATGTGTGTGTGTGTTGTGTGTGTGTGTGTGCGTGCATATGTGTGTGTGTGTGTGCATGTGTGTGTGTGTATGTGAGAGAGAGACAGAGACAGAGGCAGAGGACAGCTTTTGGGAGTTGATTCTGGATCTTTACAATGTGAGCTATAGAGATGCAACTCAGGTAGTCAGGGTACTAGCCCTTTCATAGCAGAACATGAGTAGTCAGCCTCCAGTTAGTAGCCTGTCCCTTTCTTTTCTAAGTCCCAACTTTGCTCATCTCCATGAGGACTTCACATGTAATCCCTGTGTCAACCTTGACCCATACCCCTATAAACTCTATCTATAGACTATAAAAAGTGCCTCTGGTGGCCTTAGTATCTAGTGTTGTTTAGTCACTGTGGAGTCTACATGAAGAGGAGGCCTGTGCAGGGGCTGGAAGTTTGCGTGGAATTCTGCCTACTACTTCCATTTCTGTGGAAGGAGAAAGAACGGACTCTTAAGGGGTACCTCTCTAATGATTTCTGGACTCATTGGGAGGGTCCTGGCTAGAGGAAGGCTGTAATAGACTTCCCAGTGTTGCTCAGAGCTGGGGATCTGCATCTAACACAGGGGTGGGTTGGGTGCTAATATTCCTTTTTGACACTAAAGAAATATTCTTTTCATTTAATTTCCAAGAGACACAGTTGCTGCCTGAGGTGGTACGGAGGTGACTTTTCTATTTTGGGAGTAAAATGAACTATAAATCATGAGAAGAGACATCTCCTTGGAAAAGTCTTTTTGTTCTGTTCTTCCCACACCATGCAAATAGGAACTCAAGCTCCCTATTTAATGACAATGGGGCAACCTTAAATAGAGGCTGGGCAGTAGGGAAAAGAGATAACCTTTAGTCAAAACCTCGCTTAATATAGTTAGCTGCATTAAAACCCACTGCTCTTGAATTTAAAAGAAAATAATGTATTGATTTAATTATGTGGGTATGGATGAAAGTTCCTAATTATGAAAATCTCTTCATCATTGATTATTGCAGGGGTTTCTGTCCTGCCTGGTTCCCACAATCGTTAAGTCCCAAAGAAATCACAGAGGTCTACATTAGTTATAAACTGATTGGCCCATTAACTCAGGCTTCTTCTTAACTCTTTTTTTATTAGCCCATTATTCTTGTCTATGCTAGCCATGTGGCTCAGTACCTTATTCAGCAAGGTCGTCACATCTTGCGTCTTCTATGGCTGGGTCACGACTGCAGACTAGGACTTCTTTCTTCCCAGAATTTTCCTGTTCTTGTTGCCCTGCCTCTACTTCCTGTCTGGTTGTCCTGCCTATACTTCCTGCCTAGTTACTGGCCAATCAGCATTTTATTAAAATGCAATTGACAGGGTACAAACCATTGTCCCACAGTAATTGATATTGTTTACAATTTATGTAAAGGATGAAAGCAGTCTCATCTTAAAAAGTATGGTGGGGATGGGGTGTGCTATCTGAACCTTATTCCTAATTTGTTAAACTGTGCACTGGGATGGATGGCACTCAAACAGATTTTTGACTCAGAGTGATAGAAGTACTATGTTTTGTAGCAATGAGCAGAGGGTGCTGGGATTTTATAGGTTAGCAAATTTCTAGACTGAAGTTTACAGGGCTTTTGTTTTTTTGTTTGTTTTTCCTGGGTCTCAAATTTTTGAAAGGTGATAATGACTGGCTTGTGTTTTTGGGGTGAAAAGGGAGATCACGAGTGGATATTGCTCCTGCTGAAGGCACCCAGAGAGACCTCCTTTCTGTGCACAAGCCCAGCTGTTTGTCATTCCTCATACTGCAGAGTCTAGAGTGACCCATGTCATAGACAGGCTCCTGAGAAAATTGGCATTTCTTTTTATACAAGTACTTAGACCACAGCATGCCTTAGTTGTGTTTCAAGGATAACAAGAAATGAAAGAAAAAGAAGAGTTGTGAATCTCTTTTCATAATTTACCCAAATTGTGATTGATGACAATGCTGCCTAAAACATTTTCACCTGCTGGGAACTTGTCCACTATATCTCTGATCAAGACCCATGGAAACACATTGTGATGCAGCTGTGTCATTAAACACTGACTCTGGATGGCCAGTGAACAAGAGCAGTAAACTTATTTGAATCAAATCAAATCAAATGAATGAAGTGTATGAGATCCTGCCACTTTATGTTCTTCCCTCTTTTCCTCTACCATTTCCCCAGCTACTTCAGCTATTCCATTTCCCCAGCTACTTCAGCTATTCCATTTCCCCAGCTACTTCAGCTATTCCAATTATCCAGCTACTTCAGCTATTCCATTTCCCCAGCTACTTCAGCTATTCCATTTCCCAGCTACTTCAGCTATTCCATTTCCCAACAGTCAGGCCACATTTAGGTATGTACACACCCTAAGATGGAACCGCTTGCCAGTGTCCTACTCCCATTGGTGAGGACAGATGTCATTCCAATCGTTAAGGATTTTGATCTCAACTTTCCTCATTCTTGTCCCCACACAACTTAGGAAAGTATTTGTTTCCCATTTGTTTCCGTGTTTCAATGAATTGACATTTTCAAGGACACACTGCTTTGGAGAGTGCTCATCAATTCTGTTTGAGGAAGGAGCCCTGTAAGGTGGCTAGGCTGCTGACAGGGTTGTGAGTAGAAAGGATTTGTACATCTCTTGGAAGTTGGACTTGGAGAGAATTTCCTGGTATAAAATGCTTTCTCCCATTTGTGCACATCAAAAACTTATAGCATACTGATTCCTTTGGCTTCCACTATGTTTTTTTTTCTCCCAAAGCAAGTATTTTTTGGGAAAGAGAACAACAAATTCAAATCAATTTAAATTATAAGACCAATTTGGCTATTAATAACATCAAATGTAGTAATACAAATGCATTGAAAAGAATTGAAAGATAATTTAAAACTAGGGCACTATAGCCATGTATCAAAGTGCTAGAATCTGTGAAGAAGTTTGAGTAGAAGCGGGGTTGCTCACAGTATTAGGGAGAGTCCAAGGCTGGAGGGAGAGGTGCCTGGAAGCTGTCATTGGCCTCCTTTCTGTTTGCCCAGGGAGGTTTTCTAGAGCCTGATTGAGTAGACAGTGGCAGCATAATTTATTTTAATTATGTGATATGTCATCTTCCCATGCATCATGACTAGAATCTCTGGACATGCTCAAAGATCTGTATTCTGTAAGACAGTCTTGTTGTCTTGAAAATTCTTCTACCTGAAAAACTTCTACCAGAAAGTTGTAGTAGATGTCAAAACACTGCTCAAATTTATCTGCGTATATCCAATCACCAGTTTCACTGTTGAGAGAGGATGTATAGAACTTAAGCTAATTATGAGCTCCAGTATGGAGCCCCAATACATCTTTCTATGTGTATGTTTCCTAGCAATTAACCTTCAAAGAGTTAATTAACCCTCTTGCGCCCCAGTGTCCTCATCTAAAATTTGAGGATACTAGCACTATCTACTGCTGTAGGATAAAACTCTTGTACCCTGAAGATTTGTCTTATATTGGTTTAATAAAACACGGATTGGCCAGTAGCCAGGCAGGAAGTATAGACAGAGCAACCAAACTAGGAGAATTCTGGGAAGAGGAAAGGCTCAGTCTGCAGTTACCACCCAGATGCAGAGGAAGCAAGAGGAGAATGCTGCACTGAGAAAAGGTACCAAGCTACCTGACTAAACATAGATAAGAATTATGGGAAATTTAAGTTGTAAGAGCTAGTTAAAAATAAGCCTGAACTAATGGGCCAAACAGTTTATAATTAATACAAGCCTCTGTGTGTTTCTTTGGGACTGAATGGCTCCTGGACCAGGCGGGGCAGAAACTTCTGTCTACAGCCTACCTCAAGGGGTAATGGGCATACAGTATATGTGGTAGCATTGTACTACTGCAAACTTT
This sequence comes from Dicrostonyx torquatus, assembly GCA_028555095.1. Taxonomy (NCBI): domain Eukaryota; kingdom Metazoa; phylum Chordata; class Mammalia; order Rodentia; family Cricetidae; genus Dicrostonyx; species Dicrostonyx torquatus. The sequence continues at coordinate 7,837,724 of JAQHUG010000054.1, read as the reverse complement.
TGGCTACTTCACTTATCAGAAAGCACAGTAAGTTTCTCCTTCCTTTCAGTTGGATCAGTCTTTGAATTTACTTGGTGAGTAGAACAGAGCTGGAAAGAATGCAATCTATCATCTGAAACTCAATTAGAAAGGAGAAGTGCTGTGGGAAGCACACTCTGACAGCCACAGTGTGAGGTGCCTGGTTGCTATGGGGAGGGACCATCATGGAGCTTTATGTATTTCTAGACTCCAGCTACTTGATTCCTTCCAGCCTATGGGTTGAGCAGATGAATGGAGTGGTCTTTAAGGCTTCAGCTGGACACAGTCTGCCTGCAACTGTAGCAGATGTATCTGTTGCTATTTGCTATTGTATTTAACTGTTTGCAACTGTTACCATCTTAAACTGCCCTTTCAGGGTAGCAATCCACAGCACAGTTCCAGAGGGTCAAGCTCTCATCTGATTCAAGGAAATACTGAGTGCTCTCTTAGATCAGTCTTTGGTGTTCCTTAGCACATGCCACTGTGTGTTGCCTCATTGAACCCTTTTTGCCTGGAAGTTCCATGTGATAGGAATTTTTTAGATTTAACATTTTCTTTGACTGATGAATCTATTTCCTCTACCATGTCTTCAACACCTGAGAATCTCTTCCATCTCTCGTATTCTGTAGGTGATGCTTGTATCTGTAGATCCTGTTAGCTTACCCAGAGTTTCCATTTTCAGGATTTCCTGTTTGTGTCTTAATTGTTTCTATTTCCATTTTCAGATCTTGAACAGTTTCCTTTATTTGTTTTTTCCTTGACTTTCTTTTAAGAATTTGTTGATTTTTTTCCCAATTTTTTGTTTGTCTTTTCCTTCTTTTCTTTATGAGATTTGTTTATATCCTCTTTAAGGACCTCTATCATCTTCATAAAGAAATTTTAAGGTTGTTTTCTTGTGCTTCATATGTGTTGGATTGTTCAGATCTTACTGTTGTAGGATAGCTGGGCTCTGTTGATACCATAGCGCCTCTTCTGTTACTGTGTTCCTACGCTGGCATTTAGGCTTCTAGATTTGGAGATGGTTAGAGGTCTAGGTGCTGATTCCTGTGTTTGTCTTTGTTAGATGGGTATTTTGTTCCTTGGTTTCTTTTTCCTCTCTCCTCTTCTGGCTTAAATGGCTAAGAGTTCTGGTAAGTAGTGTGTTTTCAGGTCCTGCAGAGTGTCCTCTCTGGAGTTTTGGGGACTAGGAGTCCCTAGATCCAGCCTGGTCTCTGGTAAAGCCAGAGTCTTTTTCTAAAATTGTAGAGCAGGATATGGAGTCCAGGTCGGGATAAAGACTAGGATCCCTAGATCTGGTCTGTGCTTCAGTAAAGCTGACTTCTTTTGAAGCTGTAGACCTGAAGTCTCTATATCCAGTCTGGCCTCTGGTAAGGTGGAAGTCTTCTTCTGAAGGTGTAGACCAGGATATGGAGCCGAGTGGGAGTAGGGTTGGAAGTGTGTGTGAGCAGTCTGGGATTGTAGGTCAGGATTAAAGGGCTTTAGCAGGCAGTGGGTGGTATCTTTCCTGGGGTTCCTAGAACTGCACTGGCCTCCAGTACAGCTGTAGGGGTTGGGGAATGTGGGCCCTAGTGTGGAGCTCAGGGGAGGAGTGCATTCTGGGGTTGCTGGTCAGAATTTTACTTCATGTGATAGGACCTGGGTTATCTTCACGTCACGATGAATATTAGACGAGGCCACAGGTTGGAGAGGAATATAAAAAATTAAGTCTATAAAAAGTGAAGTATTTGTATTGTTTTAAAAACATTTTTTTTAAAAAAAATTATCTTACTGGTCAGGAATTTCATCATTGTTGTGTTGGGACCTGAACCTAGGGCCCTGCATTCTAGGAAGATGCACTACCACTGTCTATCTCCCTGGCCAAGCAGTGTTATCTTTTAGAGACAAATTGGATCTAATGCTTTATCAGAATTTTAACAGTCTCAGAAAGAGGAAGGAAGTGAAAAATCTGATTGGAACACATTTGGTCTATGTGTAAAAGGCCATCAAATTAACAATAAAATGAATCACAGAGAATAAAAGCTGGAAATTTCTTTCTTGTTAGTTGCTTTTCATGTCTTTGTAAACAGTGTTGACTATTAAGATCTTTTTTAACATATATATTATATGTTATATATATACATATGTGCACACCACAATTATATAAATGTTAAAATAGATCTTAATAAAACAACCAACACTAAACCGTGTGTGTGTGTGAATAAATATAGGTGCAGGTTATGAAACTAGAAAGGATGGCGAGAAGAGAAAACAAGGTATTAAAGAAGTAGGGAGAATAGGCAATGCAAGGCATGGAAGCTGAAAGGTGGTTACCGAGGGTGGAAAGGTACCAGGCAACTAGGTGGGCCATGGGGACTGAGAGAAGTGCAGAGGGGAGAATCCACAAAACAAGTCAGTCAGCATAATACTTTGTCTACTCATTTTAAGAGCAAATAAACTCTAGAATAATGGAAAAGATCTCATTTCAGAATCCCTTCCTCTAGTTACCTGCATTTAGACATGGCATCCACAGGGTGGAGGCAAAGGGTTTTATTTGAAATAGGCAAGTTCTCTGTAGTCCAGCATCCAACAGGGATAGTACAGCAATCCATTCTTCTGATTTGAAGACTGAGGAGCCAGACATTTAATTTAGACATTAAAAACTTTCTTAAGGGCTTGAAAAATATAAAAACCTCCATCGTGATCTAGAGACAAGGGGCAGATACTTACAAGTAAACTTAAGTTATGGATAGGGCGCTGTTGGAGTGGTGGGTGAAAAGAGAAATTGTAATTAGGTGCTTTTCTAGTAGGAAAAAGGATTTTTCAAATCTTGGAAGAAATAAGCGAGGATGAAACAGCCTTTGGAAAAGGAAATATTTTTATTTGATTACTCATGATTGGGAATGCTTAGTATAAGATCAAAGTGTCACTCTGTCATTAAGGAAAAAAATGTTTAAAATGCAGTAGCAGCTACAGCAAAAGCAGCCGTATCAGTTAGTCTTTGCTGAAGTGTGATCAGCCACTTAGCCAACAGGTGAGAGCCATGAATTGGCTGTTCTTGGGATTATGGTCGTACAGTGAGTGTTACTAGGAGGTTGTGCTTGGGAGAGAGGGTTTGTATCTCCGTACAATTCTCCGTATGATGCTAATGTGTTGTGTGAAGAGGGACCAGAGCCTTAACAGGCATGGAAGGATTCTTTCCAAACCCTTGTTTCTGTCTAGCCATCTCTTTCTCAATGGAAACTGATAAATGTCAAATCTCTGGTAATGATCAAATGTGTTAATGATCAAATTCATGTGTTACTTGATCAAATGTGTTAATGGTCAAATTTGTGTGTTACTTGGGGTTATCATCCTTGAATTAAATGACATAAATGTTTTCCCCATGTTTCAAAATCTAAATCTTCAGAATAGTGAATTTGCTTCTGAAGAATTTTGTGATGAGGTAACAATAAACTAACTCTTGCGGAGAGTGTTTAGGACCATTAACGTGTAAGAACCATCTATGTGATGATCTAAACATCCAGAAAGCATGGGGGGCTAGTACTACAATGCAAAAGACTTAACACCCTACAAAGGACAGCAACAAAAAGTGTGTCTGCCAGTTGAATTTTGTACATTAGCTTGAGCAGGCTTTGGTGAGAATTTGGTGAAAGACAAAGATAGATGTTATAGTGTGATTAACATTTACCATGAGCCAACTTAAAGAAGATGAACATCCAATTCATTGCAGACCTTAAGAAAAGAAACAGAAAGTCTCAGGCATGGAAGGATTCTATCTCATCTGTAGCATGGAAATCCTCCCTCATGTCTACACTGTCAGCCTGCCCTATGGATGGCAAGATAGGTTGGCTTCACACAGGGATAAGACAATGCCTTAAAGCCAATCTATCTTGTCATTTCCTAGGAGAACCCTGGTGTATAACTTATATCATTCTTAGAAACACGAGAGTTTTGTTTCCTTTCTATACAGTGAGGACTCAGATAAAGTTGACAACTGAAGTCATAAATCATTGAGAGCTTATAAAAATTATCTCTTGGAATCAACTATGGTTGACAGTAAATGAAAATGAGAAACCATCCCTTATGTCGGGCAGCGCTTAAGGAGTCTCCTATCAAGACGACTCCATAGGAAGTGGAACAACAGTGGCATGATTACAGACAGAAGTTCGAACCTAAAACTCCTACTAAAGTGATGGAAAACTGGACTCGGTGATTCTCAATATAAGCAGCCACAGTCGAGATGAGCCCGATAAAGCCAGTGAAAATACCATTTCACTCAGCCATGCCAGATTTATTGGCGACTTAGTGCCAAAAGTTCTCAATACTCAGTTCTATCTGATCAAGCATAAAAATACTTGAGGAAACTGGAGTAGTTTGCAGTAGTTCATGCATAAATAATTCGTGAATGCAAGGTCTCATCTAAAAACAGGGCATGATTTCTCAGAAATTGACAGAGTAGCGATTCTGGGCAATGCTCACACAAAGGGGCCGGTAGGTAAATAAATTTGAGAAATGTGACTTATATACAGTAAATTATGGCTCTACAAAGGAGAGGTAAATTTCCAAAACAAATTTGCCTGAGGAATCTGTCCTTCAAATATGCCTATTAACCTTCCATGGGATGTTAATTGGAGGTCTGTCTGCCCTGATTTTTGAATCCTATAACCTTGAACACTAGTTCTTTTTTTGTTTGTTTGTCTGTGTATCTCTGGCTGTCCTGGAACTCTGTTGACCAGGCTAGTCTTGACCTCAGAGATCCACCTGCCTCTGCCTCCCAAGTGCTGGGATTAAAGACCTGTACCACCACTGTCCTGCTTAGCACTAGTTCTATTTGGAGTCTGTCTTCTCATATTTTGTCAATGATCTACTACTTGGAGTTATTTGAAACTTTAGTAAGGCTTTGTTTTTCTGAGAGATAATTTTTCAAAAGTCTGAAATGTTGTCTATCTATGGATAGTTGGTTTTTGACATTGTGGCACCCAAGAACTGCATTTGAAGCTAATTTCTCATTTTGGAACCTTGGTATACCACACAGGGTGCAGGAAACAACTGGCTCATTCCCTTGGTAAAGGTGCAGATTCTTCACTTGGTTTGAACAATGACATTCTCCTGTGGGACTTGGAATATGGGCGAGTGACAGGGTTGATTGTGCTTAACTTAATTCCCATTATATATGCCAGAGAAGACTTATAACTGTACTGTATAACTACATCAGCAATGAGGTGAATTCAGATTTCCCAGTGCAATTAACGCCAGAGAAAGCCTTCCCTGGATTTTATTAGCTTTACAGACATATTTACTCCAAAACTCTATCTGTCTTCCAGGAAGACTATAGAATCATGGCACCTTCATTTTCTTTGAGCAAAGAATGTACACATAGAAATTCATGAGTATTATAAGTACATGGTAAATCAAGCTAATGTGAAAATATGTGATATTCTAGAACTTACCTTGCTAAATTGCTCTCAGGAGCCTTCAGCAAGGCTAATGTAAAAACCTAAACCAAAAATTAAAACAAACAGGACACCTAAACCTTCCCTCTCCATTCCTGCTGAGGAGAATTTTATTTGCAAGGCAGATAGATACTACAGAATTAACTGCTGCAGCAAGCAGCTGGACATGAGAGGGTGGACCCAGGAGGTGTTTGCCTTTCTTTTAAGAAGTGCGGTATCGCAGGCTGTCTGTTAGCAAGCAGGCTAACTTTAATGGTACCTACAAAGTCTGAAAAATCATCAGAGAATGGACTTGAGCCTGCTGGGGATTGTAGAGTTGGTGTTAATGTTGGGAGTGTTTTAGAGAAGCAGCAGAGATGGAGTGAGAAGCCTGGCTTCTTTGGCTGGTGAGAACCGCAACAGCTCTGAAGATCAACATCACTCTCCATTGTGCTTGGGATTTGTACTATATGTCAATTTATTTTTTTATTTATCACAATCATTGTAGCTGGGAAAAATAGAATCATCTTGGTGGTCTTCCTGGAAGCTCAGTGGCTTGGCTCAGATTTGGCGACCAGTGACTGTTTTCCAGGGTGGTCCAGTTCTAGGTCTGTGAGAAAACAGGAATAAATGGTGCATTTGAGAAACAGATGCATACAAGACCATATTCATTTTATGTTCATAGTGACCGTAAAACTATCTGGCATGACCCAGGTGTGATTCCCATATCTAAGACATTTTCACCTATAAGGTAAAGAAACGTCTTTATCTTGGCAGTCCAGGGAACACTAATTTAATTTCTTTCAGGAAATGTCTTGTTTTGTAAGATTTAAAATCTTATTCCCTCCCCAATAGAGCATCAGTTTAGGGCCTTGAAGGCTTGCCTAAGAAAATAAACATCAAGATGACAATTTCAGTTATTGAAACACTTTTAAGGCATGAAATAGAATGTGTCCGTTGACTGTACAAGAGATAAGTCAGAGGTGTTGCTAGGGATGAGAACACGTAGAGACAAAATCTTTCAGGTTGTATTCAAATCTCTAGTTATACAGTAGTGGGCTTTCATTGAAAAAGAGTAACATGACCAGTCATAGTTATTGTAACAGTCTTAGAGTGTCAAAACTGTAGGAAAAAATGAATACCTTCCAATTTAAGATGTGCTTAAAAGACCGGCCTGTTTGGGGTACAACACTCAACATTTCTTCTGGTATTAGATACAGAGTGATCATAGAGGGCTCGGTCACCTCAAGATGGTTCCCTATTAGTGAAATGACTCCAGATTTATACCACAGTACCACAGGATTTTTTCCTGGAGCCCAAGAATCACAGTGTATGGGTTGTTGTTTGAAATTTAATAGAAAAACTTAGAACATAGTGTTGTATTTTAGACATGATACCTCAACCATGTAACCTTGTGAAGAAGGTGGGATTCTTTTTCAGTGCCAAAAAATCATCTTGATACAATTGACTGTTAGTAGCTCTTCATTCCAGATTGTGTTCGTGACCAGCAGGACATGGCTAAAATTGAGTTTAAAATATTCAATGCATTTTGTAGAAATTTATGGAAGAAAGGTGTAAATGATTTTTGATTTTTCTATTAAGGTGATCAAAATGCATTTCAATAATCAAACAATTTGATAGCATAGAAGTTTAAAGATTATTTAAGGTTAAAGAAAAATACTAATTGAGGGGAAATGACACAAAATACCCATAGGAGATGAAGATAATTACTATCATCCTGATTAATTAGTATTTTAGAATTTTCATAAATGTGTTACTGTGTTAAACTTGACTTTATCTCTTGATTTTGTTAGCATTAAAATATTCCTGAAAGTTGTTAGGTTAAAAGGAACTCTCTTAAAATATATTAGTTTCAAGTTATTTACTCTCTGTTCAAAATATACTTATATATTTTGTGTATATGGGGCGCTCATGGGCTATGATGTATTTGTGTGGAGGTCAAAAAGCAACTTGTAGGTGGCCCACCATGCTGGGCCAGGGGTCGTCAGGGTAAACAACAAGGACCCTTACATGCTGAACCACTCCATCTATCCTACTTTACTTTCTTAAATGGTTATTGTCTTTTGTTCCAATGTGTCCTCTGAGAGACTAAAACTATTTTCCTAAAACTTTAAGAAAATGTTCTCTGAGTTACTGGGGAAAATACAGCTTGGTGTAAACAAATTCAAGCAGAAATGATTATAAGGCTTTTTAAACAACCCGATTCTTAATTAAAGCTTCCAATGCCTTGAAGGTGGCTTGTGAAGAAGTTTTAGTCTATGGACATGCTTACTTTGTGTACATATTGTGAAAAGGGAGACTGAGTTCACTTAGAGGTGTAGATAATGTGTCAGCAATGGTCCAGAAGCTAATTTAACGCTATATCACACAAACCGTGAATAACTTGATATTTTGAGTTCTATTTTTCAGAAGGTAGAGAATTTACTTTGTCGTTTGTCTGGGTTCTGAATTTTGGGAGTCGAAGTAGCAGTGGTAGTAGTAGTAGTAGTAGTAGTAGTAGTAGTTAGTAGCACTAACGCTCTTGTTAGTGTCCCTGCTGATATTTGCTTTATTATATTTTAATAGACACTAACGCTGAAGTAGATGCTGAAGATTTCATTTATAAAGAATGAAATGCGAGCTGTAGGGAATATGGATCAGTTGGCTCAAGCTGGCAAAGACATAACTGGAGTGGGGATTTTAATTTAGATTAGGTGATTCTAGAAATGAGTTTTTTCCCCCCAATTCCATAAAAATCCTAACACAAATCAAAATCATAGTTCACAACATTTTAAAATCTCCACTGTAATAATTTTTAATGAACACTGTTGAACTGTCAAAAAAACTTTTGTTGAAATGTGCAGCGTTGAGATCACCTTCAGATTAAAGTGTGGGTTATGTACAATTAGAGTTTTGCAGACTAAATATATTCATTGGTCACTTTTAAATGATTGAAAGCATAAAATCTGAAGAAAGCAAGTGGCACTCTAACTGGAGGACTCTGCTGTGAGTTCTAATGCCTGACGGCTCCATCTTTAACCTGTTTTCCTCTGATGTGCACCAGGATCCCTCCCATGACATTTATGGTATCATTGTGCTAGATAATGGTATTATGATGGATAAAGTACTAGGCTGGGTACTCGAGAATCTGGAATTAATATTAAATATGTCAGAAATTATCTGTGTATTTCTGTAAGCACTGAAACTTTCCTCCAGGCTTAGTATGCTCAACTGAAAATTGATTTGAAATGGATAATAGATAGGATAAAGAAATTGGGTAAAGTTTGTGTTCTATTCTAAGGTTTATAAAATACGTGATAAAATTCTGGATTCTTTGATGATGTTTTTTAAATATACTTACCCCAGACTGTACATATGCACTGCATCAGGACTGCAGGATGTCTCTCATTTCAGCATCAATCTGATGATGAAAAAGAATGTTCTACAGTTTATCAAGCACTCTACTTGTAGGCTACTGGGTCATGCAGAATATGCACAGCATTTTGAAAACTTGTCAGGAGATAAGATTATAATGAAAACACAGGTTTTCATTGTAATTTTCATTAGACATGTTTCTTATTTGTTTAGCTTTGTATAGCCCCTTCCACAGTTTATAGTCTGATAAGAACAACAATAGAATTTAAGACATGCTCATTAATGAATGCACAGAACAGATAACAGAGGAGCTGGCTTTGTTCACATGAAGTCCTAGAGGAGCTGATTCTATTCTTAACCTTAAAGCCTGGTGAAAGAAATACGAAATCAGGTTAGTCAGTATCTGCACACATTGGGGTGAGGGAAGAGTAAGTTTAAAGTTTGGAAGGTTGAAAGTAGTTTAGAAGAGTCTCAAAGAGGCACAGAACTGTCACAGGAGGTCTGCTGCAGAAGAAATCAAGGATCAATATCTCTTGATTGTAAAAAAAAGAGAGAGAGAGAGAGAAAGAAAAAATCAGACTTTGGTATGAAAACAATGAAGAACCACAGGAAGAATATATTAGCCTTATGTTTTTATAGAGGTTATTGTGACCTCAGCATAGAGATGGGATTCAGTGTGAGGCAGTAAAATTAGCCTGGATGTGGGAGGTCTATTGTGAAGGTATAATCCAGGGTGCAGACTACAGGAAATGAGGATGAAGAATATTGAAAAATATATAATAGGGACTAGGGAATATCCAGAAGACAGAGTTGGCAGGATTTAGGATTTGATTTGATATATTTAGAAAAAGATGAGAAATTAAGTATCACTAAATTTTCATTTGGAGGCAATGAGTAAATGATGCTGATATGAGTCATGAGCTTGCAAAGCAAGAAGGTTTTAGACGAGAATTTTGGTCATACTGAGTATGAGTTTATTGTGCTATAAACAAATCTCTTGTTTAAGGTATTTTACCTATGCAGTTCATTAAAAATGTAAGATAAACTTCTAGGTTTTGAAAGCTATTATTATAAACTATATAGGACAATCCATTTAAAATAATAAAATTTGTAGATAGATATGTTTTCTAGGTAAAATAGATGTCTTTTGGACAGATAGTCTTCAAATACTTCAAAGACCTATAGAACATAATATTTAAAATGTTTTGTCAGGGATTTTCATGACAATGAGATACATCTGCTCGTGGCAGCACCAATTTACTTCAGAGATGATGGACATTGAAGAAACTATGTATGGAGTTTGCTGTCATTGTAGCAAGATTAGTCGTTTGGACAAGAAGTTGCTCTTGCTTGAACTGCTTGACAGTATGCTATATAAACTGTATATACAGGACCCTCAGGAAGGGGATCCGTGAACTTTGCTGGACTGCAAAAGGCAGGATGGTCCTTCAGGGTTCCTGCTTCACAGAAGAAACTGCCAGACATTCTGCATGACACAGAGGAAAGTGACTGACAAACTTCCAATATAGGTGAGACAATCTTTCAAATTTCTTGCTTTAAAACGTCTGCCAGATACTACGGGCCTGTAAGCTGAAGATAGATGCCCCAACATTGCAAAGGTACTTTGGGTGACTGTTCTGGCAGCCAGATGTCTTTTTCATTTCTAGAGGTTTTAGAAGACATTTGCAATGCATGTTTGTTTATCTAAATAATAGTATATCCTTCTGGTGTCTTTGTTGAAGTTGAAGACTAGATATTTATAGTTGCAGTTTTACTTATATATGATAGCATATAAGTTAGTTATAAAATTTCGGATTCACTAAGATAGGGTAGATTATCGAGTATTTTCTTTAAATTTACCAGACACAAATTAATTGGAATTCAGTACATTGTGAATGTAATCCTTACTTGATAATTGTTCTTATTGTGTACAGGGGACTATTATTTTCAGGTGTGTGGCTTTTGTTTACACTGCATTTGTTTCATTCTGTGAGGCTGTGTTACTGTGACTGTCTAAAGCACCTGATGGTCCTAATAAAGAGATGAGTGGCCAATAGTGAGGCAGGAGCAAGGGCAGGTGGAGCTTACAGGCAGAGGTATAAAAAGAGAATTGAGGAGAAGAACAAGGAGCAAAAGAAGAAGGAGAGGAAGGCATCAGGGGCCAGCCACTCAGTCAGTCCTGGAGAAAGAAGCAAAGAAAGATATACAGAAATGGAGAAAGATAAAAACCCAGAGGGAAAAGGTAGTTGGGATAATTTAAGTTAAGAAAAGCTGGCAAGAACCAAGTCATACTAAAGTTAGGCATTCATAACTAAGAATGAGTTTCCATGTGTGATGAGTTGGGTGGTGTCCCCCAAGAAAAGTCAAAAGAACAAAACAACACACAACAGGTAGCCATTTAGACACTGAAGGCACTCACAGAGAGAACACTCAGGGGAAAGCATCATAAACTTGAAAATCAAAGACAAATGGTGCGAAATGGAAATTTGAGGAATGAGTAGAGGATGAAGAAAATAAAATATAGACCAAGATAGGAAGACCATAGGCTAACAGAAAATGACAGCACAGATGCCATAGAAAGTGTATTAAGGGGCTGGGAAGACAGTTCAGGGACTTGGGTTTGAGTCCCAGAACCTGTCTGCAAAAGCTGGATATGGTGGTGTACTTGAAATCCCAGACTGGGAAGGTGCAGATGGGTGGGATCCTGGAACTTGTTAGCCAGTCAGTGTAGTCTAATCAAACTGTGTGTGCATCCATATAGACACCAGAACACATATATGTGCATGCACACACGAGCACACACACAATACATTATTTCCAAGAGGAAGGAGTAGTTGTGGATAGCACAATATGTTTCACAGAGGAGACGGATGGGGACTGAAAGATGTTTGTCAAGGTTAGCCAGTGGTATGTCCTGCTTCTGGTGGGACCATACCACTGCCAATGCAGCAATGTTCTGACACAAGAATTGAGTGGAAAGTACAGGGAGTCAGAGGACATACTGTTTGGCCAGAAAAAAATAATAAGAAAAAAGGGAGAAAGAAAAGTCTAAAGAAGTGTTTAAAGTACCAAATTTGCTAGTTTTGACATAATGAAAAACAACTTTAGTGTAAGTTTTGGAAAGATTTAGCAAAAAGGATAGGGACGAATTCAAGGAAAAGAGTCAGGTGGAATTTAGAGTGGATACGACCAACCATATGCAGTTCTTGCTATTAATATTTTAGCAACAGTAAGTTTGGATTTTCCGTCAGTAACAATTTTTTGTCATCAAGGCTTTTGACATGACTAGTGAAACTGGAGCTGCAATATATGACAGTGGCATGAAGAAAAGCCTCAGGAAGCTAACACGAATAATCACATGGTTTCCAGAACAGTATAGGATCCATTTCATTTAGTCCATCTATAACATGTATTTCCATGTACATAGTTGTTTTAGATTGTTCTAGAAATGTTTACGCAGAGAGCTATTGATTCTGTTTAACATATCATATGATCTTTGCTGGGAAACATGCTAACCTAAAGTGGGTATGCCATGTAGAGTATGCGCTGGGAAAGAGCAGGTGGAAAGCCAACAGCGCTGACATTTGTCAGCCTAACTCCTACTTGGGCATTGGCGGCTGTTCCTGTTTGCTAAGTTATAGAGAGCAACTCCATCAGCAGTTTTCTGACTCCACGAGGCAGATGTGTTTTGCTGAATTATTCTCACCAAGGTCCAAAAATGGAGTGGGGACATCAAGCGTCTCAGAACTATCATACTGTCTAACTAAGGCAAAAGCAAATGCAGTGGGGCTCTGACTTTGGTCTCTTCTAAATAACTGAAATGGCTGTTAGAGAGTGGTAGGTACAATAAGAAATGTAAATAAATGGGATTCTGTATTCTGACAATGACCAACACATATCTTCTGGTGGAGTAGGGCCGGTGATGATTTGTTGACTGAGATACAAGTATAATCATTCAGTATCTTGGAAATCAATAACTCCCAGGCCTAACATCAGTAAGGCAGCATAGCTAAACTGGGCTCCCTTTTCCCATATCTCAGGGGAGAGAGAGAGAGAGAGAGAGAGAGAGAGAGAGAGAGAGAGAGAGAGAAAACACACAATATAGCCTTCCATTGCAGTCTACAGGAGCCACCTTTGTGGTAGCAAATCAGGAAATACTACATACAAGGTTATGTTTTGTACAAAGTTAAAAATCAAGTAACAATATGGAGGCTGTTTCAAAAAAAGAGAGAAGAGGAAGGGACAAAGGAAGAATGAGAGCCAACTGATAGTGTTTAAAAGAAAAGTTAATATTTAAAAATGATTACCACTTAATGTTAAAAAATATTTCTTCATAAAATAATTCTTATGCTGAATAAATACTTATTTGACCATTTTCTTATTATACTAAAACAAATTAAATGTAGCATTTTATAGTTAAAATACAAGATATGAATCAATCCCATTTCTCTACAAGTATTTCTGTTTATCAGTCTACCTGCCTGTATGCATGTGTATCCATTGTTTACACACACACGTATTTAAGCATGACATAAATTGCATGGGCTCCATGTAAAGTGGACTCTAATACTTACACCGTTTCTTCTTTCAGTTTTAGAACCCATTCCTGGATTCTAACCCATAGATTGAGTAAAACCTGGAAACGATATTTTTCTTGCAAGGTCACCACCACTCCAGGACAGCCTGTCTCGTGCACACACTTCAGGCACGTTCAGAACAGGGATGGAACATCGGCGCTCTGGAACCCTCTTGTGCTGAGGGGCAGAGGCGAGGCTTTCCTACCTGCGAGCTGCAGTAGAGTGGAGGTGAGTTTGGGGAGCAGCACTTGGAGGCGAAGTCTGAGCGCCTGTCCACCATGTCCTCCAGCTCCCCTGGAGAGGCCTTTGGCGTTTTTGTCCTCAGTCGCTCTGCCAGTCTGAAAAACAGCTCTCTGTTAGGTTCTGCTGGAGGTATTGTAGGGTCACTGCTTACATAAGATGACAGCTTTTTCCCAGCATGCACATTGGACATAGAAATACACGTCTATCTTAGGAAACCTTATTCATAGAATGGATTTTTGGTGAGCCATGGTGAGCTCAGAATTGAAATCTATACCCCGTTCAAAGTCATACAAGCACACACAGAAATTGCCACTGAGTTTGAAAGCCAATCACCCCGTTTTGGTAGCTCATTATTTCAGCATAAGTGATGCCTTTTTCTATTTCGCCTGGCTTGTCACCTTTCTCCAACGTTGGGTTTCAAGCTCCTTTAGAATGTCACCCTCACAGGATGTGATGTCAGTTTTATGCTTTCGGAACTCACTGTGTGGATATACTGAAATAGGAGTGGGTCCTTTGTCCCTCCTTCCCAGGGGTTTCACGCCGACTCTCGCTGTTTTCCAGCTTGCACCATCTATGATCTTGGTGCCACTTCACCGCCGCAGTGGCCCACTTAGCGTGATTTATTGTTTTCTCCAAGAAGTATAATCCTAGACCAGTAGTGAGCAGTGAGGGGGAAAAATGGGAAAGACCCTTCCAAATCCAGGACTTTCACAAGCTAAGAAGGATTTCATGGAGGTCACCGTGGAGATGTCCTATTCTAGGATTCTTGAAGAAAATCTTTTTGTGAATCTGTGTGCTTATGTTTGAGTCTTAGATTCGAACTGATTTGAAATGGAAATTTATTAAGCAAAGTGGAAAACACCACAATCTTTTTAGAGATTTCCCCCCAAGAACTCAGCACCATGCTTTTCATTATTATGGCCAATATTGTACCATTAATTTCTGCCTACAGTGAAATGCTTCCTCTTTCTTTTCATTGAGAAAGTAACTGTTGTATCGTCTTGTTGATAACTAGCATTTTTACTTCCGGTCCATAAGGATCACATGCTGGCAATGGTTGACACAGAGCCAGCATGAAAATTTGGTTCTTGGAGAACAAGCACTGGCGGGCAACTGCAGGGGCATGAATATTGACCAACTATGTGCCCGTGTCTCTGTTTTGAGTCAAATCAAATATAACTGATCACTTATAATTTATATTCTTGTGGCTGTGTTTTAATTGGCCAACTTTTAAAACTCCAGACTTCTGTATCGTCTACTCAAGGCGTCCTGAGTTTTCAGTCACAGAATTAGACAAACAGGGCAGACACATTTGGAGGATGAAGCCACAAAGCCAGCAACTTACTTTTTCTTGTACTCAGTAAATGTGTTCTCAGAATAATCTGCACACATTTCTTGCCCCCTTTCAATGAAAGAAGTTAGTTGCTTCTTCAACAGGGAACTCTGTAAAAAAAAAAATGCACATCAACATTCCTTGTATGGAAACACTGTCCTGGTGAGGTCATTTGATCAGAATTCCAAGTCCCTGCACCAGGTATCAGCAAACTTTTTTTTTTTAAGCATAAAGCCAGTTAGCAATTACTTTAGGCTTTGTATGTCATAAATGATCTCTATTATAGATATTCTACCCTAAATAATTGTGGAACAGATAAGTACAAACAGCATGCAGGGTGAAGCTCTAATGCAACTCAAGGGCGACTGTAATTTTAATTGAATTTCTACACAATAAAATATCAATCTTCTTTTGACTTTTTTCCCTAAGTAAGTGCAAGAATATCATAAGTCATGCTTTCATTGTTAACCTGCAGGGCAAGCTTGCCAGGTTTGATCCATAAGCTCCAGTCTGCAATTCTGACCTGCACTGCTGATAAGCTTAGCCAAGTGTACCTGAGTGCTGAAACAGGCCGCGGAGTGCTGGGTTTCGCAGCATTCCCTGAGGGACTTCAGGGTGGTCTCCAGCACTTTGCTGAGGAATACTTCTGGAACCCGAGTCCTTCTGCTTAGTTCAAATGTGTACCTGGTGTCAGGCAGAAAAGGAGAGGATGCTTTTCAAGGTGTGTCTGAGGTTCAGAATCGAAAATGGGACCCATCTACTGTATAGTCTACGGGGTAAGAACTGGTGTCTTTTTTCTGATTGACATGTTGTTTTGAGACAGTTCATTCTGTAACTCACAGTGGAATGACTCCTTCATCCTAGGACCCTCCCACTTCCCTTCCTGCCTAAGCCCTAGTGCTGGGGTTGCAGACATGGACCAGTATGCCTGGCTTTTTGGTTCTGTTAATTTATTTTAATTTTATTTAAACATCTTTCGCCCTTCCTTCTCATTCCTAAAACCCCTCTCATGTCTCTTCTACTTTTTCTCAAATTCGTGGCATGTTTTTCTGTAATTAGTATTGTAACATGAATGTGCGTGCCTGCGACCAAATAAAACCTGCTGAGTTCATTTACTATTGTTTGTGTAACTTAATTTAAAAATGACTTAACACAATGGACTCCCTATAAACTGATCTTAGATTTAATGTCTTTTTCATAACAAATATTTTATTAATGCTTGGTTTAATAACTGCAATATTCTATATATACAACAGAACATGTAAACATATCCTTTTACTTTGAGCTCATATGGACATGTCCTTTGTCAGAGTATAACACAGTTCTCCCACAGCAAATGTTAGCTGGGTACCTCAGAGCAAGTTTTTTGTACAAAATCATTCACTCCATCTTTTCTATCTGTTGTCTATGAACTTACCAGATCAATTAGTATTTATAAGAAAACTGTACTTTAGTTTTTGTTTTGTCCAAATTCTACTTATATGGGCAGCTGACAGTCTAATCATTTTTTTAAGCTGTAAATCAATTTTGTGCTACAAGTGTGAAGATATTCAATATATATATATATATATATCACATTGTATATTTGTTTATATTCTCCTTAGTTAACTGAGACAAGATCAG
Organism: Dicrostonyx torquatus; assembly: GCA_028555095.1. Lineage (NCBI taxonomy): Eukaryota > Metazoa > Chordata > Mammalia > Rodentia > Cricetidae > Dicrostonyx > Dicrostonyx torquatus. The sequence goes on along the minus strand of JAQHUG010000054.1, from coordinate 7,821,144 downwards.
GTTTTGCTTGTCATCAAATGATTATTCTCTAAAAGCTTGATAAACTTTCATTTGATTGGAATGAGAGTGCGTGTGAGTGTGTTTACATGTGTGAGAGATTTGGAATAGAATATGGTCAAACTGGGCAATTACATGATACATGTTTACATTGCCAGGATATATATTACACGATTTGCATGGAACATTTTACTGTATTGAACGTTTTCTAAATGTATTTCTTACTGGCCGTCTCTGCACCAAGTAAGGCAGTGTTGTCATTCCCAAGTCAGCTAAAGAGAAATCTAGGTCAGAAAGGCGAGGCCCCTTCTACCACTGAACACTAGTCTCAGGGGCAGACTTAGGAACCACAGGCTCCTTCCTTATCCAAGCTTAACGGCTTGGAGTATTTTAACATCAGTTAACAAATACTTAAACTCCATAGATGCCATATAAAGAGACTTGCGTTTGAGAAGAGGGACAACTTGCTTTCCCTTGGTCTGGTGCCCCCTGGGGACAGAACATACCACACACTGTTCCCCTTACTTATCCATGGCTTGAGTGGTACTCTGACCACACAGTTCTGTCTTTGTGGGCAACTTGATGGCTGGCAATTGAAGTGGTTCAGCCGCTGGCATGAAGTAAGTGCACATAAAAATGTCCATGGGTGTTTTCTCTTGACAGCACTCTTCAAACTTAGAATTCTTTGCAGACAAGTTGTCACAGATCTTTAATGTGTGTTCAGGCAGCTACAAAGAGAATGGTGGAGTCAGGCAGTCAGTGTTCTTGTTGGTCTTACTAAAAATAAAGCATAGCCTTTTGAACCCTGGTATGATATTTATAATTTTTAGTGAGAATGCTCTTAGAAAACAAAGGGATGGGATATGATGCTCAGGAAGGGAGCTTGTTAATACATGGGAGTTTATCACACAAAAGTCTGATTTCACCTTGAGAGAGAGAATGATGTTTATGAAAATTCCATATTGAAACTGAGCACTTCATGCTAGTAAAAAAAAAAAACAGATTAACTTATGCTTAAAAGAATTAGGAAAAGTGAAAACTTAGCTATAGTGATATAAAGCATGTCATTGTTTAAAATACGATAATTGAAGATTAGCTAAAAATATGATGCACCTGGGGAGATGATGTAATACATACAACTGACAATCCCATGTAGTCCTACTGACATCATGCATCATTATAGAAAAGCAACTATACACACAATCGGGTGGTTGTAATGGAAAAAGACTACACAGCACAATGCAACCATGCTAACTATGTTAATAAGATCTTGGAGACTAACTAATCTTCATTTAATGTAATTATCTGAATTTGTATCAGCTTGAGAAAATTATGCAAATTGAGAAAGTAGAAAAAAAATCTGATGTGCTTACCAAATTGTACAAAGTATAATAAAAACATTACCGGACTTGGATAGTGTCAGAACTAATAAGACTTTATGCCATAGCTCAAATTTAAATTGTGTTCAATTTAAATATAATACTGGAAACTATAATTAAATTTAAATAACCGCGTGTGGGTAATTGATACTCTATACAGTATAGGGCTTGGGGATCCAGGAATCTTGTCCTTGTATGCATGTGGATTTTTGTCACTGGTTGGGTGGCTTCCAATGGCCAACTCTTGTGATTCTGTTTCCTCAGCTGGGAGTCAGAGTTAAGAATGTATTTGTATTTTGTAAACACATATGAAGAGGATAGAATAATGCACAGGAAAAGCAGTTGAGAAGACTGGCAGTCTGTTCACAGTACTCAGTACGTCATGTGATGGTCATCACGTGGATGACCTTACCTCTTTGGCCATGCAGTCCTCTGAAGTGGATTCACAACATCTGGACAAGATTTGAGTAAGATCTTCAGCTAGTGGCATAACAGCCTCCAGATTGGCAGATGGCACTTTTTGGGCTAGTTTAATGAGATGGCTAGATAATTAGAAATGAATTTGTTAGCTCACTCATATTCTTAGCTTTCTAGTTTTCATGGCAGACATGCTAACACAAGGACTAATGCAGTCTCTGGCATCAAGAGATGAATGGAGTACACCAGCTATGTGAGCTGTACTACACAGTAAAATTACAGTCCTCAAGATTTTACCATCCCCAGTGAAGGGTCCTAAATATTCAGCCCTGAGACAGAGCTTCTCTTTCAACCAGATGTTCGCACACATTGGGTTGAAAGCAGTTCCTCGTGCCAATATGGAATCTCTCCATCTTTTATGATGTCTTAAAAAAATCACTTCTAGCTCAGCACCAGTGAGTTACAGACTGTTTTATGTATCCTGAATATTACCTCCTTAATAGATACAGTTTGCCAATGTCTTCCCTAGTTGCCTCTTCCCTTGTTGATTGTATCCTTTGGATGGAAGTTATAAAGTTTGATATAGTTAATTTTGGTTTTGATTTTCTTTTGTTTGTAAATCATATTTATGAATCATTGTCGAAGCCAATACCTTGAAGATTTACCTATTTTCTTCTATGAGTTTTGTAATTATAGATATTATATTTAAGTTTTCAATAAGTTTTTATGGTGTGAGGTAAGGACCGAGCTTCATTCTTCTGCATGGAGCATTCTAGTTTCTCGATACTGTTAGAGAAATTACCTTTCCTCTGCTGCGTCTCAGCACCTTTGCTGGAAAGCACTTGACCAAATACACTGATTTAGCTGTAGGCGTTCTATCTGCTCAGAGGTCTTAACAACTCTTCTCATGTTAACATCACACTAGCTTGAGTATTGATGCATGGTTTTGGTTTTGTTTTTTTTTAAAGCCTCACTGTTGCTTTTTTTCCACAAGTGTCTTGTTCACTTGGAGTCCTTTGAGATTCCCTTAGAATAACGTTAATTTCTGGATGGCAGTGAAGTTCGGAGCCACCCACCACATGGCAGCTGTTTCAACTCAGGTGTTGCTGCCAGAAGGTGCTGAAAGCCTTGAGAAATGGGTCTTCCCGGGAAGTCTTTGGGTCATTAGAAATTGACTTCCAAAGGACATGGTATAACCTCCTCCACCTCTTCTTGCCATTTGTCTCCAGCTAAGAGGTGAGTGGTTTGCACCACCATATGCTTCTACCCAATGTGCCACCAGAGGCCAGAACAATGGGGCTGGCTTACTATAGACTGGAACCTTAGAAGTTGCAGACAGACATTTCTGTGTATAAGTTGATTAGCTTTGGGATTTGTTACAGTGATGAAAAAAAAAAAGCTGATTAACAAAGACCTTTTTCTTTAAAAGTGCCATTATGGTTTTAAGAGATTAGACTAACTACGTACATTACTTTAAATAGTCCAACATTTTACTTCATTTATTATTTTTAATATTTACTCATTTGCTTTCATGAGACATAGTCTCACTATGTAGCCTGGACTAGCCTGGAGCTCACTATGTATCCTAGGTTAGCCTTGAACTTATGACTGTCCTCTTACCTCAGCCTCCCAAGAGTTGGCATTGTAGGTGTGCATCACCTCACTTGGCTAGTATGATATTTTAATAGCTTTAAGTCTTCAAACCACAAGCATGGAGCAACTATCCATTTTTGGTATCTTCTTTCATTTCTTTGAACAACGTATTATACTTTTCATTGACCATGCTTTTACAGTATAATTTTGAAACAGTGATATATTATATATTTATTTACTATAGTTGAAATATTTTCCCTTCTATGAACATTTAGGATATCTCTAAATTTCACTTATTGGAAATATGGCAGCAGTATTTTGAAATTTAATCTTTATTCACACCAAATGCTAATCTCTTTGAGTCAATTTCTAACACTAATGCAAGTATAATCTAATGTATTTGATGGGTCTGTATTGTGGTTATGCATATGATACTTGGAAAAAATGCTTTGTAAGTGTAAAAGAAGCATAAAGGCAAGACTAGGGCAAGTGCCCAGGGTGTTTGTGTGGTTCTTTAGTGGACTATGTTCTCCAGCTTCTTTCATGGGCATGTTTCACAGGGTTACAGAGGGTGAGTGAAGGAGCAGACTTCTAACCTTAAAGATGGGATGGGATCTTTACCTGAGCCTGGACTTCTCCTTTCCATACGCAGCATATTGGGAACAGACTCTGTTTGACATAGTGGTGAGAACGGATAATTCTTTAATCTGGAGTCTCTAGAAAGTAACAAGGAGAATTATATTAGACAATCAAAACTAATGGCATGGAGTGTGCATAAAAACAGAAGGGATGTTTCAGTAGCTTGACATTTAAAAATCAATATGATGCTGAGCTGACCATTGTAATTTATTGATATCTCCTTAATGGTGTGACTGTTTTCCAGTTAACAAAATGCAATGAAGTTATTTTAGAAACTTTTGCTAATTACAAAATCCCAACTTCTGGTATTATTTAACAGAAATGCCAGTTTATGAAGGAAAAAATAACACATAACTGTAGTAGGGAAATGGAGCCTACCTCCTTCAAGAAGCACACAGTTGGGCTCGCAGAAGTACAGCAGGATCCAACCATAGAGAGGTAACTCTTGGTGTAACCAATTAAAAGTGGCAGAGGGGCTTGTCCGTAATTACTGGAATATTCGTAAAGAAATCTGGGGGAGAAATGGGACTGATTAAATAAGTTACAGGAAAACAAAATTGATTTTTTTGTTAGTATTTTGATTAAGAAAGCATACATGTTATACTGGTTCATATCTATTATCTATCTACCTATGTATCTATGTATCTATCTGTCTGTCTGTCTG
>JAQHUG010000054.1:7761396-7812843 GCA_028555095.1 Dicrostonyx torquatus | reverse complement strand
TCCTTCCTTTCCATTTTTTGAGAGAGAGCCTTCTCAGGAGGCCAGACTACACTGATCTTGCTGTGGTCACCCTGCCCTTGCATTCCCGGTGGCAGGCATCTGCGTTGGTGTAGAACTATAGTTTGACTTATAAAGATCACTTACTGATCAGCAAATCCCTTTGGATCTTTCCTGAATGCCTCACAGATCTCTTCGTTTGTTGGTTCCACGTAAGTGGGAAATTCTTGTGGCTGGTGATTGAGGGCAGCCATGCAGAGTTTCCGCTCCAGGCCCTCTTTAGTGCAACACTCAGGAGTTCCAGGGTGCACAGGAAAAGGGGCATCACTTTCGCAGGACTTGATAGACAGTTCTGAGGTCTGGAATGAGAGAAGGGGGTGGCGTGGAGAAAATCTGTTCCCCTAAGTTCCCCCCAGCAAGTGGTAGGAAGCAAGAGTAACTGTGATTGACAGCCTCTGTCCTGCTACTCTCATTCATGCAGAAGAATGGGACACTGACACCACCAAAGCAATTTTAGGGAAAAAACCGGACGTCATTTGATACTTGAAATAAACTGATATAAAAGAATAGATACAGAAAAAAAGAAGTAGAAATTACCATGGAAAAGTGACTTTGATGTTTATGTCAGAAAAGGTAATTTGATATATTTTAATTATCTCTTTAAGGTACATTTTCCAAAGACCTTTCCTATCAGTGAAGGAAAGAAAATGCTGGATGAGTCATACAAACCAACTCATCATTACTCACGCATACCTTCCTTCCATTATTCTTAGAAATTATAAACTAAGCTGCCTTTGAAATTATCTCTCTCTTCAGCCAATCTCCTTTCCTTTTTCATCAGTTTCCCTAGAAACTCCTCTGGGTTTTCCTGTTTTACGTTATCCCAAAATGAAAATAAAATTTGAACAAATATCAAGATATTACACAATAATAAATAAATGCTTAGAATGAGCAGGATAAAGGTGTCAGAGAAACTCTGTCCATGTTTCTCCTGCAAAAGCTCCAGGCACACCTCGGCAAGGCATGCAACCACAAATCTGTGGAGCGAGCGGGAGCTGAAATGAGAATGTGCTTTGTTGCTTTGCCTGTAACTGACAGCTTGAAGCATATTCAGTCTGATGTGGTGCAGAGTGAGGTTGAAATGGGTGTTGGTGACCTTGGTGGTTAAAGAAATGACGTGGAATAGAGCGTGAAAGGTGGCAAATGAATCAACCAATGGGTAAGGAGATTCACTGTATAGAATCTATTCTAATAGTGATATTGTGTAGATACTGATGTTTCTGTGGAGGACTTTAGCCAAATCCACCTATTGTCTTTTGTTTATGGGCCAAACCACATCAATAAAGTTTTGTCTACTCATTTCCACCTTTATCAGTTACTGTCTTCACTTTGAACTATAATTTTTTTCATTCAGTATTTCAATTTCTATATATATAAGTGCTATAGAGGAGAAAAACATCACACACACACACACACACCATGGGCATGTACACACATGATATGTGTTTTTAATACTCAGAACCTAATATACATACAAACTGTATGTATAGTATTATTTGCGTGACTCAAATAATGTGAGACCAACATTTAGTTATACTATAGCCATTAGTCCTAACCTTGGCTTAGTACTAAAGATGTTGGCAGGATTTTAAGCTAAACATCATGTGTTTAGATTATTTTAAGAGGTTGATGACTTTATATTTATAAGGTTCAAATTTATCATGATTTAAAATGATTTTTCAGTGTCCAACATGGATTTAAATCCTACACATCCTTTTTATTAGCTGTGTATTAAGTTACTTTTATCCCGGTTATTTTTTGTGACAACAATGAGTGATAAACATGGGAGCTAAAATTAATATTCTTTATTTTTCCTTTCAACTAGGAGTAGACAGCTTAGCCTCTAGAGTGTCTTGGATAAGTGGCATAAAGGCCTGTGGCCATTCTTTCTTGGGGCCATGGTAGAGACAGCCAGACACACACTTACCCTGGTGTCATAGCAGTTGGGATCAGCCCCCTCGGCACAACACTCTTCAGTTAAGGCAACAACTTCCTTCACCAGCTGGCTGACCTGTTCAAATGTGCCACCTGAAAACTTCCTGCTGTAAAGGATTAGTGATCTGCGGGGAGAAAGTGATTGTGTTCATTGGAATTGAATTGTTCGTTGTTTTCTGGCATAAATAGGATAGCTAGTCAACTTTTATATAAAATATTTCAAACATTCACTTTTTTATTTGACTAATGGCTAGAATATATGGCATCATGCCAGGAATTTCCTCTAGGAAATTTTATCTTGTATACAGTAAAAACTGAATTTGTAGTTCCCATCAGAGAAGCCTGGAGTCCGTTTTGAGCTTACCCCAAAGAACATACTGTGTAGGCCATTGCTTGTGTTTTCTAGAGCCCCCAAACAGTTCTAATTTCCCTGAGAAACCTGTATTTGCTCTCTAATACAAATTCATTCCTTAAATTTATCAGTGGTAGTTTCTTTGAACTGTAGTTCAGCTGACACCTCTGGCTGACCTCCACCTGCTTGACCTTTTGTTCCACAGTGGCCCAAGTCTCTTTCTTCATCTCAGAGACACGCTCAGCATTCTACAAGTGTGGAAGTTAGTGTGTGCTCATTTTTGTTCATGGTCAGCTACCTAAGAGAAATGCATGGATATTGCAGCTTACAAAGATCTGAAGTCATCTTTCCCCAGCATGGCGAGTTCCTTGCAAACTTTATCCTTCTCGTAGTCTCGGCCTAGAAAGCAGACATAGAAAATAAGTGTTTTTTTTCTGTTATAAATATAACACCACATGTGTGTATAAAGCACTCTTCAACATGATCAGTGGTAAAGGCTTTTCTTAATATCTGTGCACTGTTAGTTCCATTTGGAGGTATGTTTTCAGCTATTTCTTCACAAGAAGCCTCAATTTTTTTTTTGTTAAATTTTACCATGTAGCAAGAAAAAAATTAGAAAGGCTAAAATAGTGCTAAGGATAAGTTAAATGTTATACATCAATTAGTGAGTTAGAATCACCAGCATGAAAACTATTCTCAGTCCGCATAAGATGCTGAAGGGGATTGTTCCTTCTTTCTCTCCCTCCCTTTCCCTCTCTTTCTCCCTTCTCTCCCCCACTTTCCCCTTTTTCTTTCCTTTCCTTTTATTGTCTTGTGGCTTCAACAAGACAAAGAATGGAAGGAAATAGAGAAGCTTCTCCACTCCAAGGTGAGTTTCCAGTTGTATTAGGTATGAACTTGAAAGAGGCCAGTGGCTGAGAAAGCTTCTGCCTCATTCTGTTACTACCCCAGATTCCAGAAGGGCTTCAGCTAGAGAAATGGGTAGTCTAGGGAACAGTGTGGAGTAGTTCTTTACACTTGAGGTGTAGTGAAAGCTGTTCTTGTTAGGCTTTCCTTGGAGTTTGGGGTGCAGTGGACAGGTATCTGATTCGACTCCAGAAATCTAAATATGCAATGGGGCAGTTAAAGGGGCTTAAGGAACAAAGATGATCCCAGTGGAAACAGTGGTCCTCAGATCTGATACAGAACAAATAAAAGAGGAAGGGGGCCTGGAGGCATCTTTATCTTGATCCCTCAGAACAGCAACAAGAATGGCAAAACCACAGGGCTTTCTGGAAGGCAGTGAGCTGATGCAGGATTCCCCTCTGTATGTTGTGAATACCATTGGCTAATTAAAGAAGCTGCTTTGGGCCTATTGCAGCACAGAATAGGGTATGACAGGAATTCCAAGCAGATAGAGGAGGAGAGAATATGTGGAGTCAAGGAAAAGCCATGGAACCACTGCAGGAGACAGATGCTGGATGGAACCTTACTGGTAGGTCACAACCATGTGTCAATACACAGATTAATAGAAATGGGTTCATTTAAGATATAAGAGCTAGGTAGCAACACACTGCTTAAGCTATTGGCTAAACAGTATTGCAAATAATATAGTTTCTGTGTGATTATTTTGGGTCTGGGCGACCAGGAACGAACAAGCAGCCTCCGCCAACATTGGGCAGCCAACAGTGAATCATGTCTGAGCGAGAAGATGTGAGATATATCTATGGATGAGGAAACAGAGTTTAAAGAGAAAACAAGAACCAGGGGCAGAGCACACACCTTTAATCCCAGCACTCAGGGGACAGAGTTGCCTACCTCTGTGAGTTTATGGCCTACCTGTTCTACATGGAGCTCCAGTTCAGCCAGGGCTATATAGTGAGATCCTGTCTCAAACCAAGCCAAAACAACCAAACCAAACCAAATCAAACCAGATCAACCAAATGTAAGTGAACATCTTGGCTCAGAAGATTTCTACAGTCAGGGTCCACTTTCTCTGCTGCTTCCTCTATTAGTTCAAGAGATACTAGGAGTAGCTTAGATTGTGGGGAAGCACAAAAGGGAATGGGAGAGAAAAGGAGAGGTTCATTTTTTCCTATAACAAGCTTGACTGGAAAAGCAGCTTTAACGTCAGTGAACTTCTGACCTGGCTTTAAATGTAGCTAGATGTCTCAAGCCTACAATGATGTTGCTCTTCAGGGTTCAGAAGTACAAGAGGACCTGTTTGGATTTCGAGAATGAAGAGAAAAGTACAAGACTTGGTCCAAAGTCTACTTGAGCAATGGGGATAGTCACATTTCTGAGGCCCAACTTTTTTCTGTGTGTTTCAAAATGAGTTTCTTGCTGATTAGAAGACCCTCTGTGCATCATTCAGATGTCTGAAGATGGATACCTGGAAATCCATCTGTGTTCTCCTGTGACTCAACATTTATAAAAATAAGGCCAGGAAATTTCTCAGGACACTGGATACTACCACCTTGAAAAATTTTTAACAAGTATAGAAACAGCCTTGTCTCTGTTCTAAATAGCCTTAAGTTATTTGTCCACTTGACTTAAGGTACTAGGGAAGCCATCTTAGAGGTTAACACAGTATCATGCTTATCTTAAAGGTGGCCTCGCCTCTCAGCCAAAGTTCTCCTTAGACTGGAGGGACTTGTGTGGAAATGTTTGGGGTTTTTGTTTGTTTGTGGTATTTTGTTTTGAAATGGCACTGGTGATGGACAAATGTTTATTTGGGAGTTATTTGCGTGTGTTAAATATTGTTTTTGGAATTAATAAATTCTTGATGAAAATATTTTGTATAAAAATCTATTATATTTTTATTTCTAGGTGAACAAAACAAAATAGATCAATAGAGTAAGAAAGGTCAGAATTGAGAGATGTCAAAATCTTCTTTGAGACCGGGAGGGTCTTTCTTCATAGCCTAGAATGGCTTTGACTTCACAGTCTTTCTGCCTCTCAAGTCATTTTATAACGAGGGACAAAGTCACAAGCCATCAAAATTTCATGAAGGTTACACAAGAACCCATAGGCTTCTATTTAGAATTAAATCCTGAAAATGAGGATGAGGCAGTAGGAGGTTAAGGCCAATCAATGGTCAATGGGGTACCGGACCTTTTGGTCCTGGCAAACAGCCTCTGCTCCAGCCAAGGACCTTCACACTCGGTTTGGAAGGCTTGGTTTGTGACAGGTCGGAAAGGTTAAAGCAAGGCAGAAAATGTTCATTAATCATTGATGGTGGTGAGTGGGACTGGGGGCTGCAGCCCTGGAGAGCACAGTATGGAGCTGTCCTCATGTGCAGAAGAGCTATGCTATAGGACATCACTAGAGCTGTTGTATGTCATTCCTAAAACAAATTAGGAAGAATGGTCAATGCTTGTATGGCAGTGTAATCTAATCAGTCTAAGAACTTTCCTCTAACCATGCATGGCTCATGAGTAACAGAAAGGGTAGCATTTTGAAAAAAAAAATGAGATTTCTTTTTTTTGGCACTTGAAAATACTTTTGGCAATGGATTTGAATAGTCATGACTATTCAAAATCCCATATTTAATACAAGAATGTCCTTGTGATCTTTATGGTCCCTTCTCAGAGTTAAGAAATTAGTCACATGTGCAAATTGTAAATGTAGAACCTTTCCCCGAAACCTCTAGTATTCAAAAATCACAAAAGAGTTCTGGTCAAACATGGTTGTCCCTTTAATGCACACTAACTCTTCATTAATAACCCTACTCTATCAAACTAGTCTTCTTCGTGTTGGAACTTTGTGACAGTCCAGTAATGTGCAACGTGAATTCTGTAGGAAAGTGAGGTACTGTTGATGAATATTTTGAGAGATATTTTGCTTCTAGCTTTTCAGTTTCAGAATTCTCATTTCACTAAATATGTTGAGCTTTCTTTCACATGTTACAAGGATGCAGTATGCATGAGCAGGTACTGTAAATACACATTACACCACTAATAGTAACATTGCTAATGTTTTGAGTAAATCAAAATATACTTGTTTGCACCTAAGTGCTTTGTAACTCATAGGAGTTATGCACTGCTTGGAACACTGCTGAGACAAAAGTGAAAAATCGGACTCTGTGAGAATCAATGTCATTTTGGAAATGTCTTTACTGGAGCATTTAGCCTTGGGTGGGAGGACACAAATAAAGTCTCAGTGGGTGGCACTGGCACAGCATTAAGGTACAAAGTATAATCTTAAAGAAATAACCCACAGAGGAGGCATTACTGTGATCTTTCATATGGATAGCCTTGGATGTGTTTTAGGTAAACTTATTTTATACAGGAGGTAATATCTAGTGTGGATAGTTACTCACACTATTCCTCATTGCAAACAATAAAACACAGTCAAAAAATACTGAAAATGATTTATTGCTATTGATTTCTCATACCTATGGAATATTTTTGAAAAAAATTAAATTTATTTTACTATTTGCAAATATGTGTGTGTGTTGTTGTAAATGGGGGAAGGGTGTAGGTTGTTTGTTCCCAGCACCCAGCTCCCAGCCTCCAGCCGCTGGCCCGCTCAGCCGCTGGTTGCTTGCTTATGCCTGAAATAACCACATGACAATTATATTCATTTAAACTCTGCCTGGCCCATCATCATCAGCCTTTTCTTGGCTAGCTCTCACATCTAAACTAACCCATTATAAAAGTTTGTATGTCACCACGAGGTGGGTGACTTACCAGACGGTTCTACGGTAGATCCATCTGCGGCGGGGGCCTCATGGCGACTGACTCACTTCCTTCTCTCTTCCCAGAACTTCCGTTCTGTCTACTCCGCCCACCTAAGGGCTTACCTATCTTACAAGCCAGGCAGAGTCTTTATTTAACCAATCAAAGCACAGAAATAAAGACGGACCCTCCTACAGTGTGTTTGTGTGTGTGTGTGTGTGTGTGTGTGTGTGTGTGTGTGTGCATGCGCACAAGCTCACACTACTTGTGTGTGGGTTGCCAGAAGCTTCAAGGCAGATAGTTGTATGTTCTTTCTCACAGCCAAAAGGGAGTGCTTGGAATGAAGCTTGAGTCTCCTTCAAGAGCAGTGTGAGCTCTTAACCCCTGAGCCATCTCTCCAGGCTGAAAAGTATTTTTGGACTAATTAATCTCATTTAAAGTTAGTTAAATTTATACAGCGACTGATAAACATCACATCTTTGTCTTTTAATGTATTACTTATAAAAAGAATGAAAGAATGATCCAGACTTCAGTGTGGTAACCGACATTATTGGCATGAAGCTAGTGACTCTTGTGAAATCATGTTCACACTAAGCGACCTCTTTGCGCTAAATGTTTATAAATTTCTTTAACGGTTTTTAACATGATGTCTAACTTAATCACATTGTGAAACATTCTGATAAATTCTATCAAATACTGGACTTTTGAAAATGAGTTGTGCTTATTTTTGGGAAACTGTATTGCTTCATGCACATTACAAATTCTTTCAATAAATCTGACATTATTCATTCTTTCATATGTGTCATGGATGTGTTCTATGACATGCTCTACTCTCTGCCAGACATGGCGTTCACACTGAATGTGAGATGCGATGGGGCCAAAACAGGTGCAGCCTCACCCAATGGATTGTTCATTCTGATAGCAACAGCCAATGAGTGATGGGGCCAAAACAGGTGCAGCCTCACCCAATGGATTGTTCATTCTGATAGCAACAGCCAATGAGTGATGGGGCCAAAACAGGTGCGGCCTCACCCAATGGATTGTTCATTCTGATAGCAACAGCCAATGAGCGATGGGGCCAAAACAGGTGCAGCCTCACCCGATGGATTATTCATTCTGATAGCAACAGCCAATGAAAGGCTTCCGATTTCGATACAAAGTCTATGAAGAAGGATACTTTGGGTTCTTTTGATGTTGTAAAGACTTCACTAGCTCCTGATTTTGTTCTTTGTTTGCCACATGTCGGGAATAAATCTTGAATAACAGTGACTCGAGTTGATATTTTGCAGAAGGCTATAGGTTATCTCATGGTGCAATATTTTTTTTCTATTTTCATGATGCTCAATTATGTTAACCTTTAAATTTGTACATTGTGAATGTTCATCTCAAAGATAATTACCATCATAATAGCTAATGTGTGAGTGCCAATGATTTGAGTAGCACTGTAGAAAATACCTAATAGAAATATGTATGTAGAATGTATAGAAGTATACAGTCGTTTGTTTCCTATTGACAGTCCTTGCCTTAGAAACTATAAAGTAATAGTTTGCTTACTTATTTTGGTATGGGAAGGGTATGGGTAAAAGACAGCTGTAGAGCAGTGCTGGCTCTGTTTCAGTTCCTGGGAAAGAACACAGATCAGCCAACAAGAACTACTGCTGGGAATAATGTGCTTCCTCGGGGGACAAGGCCTGAGAATAGCATGAACAAGTTCTCCTTTGGCAAGGCCCGGGAGAATTTAACCCATTTTTTGGCAAGGCCGGTGGATAGTTTGCTGAATAATTCTGGGTATGACCCCAGGATCATAAGTTCTATCTGTTCTCCTTGACTTCGTTACACAAATCAGATTGCTGGCTGCCTCTAGTTTCACTTTTAGAGCCATACATGAAATGGCCACTGCATTAGGAAAACTTTCCCCTGATGGCTTTCCTCTGGGTGAGCCAGAGGGGATGCGTTAAAAATATACAGTGGAATTGATTCAGCACCTAAAGCCTCTGATGTTTCAGGGTGACCATGGATTTAAGCTTTTCAGGAACAGGATGTTGCCTTTTCTGCACACCTTGTGACTAGCCTGAAAGAGTCACAGAAGTTTATGACAATATTACAGATTTGCATAACTCTTCTGGAGGGAATGATTTTAATCACAAGACTCTAGGAGAAATGCTAATAAATAGATGATATCAGGAGTTAATGGGAACAGTCTAGAGACAGGGAATGAAGCAGAATCCTAGAAGCCCACAATGTCCTCATAGCTAATATCTGTGCCAGTACTGTAGGGAGATGAGAGAAGGACATGAGAACAATGGATAAACAATGTCAACTATTAATAGTAAGCTTTTAAGTTATGAAGTGTACAGGATGATGGGGGTGGGAAGCCTGGAATATCCCGCAGAGAAGATAGAGTTGTACAGAATGAAGAATGAATTGGCTTAGCCTTGGCTGACTGTTGAGAGTTTAGATTTGACTAGAGGTAAACGTTAGCTGCTAGAGGCAAAATTCTCTTTCACTTTGCGTGATGCTGTAGGTGCAAATGCTGCCAGCACCAGACACACCATTCTACCTGTAGCTGCCCCTAGTTAGGAAGCTTCCCTTGTTGCTTGCCATACTGCTTAGCTTCTCATATTAAAGCTACAAATCAAGTAGCTAATGATTACCGGTGGGGGAAGTTGGGGGACGGAAAGGGAATGACATAAGGGAATAAACTGGCAATTATTGTTGTTATTGTTAGAAACGTAAGGAAACAAGTTTGATTGTAAAACTGCTCATGGAATCTATTCAAACCGTATAATTGAAAATGGCTCAGGCTATCTGGGACCACTTGTTTGAAACAGATGGTCAGAATTTTCTTCATTTCACCGACTTCACACATCTGTACCGGGTCATTAGACCCATTAGGAGCAAGACTCCCAGCAAACTGCCTCTGCCTGGATCAGAAGAAGTGGGTGGCTGTTTTCTTATAATATCGTCATAATTTGACAGATTTGCTAAGTCCGTTTCTCCCAAGATGTGTGCAGTTCCCAAATACTCTCTGGCAGAGCAGAACAGGGCATCTGCAGTAAGTATCATTTCAGACTCGGTTCCCAAAAGACAGCTCCAAAGATACCAGCACTCAGAAAAAGTCCAGAGTGTCTAGAAAACTTTCTTGTGAGCTATCAGAGCCTTGCAGACAGTGGAGTCATTGGTGGTGAACCACTGAGAAGCGACTCATGGCTAGTTTCTTAAATACGCTAGCCCATAGGATCAGTTTTCCAGATGTGTCTCCAGCACACGGTGTTTGGAACAGGGTTCTAGGATACTGTTAGGAGAGTGTCCGAATGTGATAGACACAGAGAACTCCCACCACTCCCAATCTCCAAACCTTGACTTGTGGCTGTTGTGAATTGGGAGCACACGCAGCATTTCCCCAGTCTGTGCTCTGCCACTTCCAACCAGCAGGGGGCATGCTCAGCCTCCAAAGGATCATAGCATGGCTCTGGATCATGCACAGGATGTTATTGACTAGGGAACTGATGAGTGAAGCATTTCCTAGAAGGGCTCCCTCTGGATGCCACACTGGATATTACAGAAGGGAACTACGGGTGAAGCATCTGGCAAATTCTGAGTGACTTTTTCTTATAAATGACTTTTACATGACTCTGGGTATCGTGTGGTCTACAGGACATGGGCTGTAAGACTGAAGTTGTTGGAATCCCTGAGGAAACTGATTTGGCATTTGTGTTCTCTGGGACCATGGCTGCTGAGACTATTACAATAAAGATGAGAGAATGCCCTGTTGGGGGAGGATGTCTGCTATAGGAGACAGAGTCTGGGCATCTCCAAGATCTAGCTACTGGCTGGACTTAGGATTTTGGATATTCGGTCTGAACTAGCTTCCGTGGGATTTTTCAGGGTTATCTGTCTCCCCAGAAATTCCGCTGCAAAGACGCTTTCAGGGCTCCCTGGGGCAACACCTACACATCTCATTTATCCATTTCAATCTCTTTTTCTAAGACTTTGTAGTCTTAGCTAAGGACTTATAGCTGACTTGTGGATGAAGAAAACCAAATTTAACATAATCAGCATAACAAAAATAACATGGAAAAATGTGAATGTAGGGACTGATGAGATGGCTCAGTGGTTAAGAGCACTGGCTGCTCTTCCAGAGGGCCAGGGTTCACTTCCCAGCACCCACATGGCAGCTCACAGCTGTCTGTAACTCCAGTTGCAGGGGATCTAACACCCTCACACAGGCACACATGCAGGCAAAACACCAATGCACATAAAATAAAAATGAATAAATCTTTTTAAAAATGTGGCTGCAAAAGGAATTAGATAAAGTCAAGACTGAGTTTATGTGAGCCATAATTAGTAAGTGATGATACCTGGGAAGGAATGTAACGCTGATTAACTATGTTACTACTATGAGTATAAACAGATGACTTGGATGAGGCTGTTATGGGAGAGCATTAATTGGAACTTTAATTTGACAAAGCAAAGCATATACAAATTCCCTTATAAACACCCTAGAATAAGTCGGAGAAGAAAATTATTCATATTAAAATTTATAAAATAATACCAAACCTGTGCAATAAAGAATTAAACTAAAGTTAACAGATCAGCAGAAAAATAAATCTAAATTTCCATGGAAAGCATTCAAGCTGCAGAATTTATAAAGTGATACACATGATGTAGTCTGCTGACATTGTTGGGTCTTAAAGGTGAAGATCCCATTCTAAGGGTGATTTCCATGAAAAAGGAGCTAGGGTGATTTCCATGAAAAACGAGTTCTGTTATTTTGTTAATCGTTTTATTACACAGTTACCAAATTTCTTATTGAACATGAGAGGTAATTTAAAAAGTTCAATTCCTTCCAAATGCTGAAGAGTAAGATTCCTTAACGAGAATCAACGAGATCTCTCCGATGACTCCTGGCACCATCAACAGTATGAGGCTGCCAAGGAGGAAAAACATTTGAAGAAAATGCTTAGTTGTGTATCAGAGTCTCCAGTTACATTACAAATCTGATTTATCCAATGTGTGAGGGATAACTGAAAGCTTATATAATTCGTTCTTTCAAGAGTCCTTTTTAGTTTGTTTCGAGACAGTCTCAAGTAGCCCAGGCTGGCCTTGAGCTCCCGGTGTAGCCAATTCACCACCAGTAGGCCTTGAACTCCTATCCTCCTGCGTGCTGAGGCTGACAGCATGCTCCGCCATACCCTGGCTCCGTCTTTTCTGAGATACTTATTTGCTGTGTGTGAGGAGCTTTCCTTTCCCTCGCTATACGGCACAGCTGAGCTCAGATCAACCCTACCTTGACCTCCTTTTTTTCTGTCTTCCCAGTCACTCCCCCTCCAATTTGGTCTGTTTGTTACTACCCCTGCAGTTTTTACAGTGGCACTAGAAAATTAAAGCAGCGATGGCTGTCAGTCACGAGGGGAGCCTTACCTCGCTCTAGGGCATGCCCCAGTGCTAAAGGCAGCAGGAGAACTAGGACGGTCTTCATATTGTATCCCGAGAGTTCTGCGGCACCTCCTCTCATCTGTGGGCCACCGTGCAAAGGACAGGGCCACACAGCTGCCGGTCGCCTTTACAAATGCTCCTAACTAGGAACTCATCAATTATTAATCTCCACACAGAAGCGAGGGACAGTCAGCCTTGTCCCCAAAGGAAGAAAATAATACCATCATCAAGGCAAATAGATACCCCGGGGGAAATGTGGCAGAGAGTCTGGGGAATTTTAATCATTAACTTTGTCAGTGAAAAGAGACAAGGCATAAGATATTTTCCCACCGCAATTTTTCCACTGGATGGACTTAATGTGCTAGTGGGGGCACACTTCCTAAGACATATATATCTTGGAAACTCTACCATTTTTAGGTAGGAGTGGAAAATTTGGGGATTATGTTTCTTCCTTTCTTTGTCTCCCTCCTTTCCTCTCTTTAAGTCTATCACAAGCAAGTACTACTTTAAACCGTCACAAACTAGATACTTTAAGCAATAAGATGAGTGAAGAGCAGGAAGCCAGTTCATTTATGGTAATTCCCTAACTCCATGAGTTTAATGTCATAGGATGGTTTTGGTGGCATAGTGCCTTGTATTATGTGTTATCGTACACGATCTAAAGCCTGTGAATGGGTCTTTAGAGTGTTCCTTGAAGTGAGGAAAATGACAGATGGAGAGCGTCAATGACTTGCCTTCAATTACACACACACACACACACACACACACACACACACACACACACACACACGATGTGAAAACCTTGTACTCACTGCAGATGACCTAGTGTTCCCTCAACCACCATGTGGCAGGTGTGTTTTATGCTAGCATAACTTGAGAGCGCACAGTGACCTTGTGGAAGACCAAATCTGCTGTTTTAATATTCCTGTACTTTGTCCCTGAGCGTCAGGTCGTGACCCTGCACTGAGGTGTCAGCTGCACCCATCGGTTCAGGACCCACATTCTTCGTAAGCTTACTACTGTGTAAGCTTAGGGGTCTATTTTTCCTTTCTAAGCCCATTGTTCACTTATGAAATGTGCTCATAGCTCAGTTTCTTTGTCACTTCCTTGTTGTGGAATTAAGCCATGCGCAGAGCTTAGCAGGACACCCAACTCATGTTCCCACGCATTAATGTTACTTCTTTTATTCTAGCTATTGCCACATTCTTCCTGACCCTTCAATGACCCTTCAATAACCCATAAACCTCTGAAACCTAGGTTCCATCTGAAGATTTAAAATTCAACCCTATGTCTGTGTTCTTAATGATAGATGCCTGTGAATACCCTTACCAATCAATTCAGTAACTAAAGATTAACTAAGCAGGCAGAGTCCACCAACATCTCAAACCACAGGAAACAGCTAGATTCTCAGTCGGATTGCTGACCATACGGAAAGTGAACGAGTGTTAGGTTAGGAAAATGGAGCCTAACTAGTTGGAAAAGCTAATGGTGCAGGATTAAATAGGAACTATTTCTGTAAAGCCCGTGGAAACCCACACAGCAGAAGACATTAGCAGAGGCCTGAAGCATTGGCGAAGACACATGGGAGGCAGCTTCCTGCTCACATAGTACCTGTGCCCTGGCTAAAGACTAATTTTATGTCTAAGACAAATCTTTATGATTTCTCTTTTTTTGTGTGAAAGTTAATTTAAAGAGAGTTTTATTCTTAACTACAAACTATTTGAGAATGGATGTCCCCAACTGCCAAGACCGCCAAGAACACAGACATCAGTAACACATTTATATACTTTTATAATTTTCATGTCAAGATTACACTGTAAATGTACTTTAGAATCCACTCACTATTTCAGTCATGTTGTCATAATTAGTTCTTTTAAAAGTACACTTAGACCCTTTTCCATGAGTGCTTGCAGCAGCATTTAAGACCAGCCCATATCTTCATTTTTTAAAAAATGTAACTTTATCTGTGTTTTGGAAATACACTCCTGATGTTTAATGATAAACTACATGTTGCAAGAATTACAACATCTCATTTAGGTACACTCTTGAGAAATCCTCATGCAAGCTGCCAAAATTACCCTCTTGAATGTGTCTGTGTTTTTCCAGCTGGAAATCAGCATGGATGGATGCATCCATTTCACTTCTTAATCTTCTACGAGATGATCATATACTGTGACCTAAAGCCGAAGTACTCCTAAGTGGCCAGAACAAAACCTTACATGACAGTTGTTGCTAGTAAATCTGTTATGAAGGAAAATCTGAAAAAACTAAACAAGTTTAGTAGTAGACACCGATGAATTTATTGCAGAAATAGACATTTATTTAAATTTAAATTTATTTAAATACTTGAACAGTAAACTTGTAGAGGCATATTTTTCCTATAAATAATTTATTTAGGACTGGAGAGATGGCTCAGTGTTTGCTGCTCTCCAGGGAACTGGTGTTTGGTTCAAAACTCTTATGCTGCAATTCACAACATGTAACTCTAGCTCCTGTAGATTCAATGCCTTTATCTGACCTCTATGGGCACTTGCACATGTGTGGCGCGCGCGCACACACACACACACACACACACACACACACACACACAATTCAAATGAATAAATCTTAAAGAATTTATTAAAGAACAGTGTCTCTCTTTTTTTTTTCTGTCCCTCCATTAGCTTTAGAGAAAAGTTGGATTCTCTTCCTCAGCAGGGGAAGATGGACGGAGAGAGGAAGTAGGCAGGGCCATTCTTTCTATCACAGTTCTCTTCTTGAAGTGGCTCCTAGGTTTTACATTCTTTATCCAAGCAGCACCTCTTACATCTGATGCTGTGAAAGACTGCTGGAAAATGTCCCCGATACCTTACTCCAGTAGCAATGACCTCCTTCCCGGGAGTCCATTTGCCAGAGTGCCCCCTATTTTATTAAATGCATCTTCAGAATGTTTATTTGATACCCGATGAAATGGATATTAATGCTTTATGATCTCTACCTTTTAAATCTATTTGTTACCTCCTAAGTCATTATTTAGAATATTAAAATCTATTTAGCATTTGGAAATGCCTATGACTAAGAACGATTACCATGCAGTACAGCAGACTACTTATTGTACTTTTCTAGCCTAGCTGAAACATTGTACCCTTTGAGAAACTTGTTCCAGCCTCTCTTCCTCCAGTCCCAATCCTCTGATACCTACAACCTTTCTACTCCACTTCTATGAGGCTGGTTTAGTTTAGATGCTAAGTTATAGCATTTGGCTATATGTGCCTGTATTTTTAACACAATGTCCTCCAGGTATCAACACTGCAAATGATTCCATGCCTTCCTTTTAAGGACATTGAATATGGTGTTCTCTCTCTTATATATACACACATGTACACTATACTTACATGTATTTAACATGTAAACATATGCATTTCCTTCATTTGCTCAGGGAAGGGCATTTACCTACCTTGTGTACCATGACTACTGTGGGTAATCCTATAATAAACCTATCCGTAAAGACAGCTCTTTGATGAACTGATTTCAATTCTTTAGGCTATGTACCTGGGTGTTGTAGTTCTGGACCCAATGGCCACACTAGTTTTAGTTTCGAGACTGTGCTATCTATTTTACATAATGGCTGTACTAATTAATATTACTACCAACAAACAGTGTTGAAGACTCCCCCTTTTCCACATTCTCAGCCACGCTTTTTGGCATTCATCTTTGTGACAATAGCGAGGGACAGAGGTGGCAGCAACTCCTTAGAAGCTGAGAGAAACAGAGGGTGGTCCAGATTTCAGGGTGTTTTTGCTGAAGTCTAACACTCAGACAAGACGACAAGAGAGAGAATGACTTTAAGGTTAGTTAGTGAGAAGGCTTTTTCATCACAAAGCACAGAAACTTAACTCAAATAAGTGTTGGTGAAAGACAAGAATAGGGGGAGCACAGAAGTCAAGAACAGGAAAATGACTCCAGCATAATTACACTCAATAGGTAATGTTTGTATGAGTATATATATGTACGTGTGTGTGTGTTAAAATGTAACATATGTACATAATGTAAATATGTGTGTCTGTGTGAGTCTCTGAGTAGCAATAATAGAAGAGGTCATGAATTTAAAATGGGATGAGAGAATAGAGTAAAAACGGGTAGGGATGGGAGGGGAATGATGTAATACAGTATATATTTGTGAAATTTAGAAAAAGTTGGTGTAGGAGGGTCCTTCTGTATTTGGGTTGCTTTCATTGGTTAATAAAGAAACTGCCTTGGCCTTTTGATAGGGCAGGACTTAGATAGGCAGGAAAGAGAGAGCAGTATGCTGGGAAGAAGACTGAGTCAGGGAGAGCCGCCATGAAATCCCCAGAGTCAAACAAGCTGAATCTTTCCCGGTAAGACCACTATCTTGTGGTGACTTACAGACTATTAGAAATGGGTTGATTCAAGATGTAAGAGTCAACCAACAAGAGGCTAAAACTAATGGGCCAGGCAGAGTTTAAATGAATACAGTTTGTGTGTAATTATTTCAGGTATAATTTAGCTGGGACCAAAAGCAGGCCTGCGGCTGGGAGCTGGGAGCCGGGAGCCAGGACCGCAGCCCCCACAGCCTGCTTCTCCTCATGCAACAAAAAGTACTTAAACAAAACCAAAAAGACCCTACTTTTTTAAAAAAAAATCTTTCTTTTTAAATAACAACTCTAAGTACCTAGGAGCTCTGGCTCAGTGCATAATATTTTTAGCTTAATCACAGAAGTTAAAAATATAGCGCCCTCAGGTACTGACAGGAAGCCCACATTCATCAGCAGGTAGAAAACAGGGGACTGATTGCTTGGCAACTGCATTAACCTAAACAAAACTTTTTTGTTTTACCAACAGAGAAAACAATGGCCATTTTTATTATACTTTTTTCTCTATCTCATCTCTTATGTTGCCTTTATGATATATTACCTAAGATGTATTATGAGGTACTTATGAGGAACAAGATAGATATTTAGCTAACGTGGTTCAGACTGTGGTGCTGCTATTTAGTGTGCCCTAAGGTATACTTTGATAGGAATTTCCAGGATTTTCACACCTCTTTTATTTACAGGTATATGGCTTGCCGGGGCACTGTGCCTTAGCTTCATTCTCTCCGCCTATTTCCATCCTCCCTAACCACTGCCAGCCTTGCTGTGAAACCAGAAGAAACAGGTAAAACCCAATCACATCTCCCTTCTGCTGCACTGGGACTGCTTACCCGCTTTCTCGGGACATACTACATCTACATGGGACATCTCTGAACCTCTGTCATTCTGACACATACTCCAAGCTACATGGATGAGGGGGATAGCATCCATGAGATGAATTTGTTACCAGACAGAATTTAGGAGTTATAAATATTTCCTTTGCGGGAAACACTCTAGAGTGTGTGCTTGTCTCCAATTTTAAAAATATTTTATATAAGTTGTGAGTTACATTTCTGCAGGAGGGTAGACCGCTGGCAATATTAGAAGCTCTGGTATTATCTTTTGACTAGATCTCAAGATAGGTCACTGCAAGGGATAATCATCCTAGTGTTCAATCCCCTCATCCTCACCCTGGGTTGGACCAGGTTGGGATGATGCTAGCCCTTGGAGGCATCATCATGACAATGGCTGGCTTTAACCATGGAAGAAGGTATTGGCTTACATGGCAAAACTAACAAGGAATCATCCTGTGACAGACTGTGGAGCTGGCTGGTTTTGCTAAATACTTAAGAAATGTGGTAAAAGCAACCAACAGGTTGAGTTTCGTTCTACCATTTACTAGTGTGCTGTGAAGCTCAGTAAGTCTCTCCAGGAGCGTTTAAACATCCCATGGCAGTGTTCAATGCCTTTCCCCTAAAGTCACAGCAGCCATTATCTTGTCCCAGGGACATGTTCATTCTCTGTCGTTTTGGTGACAATACAGTTCTCATAAGCCCTGTGTTTTTCATCCTTCTGCAGAATGGCATACTGGTCCACTCTCTCGCGCCATTAGACTAGCAGGATGTGCTGAGTGGGAGTGGATGTGTATATTATCTAAGGTTCATGAGTGGCAGGCTGAGGAATAAACTCAGGAAGTTTCTGAGAACTCCAGTATAATGCTTTTAGGAATTCTGTCTTTAAAAGGCCCTGGTCCCCAGTAAACTTCTGTAGAGGTGACATGTAATGCATTTGGAGGACTTTTCTGACTCATCTATCTTGACTTGAAAGAACAAGAAATGAATTTTGTAAGAAGTCAGTTCGCTGACCACTAGTTTTGAGATTGTCTTTCAGAATTAGGTGTATGCGTTGAACTGAAAGTTGGCATAAGTCGCCTCTAACATGAGTGAGATACCAAAGGATGCTGGGAGGATGGGCCCCACTCACCAGGACTCTACCTTCAGCATGACGCTTTCCATTCTCTGGCTTTGCTGAAACAGAATCCAGTTTCCCATCAGGAAATGCTGCCAGCCGACTCTGCCATACCTCTATCTTGTTTTACTTCCTGGTACTGCTTTACCTTTAAAGAGTAAATAAAGGTATTATTGTAGGGGGTGGAGTAGTCCTGACTACTCATGGAAGGGAGACTGTACAGCAGGGGCAAGGAGGAAAACATTTGGAAGCAGGGAGAACACATTGGTGCTTCTCTACCCGGTTATAAACACAGCCAATGTCAGCAGTTGTGGTAAACCACTGTGCAGTGAAAGGCTTTGACCTCTCTGGGATGTCTGCGTGATCTCATTTGGAAAGGAACCTGGAGGGAGTGAATTGTTCTGCGAGAGTTAAAGCAATTTAAAATGTGTGATGGAAGAGAAAATAATGAGTTTTCAATGGCCTCAGGACGAATTATACCAATGGGCAATGTGGCTTGGTTGTGACATATTAGATTTAATAGAAGGCACAAAATTGAACTATATAAATGAAAACTGTATTGGGCAGTTTCCTGGATTCTCAGCTCCCACTTACCTTTCTGATTCTTTTTTCTCTTATTTTTGAGATTATAATATAATCATATAATTTCTCCTTTCCCTTTCCTCCCTCCAAACCTTTCCCTCTTTGTTCTCTTTCAAATTCACAGCCACTTCCCCCACCATAATTTTATATATATATATATATATATATATATATATTATTCCTAAATATAACCTGCTTAGTCTGTATAATGTTGCTTGCATGCATGTCTTCAGGGCTGACCACTTGGTATTAGAAAATAATTAGTCTGCTTTTCCTTGGGGAAGACTATTCCTCCCACTTTCAGCACTGCTGAGTAGTCTTTAGTTCTTTGTATGAGGTTTAGACCTCATGGTCTTTCAACCACCCACTTTGGAATGCTTGTTTTTGTTGTTCTTGCTCAGCTCATGTTTAAACAGCCATGTTGGTGAAGCTTTATGCATGTAGCTTCTGACGTTACTAAGAGACACAGTCCTGCGCCAAACTCCCAATCCTCTGGCCCTTACAGTTTTCCCATCATCTACAGCGTTCCTTGAACTTTAGATACAGGACTTGTTTTCAGATGGGACTGGGCTCCACAGCCCTGGATTTTGATGGGTTGTGGTTTTATGGAACGGTCTCTACCTGTTGCAAAGAGAGATTTCCTTGGCGAGAGATGCAGGCTACGCTCCTCAGCGGATATAAGGACAGATAAGTTAGGGTCGTGCTGGGGTAGTAACGTGGTTCTGGAGGTTCCCCTCCGAGATGGACAACTTTACTAACCCCTTGATAGCTGAACTGTTCTCAGCTCCAGGCATGTTTGCCCACTTCTCAAGTGGGTCTTAAGTTCAACTACTGAGCTATGGTGTGACGTGCATGGTTTCCTTAGCAGGAGGTCCTTTTCCTTATACCTCGAGGAGGCAACTAAGGGCACTAGCCATAGCCTGTGTATTGGGGGAGTCACTTGAACACCCCCTCTAATAACTGAACCCAGGGTTTCTCATGACTGGTGTTAGGGGTTTTGTCACGTGGTCTTTGGCTCTTGTGGGAAGCATTGACAGCCTGATTGAGAGATCTCATTTAAACTATATATGTATACACAGACTTATGTGTATTACAGGGACTTTTAGGTACAGAGTTCATAGAATGAATCCTTTTGATCTTTTCAAATATCCTTACTGTTATTTTACCTCCTTCCTGCTTCTTCTGTATTTATGTTCTTCTCCCTTCTTTTCCCCCATTTCCTACATCAGATCACTTGTACCCAGCTGTTCGCCTCTGTACTGCTCCCCGACCCTTAGACTCCAGCACTGGTCCCTTTTTACTGTCCTGTTTTTGGCATATGTACTCACACATGAAGATTTGGAATTAAGGGCCTCTAATGAGAGAGCACACAATGTTTGCCTCTCTGGATCTGTGTTGTCTGACTCAATATGATTTCTTCCAGTTCTGCTCAGTTACCTGCAAAGTTCTTGACTTCATTTGTTTTTTAACAGCTGAGGAGTATTCTAGTGTTTTTCTTTTGTCTTTTCTTTTCTTTTTTGGGTTTTTTGAGACTGGGTTTCTCTGAGTAGGTTTGGTGCTTGTCCTGCTTGAACTCTCTCTCTGTAGACCAGGCTGGCCTTGAACTCACAGAGATCCGCTTGCCTCTGCCTCCTGCGTGCTGGGATTAAAGGTGTGTGCCACCACTGTCCATCATTCTGTAGTGTTTACATAATGTATTTTCAGTATCCATCATCAGTTATAGGACATTTAGGTTGTTTCTATTTCCTTGCTATTGTAAATAAGGCAACAAGGAATATGGCTGATCAAGCATCTGTAAAGTAGGGTGCCTAGTCCTTTGGGCATATGCCAAGGAGTTCTATGTCTATGCCATATGGCAGAATTATGCTTTATATTTTTGAGAATTCTCCACACTGAGTTCCAGTCAGCTCCCTTTTATGCTTTCGTTGCAGTGGTGTTCCACTGCAGTTGATGCAGAAATATCATAGCTCTGCTGCATGTCTTTGTACAGTTCTCATTTTCTCTTGACCCAGTGTGGCACACTGGCTAACCTATCCTGACACAGGTGCTATAGGAATTCCTCCCTCCAGTAACTTTTAAGTTAGCAGCCCACTTGGACGGGGCCTCTTATACTATATATGCCCATGTAAAGCGTGGGTCCGGCCTCTCTTCCGGTGGTGTGATTCAGTTCCTATTCCCCGTTCATGCAGAGGACTGTAATCTGTGAGTCTACCCCTAAATAACCCTCTATTATACTCAATTCTGAGCTAGTGTGGGATTTCTTTTAAGTGTCTGTTTTCACACAGGTACCAGCTGAGCTGTGAAAAATCATTACTGTGATAAAACCCTTGGGTAATGAAGACTGAAAAGGCAAACTAAAAATTGAAGGATTGTCATGCAGTCCCTCTGTTTGGCTAATCAGAATCCTGGCAGCCATTGCACCCCAATTTCGAAAAGTTTATAATGTTATGATGTGGCCGGGCAGTGATGGCACCATGGCACACTTTTTTTTTTTTGGTTTCTCTGTAGTTTTGGAGCCTGTCCTGGAACTAGCTCTTGTAGACCATGCTGGCCTCAAACTCACAAAGATTCGCCTGCCTCTGTCTCCCAAGTGCTGGGATTAAAGGCGTGTGCCACCACTTCCTGGCTGACGGCACACATCTTTAATCCTAGCACTCAAAATGCAGAGGTATATCTTTGTGAGTTCGAGGGCACTCTGGTCTATGAAGCAATTCCAGTATAGCCAGAACTGTTACGCAGAAAATCCTATCTCAAAAAACAAACAAACAACAAAAAGATGTGAAAAAATGATTACTTACTATGCTCATTCCCTAAAATAGAGCAGAATTTAAAACAAGGATTAATTGATTTACTATTTTACATCTAGAGCCTGGAATATTGAAATAATCTAATAAAGAAATGTAAAAAGAATGAGTGAAAGACCATTTTCCACAACATAATCTAGTCTCTTCCAGATGAAGGCCCAAGGCACAAAGCCTTACTTCAATCATGGGGCAGCTAAAGACAGCATCAACTGAAGTACCAGGCTTGGTGTCCAGCGGGACTTGTGATAAGACCCAGGGAGTCAGTACCAAATTATTCCTAAAGTATAGCTGCTGTAAGACTCAGGGAGTCAGTACCAACTCATTCCTGAAGTAGAGATGCTGTAAGACCCAGGGAGTCAGTACCAACTCATTCCTGAAGTAGAGATGCTGTAAGACCCAGGGAGTCAGTACCAACTCATTCCTGAAGTAGAGATGCTGTAAGACCCAGGGAGTCAGTACCAACTCATTCCTGAAGTAGAGATGCTGTAAGACCCAGGGAGTCAGTACCAACTCATTCCTGAAGTAGAGATGCTGTAAGACCCAGGGAGTCAGTACCAACTCATTCCTGATGTAGAGATGCTGTAAGACTCAGGGAGTCAGTACCAACTCATTCCTGAAGTAGAGATGCTGATTGAAGGATGATTACCTCATTGTTGTTGACGACAAAAGATGCAATGAGAAGACTGAAGTGAGTATTGTTGGGAAAATATAATCAAAGACCCAGATACCCTCCATATCTATAATATAAGAGCTCTTCTCCAAAGCTGAAGAGAAAGAAATCAGACAATCTGCCGCAGGGAGTGAAAAGACAGAAAGAAATTCTATCCCCATACGACAGACACATCCCATTGTAAGCATGTTCTCGAGATAAGTAGTCCTTGAGGAAGACAGTGTAGTGCACATGGAGCTCTGCTGTGTTTGTGATCTGGACCCCTCTGCGGGAGCTTAGTGTTTTTACCTGGAGGAAAACCAAGGTCTTTCATTTTGAGACAGGGGTGTGTGTTGTAGGAGGCCACGAGTTAGTTCCCCGCCGCTTAGCCTCTAAATAATCACACAGAAACCATATTATTTAAATCACTAAGCTTGGCCTATTAGCTCTAACTTCTTATTGGCTAACTTTTACCATCTTAATTTAACTCATTTCCATTAATCTGTGTATTGCCACTTGGTTGAGGCTTACCGGCAAGGTTCGGCATCTGTCTCTGGCGGGAATTCCATAGCTTCTCCCTGACTCTGCCTCCTTTTTCCTAGCATTCAGCTTAGTTCTCCCCACCTGGCTAAGTTCTACCCTCCTATAGGTCCAAAGCAGTTTATTTATTCATTAATGGCAATGACAGCATAGAGGGGACTCCCACATCAAGGATGTTTCAGAGCAAGGTACATGATGACATTAGGCCACTTCTCCAGAGACACTAGAAGGGCTGTCTTCTCTTTGTTGAAAAATTTCAAGAAGATAGTTTTCAGGTATTTAAAAAAAATTATTCCCAAATTACAAAGATAGCATGAAGTTGACTTTACTTTTAAAACAAGACTTTATATACATCTCAAAGAACCATGGAAGGAGTTTACATGTTTTTCAAAGTTTTTGAAGGAGTTTACATGTTCTAAGAAAGTGCTTTGTGGGTTAAGCTTCTTTTCTTATTTTCAACAGGGAGTATTAGTTTCTAATTTTTAGTTTGTATTATTTGCCCTCACAGTTCAAAAAGACAAACAGAACACCCTAGTTGGACCATGGACTTTTCACTGAGCAATCTGACACAGTGACAATTGAATATTTACCTGCACCTGGTACTGTGTAGCTGGGACAAAGTCCCTGTTACTTTAAGAAATATACTACTTATTCTAATTGTATTCATTTTTGTATGAAGCTGTGTGGTTTCAATAGGTCATGGCAACAGGCCATATAAAAATAATGTGCTCTTCTGACTTAAATTCTACTTAATTTTTTTTAAAAAAAATATGTATTTGAGACTGGGCAGTGGTGGTGCATGTCTTTAATCCCAGCACCCAGGAGGCAGAGGCAGAGACAGGAAGATCTCTGTGATTTCAAAGCCAGCCTGGTCTACAAGAGCTAGTTCCAGTGCAGCTATGGCCATTACACAGAGAAACCCTGTCTTGAAAAATCGAAAAAAAAAAGTATATGTATTTGCATTTGCTGAGTCTGGAAGACAGAACAGTGTGTTGTGTCTCATGGAGTTGGAGTTAAAGACAGTTGTGACCCACCTAACATGGGGGCTGGAACTGAACCCTGGTTTGCTATGAAAGCAGTACATACTCTTAACCACTGTGTAATCTTTAAGTTCAATGAATTTTATCTGTTTATACATTTCGATCTCTGCTTTCATTAAAATGTATTAACTCTTCATTATTGTAGACTTTACAATTTGGAACTAATGGAGATTTTGTCCATCTGTGTTACCATAAACAACTCTTTTTGGTCCCACCTGAAAGAGCCAGCATGGTCTGAGTTTAACAACACCTCTTATCTCACCATTTTAATCACCCATTGCAAGTGCCCTGCCATCCTGCTTGAACATCTTAAGCTCCCTCTCCCTTTAACTTTTCTACCTGCTATTTTCTCAGCTTTTCTTTCTTTGCATCTTAGTGATGAGGCAGATAATCTGTCTCAATCTAAACATCCAATTTTGGGAGGCATTTGATTGGGTGAAGCCATGTTTATGTATGCTCTCATAGCACATGCCAACTTTAAATTTTTAAGGTCTGGTAGGTGCAATCACTTTCCTAATGTCTCATGCTCCTTCTAGATCTCAGACTTCAAGAGTAAAGGACATTGTTCTGATTTGTACACATTGTACACCCAGTTTCTTGCAAAGTACCTGTAATATGCAAGGGTTCAATGATAATTTACTATAGAAGATGAATCTGCACAACTTTATTATATTCCACAGAGAAATAAATAAGAATACAAAGAGGTAACATTGCCTGATTATTCAGAAAAAAAATCACACTTAGTTTGATCTTTAGATAAAAGAAAACCAGAAAAGTTTTCTTGTAGAATGCTCACTATGGTTTTCAAAATGTAAAACCACATATAACCATCCAATAAAGTAGATATTTTAAAATATTAGCATTCATGAACCTACTAAAGAAAAATACTGTAGTTTACATAAGCTGTCCATCCCCCTCTCCAGTCTTCATAGCTAGGATGAAATTAAGGTAATGGGTTATATTTAGGAATGCATAGAAAATATTATTTATGACTCTTACTGTGCACTGTATATTATATGAAGCAAGTCGTATGCAGCAATACTAAACTATGAATATTACCTCTAATCTTTGTGCCATTAGTTAGTTCCTCACCAACAGGTCAACAATGCAGCTGCCTTCTTCTGTTTTGAGCTGATCTTATGCTTTATGGTATTGCTGGAAGTAATTCTAGAAAATGACATCCCCTCTTCTAACAAAGTTTTTCCTCGGGGTTAGGGACATCTGTTAGGGCTTGGTTATAAGCTGGTGTGGGATGTCCTTCTGTCTATGTGTTGCTTTTATTGGATAATGAATAAAGAAACTGCTTTGGACCTATTGCAAGGCAAAACTTAGCAAGGTGGGGAAAACTAAACTGAATGCTGGTAGAAAGGAGGCAGAGTCAGGGAAAAGCCATGGAGCCACCTCCAGAAACAAGCACCGAACCTTACCAGTAACCCACAACCATGTGAAGATACACAGATTAATGGAAACGGGTTAAATTAAGATGTAAAAGCTAGCCAAAAAGAAGTTAGAGCTAATAGACCAAGCAGTGATTTAATTAATACAGTTTCTGTGTGATTATTTTGGTTCTGGGCAGATGGGAACAAACAAGCGGCTTTATTACAACAATAAGTGATATAAGTTTGAGGGTAAAAATGAAGTAGGCTCAGGGATCTCATTTGAAAAAAAGGGAATGGATGGGATAGAATAAATGGTATATTAGTATTTGTGAACTATTATTTATAGACAATTTACAATGGTATAGATTCTTGTATATTGATAAAAATTCAAATTATATTTGTTATATTGAACATGCTTCTATTTCTGTTTACAATATTTGTGCACCTATGCAAATTTATTTTGTTATATTTAATGCATCCATGTTTCTACATCTGCTTGAGATATTTTGTATATTGATGGAATTTTAAGATATATTTATTATACTGCACCATACATTCCTACCTCTGATCAAGATACACACACACACACTCACATATATATATATTACATTTTGAGGTCATTGTCCTCATTTGCTGCACAGTTGTTTAAAGATTGTTTAATTTTTTTTAAATGTGAAAACTTAGTCTTTAAGCTATGTAGGTATTAAGAACTTCAGGTCAATAGTCACCCATGTTTGTCATACTTATAGTTAGGTTAGTCAGATTCTTTAGATATATAGAGATTGTATTCTTCATAGATAGGTAATCTTCAAACCCTTCAAAGAACTGTAGAATGTGGAATTTAAATAACTTAGGATTCTGTTGATGTGAGACATAATTGCTCCCTCCTGGCAGCACTGTTCTATCCCTGAGATTGGCACCAAAGATACTCTGCTTGGAGCTTGTTTTCTTCTTGGCAAAACTGGCCTTTGAGCAAAGAACTGCCCAAGCCTTGACTACTGACAAAAATACACGGTGTCCAAACTGGACAAGCAGGATAAAAGCAAAAACAACTACCAAACCTTGCCAAGACAGGTTAAGACAGCTTTCCCAATTTTCTTACCTCTAAAAATGGTCTGTCAGATACTCTAGGCCTTAGCCAAAGTTGGTTGCCCCAACCTTGCAAATGAGACTTTGGGTGATTGTGTAGGTAGCCGGTTGCCTCTGCCATTTCTTATCCCTTTTATAAATTGTTTAATTGCACTTTCTGTTTACTCAAGTAATATGTTTTTTTTCTTCTCAGGTCTTTGATGGGGTTGAAGACTAGATAATCATAGTTACTTTCCTTTCAAGACTGAGTCAAGACATTTTAAATATAAGACTTAGACTCCTCAGGAAAAGATAACTATTGAAACATTTAGCATATGTTTTTTTTTTTGTTTTTTTCATTTTTGTTTTTATTCCTTTTTTTTGTATGTTTTGCCTCTTCTTTTCCCTGGACAGTATTTGATATTTGTTCTTATTATATATAGTTTTGTATTAGGCTTAGAACTCTCTTTAGACAAAAGGGGGAGGTGTTGTGGGAACTCCTTCAGACTTTAAGATACTGGCCCACTTTGGGCATGGTCTCATGTACAATAAGTGCAAATGAGAAATGTGTACACCTTCCCCCCTTTTTTACCTGCTGGATTCAGTTCCAGTTCCCAGCAAATGCAGAGGACTGCAGATCGCTACCATTACTGTGAGTTTATCCCCAAATAAATCAACCTTTGTTATACTCCATTCCAGGCTGTTATGGAACTCCTTGATACTACTACATTGTAGAGAGGAGAAAAAAGCAGGCATTCTGTGATTATCTGACTTCAGGATAAAAAGGTATTTGTCACCCAAATCAAAGTTTAATAGTTGATTTTCAAATCAACTAGTTAAAAAATAAGCATGGAAATTTAGTAGAATTACCATGCTAAAAAACCTGTGAGAGAAAATAGTCCTGTCTCATATGTGAGCCCCTCAGAGAAATACGATTTCTAACGAAAGTAGGAAGTGCCAAGCACTTTACCATGGCCACATAATTCAAAGTCTTTGATTTTTGAATAATTATCAGCACATAAAAGGGGATGATCCAGGAAAATAAGGATTGTATCATTAGGCATCTGTAGAAATGATGATAGGGCTATTTAGAACAGTCTGAGTTCAGAGAGCTGCATTACAGGATAACCTGACTTCTGAGAACTGAATTTCTGCAGATATGCTGTCAGAAGAGCAGAAGGAAATTTTCCAAAGGAAAGTATAAAATGTGACACAGTTTGGCTAAATGGAAACCTGATGCAGATTCATCGATATTGAGAACCACTCTCTGACTAAATTAGCATAAGATGACTTACTTCCTATCCTGTTAATCTGCAACAGCGTGTTGTTAGTAAATTCCAGTCCGAGAGCAAATGCCACAAATGGCTAGAAATAAAGGACAGCAATTTCCTCCTCAGTGTCTTCTACCTTATTATAAAGATGATGGAAGATAGTTGTCACTTCATTAAGCATTCATTAATAAAGTGTTAATGAGGGGAGTCTGCTACCCTTTATGCAGATTGTACAGAGGACAATTTCCTGTTAATTAAATTTAGTCAAGGGGAAGCCACTTCTAATGATTTAGGTCTCAACAAGATAATACTTTTTAGTTTGCCTTTTTCTTTTTAATCCACCTACTTTCTCCTCCTCTATCTGCTTGGAATTCCTGCCTTGCCCTATTTTGCATTGCAATAGGCCCCAAACAGATTCTTTATTAACCAATGGTATTCACAGCACACAGAGGGGAATCCCACATCACCTCCCCTTTTCTGTCTAAATAAAAAGGAAGGTTTTAACTTTAACATAGCAAGATTATATACAACAAAACAGTTATCAACCAAGAATTACAGTTACAATATTTAGTCCATTTACATTTGGCAAATTAAGAAAAATACTCTATCATCTATCCTATCTTTGTGATTCAAAAGTCTTTTTTCTAATCTATATTTTATTATGACTAAGTAAAACTTTAACTATCTATTCTCCAACTCCATCAAAGACTCCAAAAGGATACAATATTACCTAAGTCAACAGGAAGTACATTATAAACAACTTCCAAAACTCTAGAATTTACAGAATATATCTAAAAAACCTAACAGTACTATAAGCTTTACTATTATAAATTACTATCTATTAACCTATATTTCTTAATTATATATTAAATTTTTAAATGAGCTGCACAAACACAATACCTTAATCAAGAGCAGAAATATACAATAACAAAATTGATCTTAAATTTGTATCAATAAACCATACCAATGCAAATCTCTATAACTTATCCCTCTTTTAATGTAAACTAACATTTGTAAATGATCATTTAGCAAATTTGGATATAGTTCTCTCCAAACTGCTTCCTGCTTTTTGTTGGGCAAAGTAATTTTTGAGGGTGTTTTCGTTTAGCCTCCATGGTCACCTATGCTCACATGCACATACAGTCATACACACATACACATATTCAGTGTATTGTGCCCATCATAAATACTATTAGGAAGAACATAGGATAAGAAAAATAAATTTAACCTAATTTCTCATCATGCTTTCAGCTTGATTCTCAATCTAGTTTAATATCTTGTACAAGCTCCTTAATCCTCTGATTCTTAGTGTGCTCGTTTGTTCTCTTGAGAAAAGAAAGTTTTCTCACATATCAGAAGTGATGATCTCATTCTTGCAATGTTAGCCCAAGTATTCATTTAAATATTATGCTTAAAACACCAATTCTAAGAAATCTATTTTTTTGTGGCCTTGTAGATCACCCTTTAGCTTTTCACTGCCGGAATTCAAGAATGAACATCAGGTTATTTATATGCTTTCAAATATAATTTGCATCATAAGGCATGTGATAGTCATATTGTCCTTTTTCATTTATCCCTTCTGGGAGATCACAAGAAATCCAGGGCTTCACTCATTTTTGTAGTCACAGACCTGGTGATGTGCCCAACACAAGTCCTCAGTAA
The DNA here is from genome assembly GCA_028555095.1 of Dicrostonyx torquatus. Taxonomy (NCBI): domain Eukaryota; kingdom Metazoa; phylum Chordata; class Mammalia; order Rodentia; family Cricetidae; genus Dicrostonyx; species Dicrostonyx torquatus. Next base: position 7,783,087 of record JAQHUG010000054.1, on the reverse strand, counting down.
CTATATGTTCAGGGATTGAATTCTCCTCTGATTATGCTGTTTTTAAAATAGTAATAGAATTATAAAGCTGTGTAGAATAACAGAATTTAAACTCTATAAAAACCTATGTCATTTAAAGTTCTGAATCTCCTTATTATGGTTAAGTGACAAAAATAATTGCAGATAATTACACTCATGCTAGAGGTAGTTCTAGAATACAGTGAGGGAAGCCCCAATCCAACCTAATTGATAACTTAGTTGCTGAGAAATTCTGATGCCTGCAGCTCTCAATACAGCAGTGATTTGAAGTAAAATCGATTGAATTTTGAGAGACTAGATGAAGAAAACTGAAAAACTTATGTCGGTAAGAACAATGGAATGATGCCAGTAATGGACTTTCTCTCAAAATGGCTGAAAACATTTCTTCAGACATTTTATAATACTTTTGAGTTTAAGGTCCAGTCTCCCTGGAGAGCAGTGGTTCTTCATGCTTGGGAGTAGAGTAGAATCTTTTCCACACACTTGCTTCAGTGTTCCATAAGAATGTCTTTATAAGTCATTGGAGTAGTGACTTATTAAATGTAGTTTTGAATTATTAATTAAGTAGGTAAAACAGAAAGGGTTTATAGGCACATGAACTTGTCAGAGATGGAATAGAAAAGTCATTCAAATTCTACAACCACAGAGTCAGTATACAGTGGAAATCACAATTGTAGCAGTGGAATGAGTTGGGAGAAATAAACCTCCTGGCCTGACAGTTCTTGGTCAACGAGAGATCTTTGTGGTCTCTAGATGGAAAGGAATGCTTTAATTAGCTGATGTGACAGGAGCAGATCCACTCATGGTAGCGTCTAGATTCTGAGAGAAATGCATGTTCACTACAGTTTTTTCCATGCTTTCTGAATAAATATTTATTTTATGCTGTTCACATATTGCCTTTCTATTTTATGTCTTAATGTATTTTACCCAAAAGAAAATGCCAAATATTTATGTGGAGGGGTAAGAATGGGAGTGTGTTGGAGGTGGGAACAGACTTGAGACTCTTGGGCGGTGCTCTTGATTCAAGGTAAACATGCACAGAAGGCAAAATGCATGTTTTCAACAAAAGCCACCAAAAACATTTTCAGCCTATTAATAAGAATATTCATAACTTTTATTAACAACATATAGATAAAGTTATTTGAGTACTTATGGCTAATTGTAATAATATCTATATTATATTTTTGTATTAATATTCAGACACTGAAGCCAGTTAGGTATTTTCCTTCTTACATAATTTCTGAGCTTGAGAGATATAGGACCTGATGCAGGTCTGTTTCAAATTATGGAGACTGCAAGTAGGGAAATCCATTCAACTCTAAACAACATTAAAAATTACAGTCCCACAATTAAGCTAAAACCTCTTCTTCATTTCTCTCCCTTCACACAAATAAACACAAATAACGAAGGAAACTTAACAGAGACTGAAGTCAGTCTTATAACTGACTTTATTGGCATTGTCTTCAACTGGTTTGGCTAATGATTTGGAAAACTGTGTTGAAAGAGAATTTCTTAATCTTAGCTATCAGTGATGTAACTAATTTATCTATCATCTATAGATTTATCATCTTTCTTGAGCATTGAAGGAGACTTTTGGTGTTTGCCAAGAGTTGGGGAAGCAAGAGAGGAACTTTCCCACCTTTGTGGCCAGAGATTGATACAGAATAAATTAAATTATGGAGTAGTAATAGGGAGGAATTACCATGATTTTTTTAAAAGAATGTTCCTAAGCTTTTTGTGAATTAAAGTGTGCTTCCATTTGGCCATTTTATGTTTTTTTTAATTCCCAGTCATTGCCTTAAATTTTCAAATTCAAATGTCATGAAAGTGGAGGGTGTGTCATTTTCCATGCAGATAAAATTGTAATGAAGTTATGGCTGTGTAGCTGTTTCTTTGGCAGCCATATTTATTTATTCATCAAATGGGTGTTAGTGCCATGAAGAGGAACTTCTGCCCTCCCTTCATCCTTTCCTCAAATAAGGCTAAGGCTGGGTAGAAACTCAGCTTGGCCACTTGGGCCTTACTCAGAGTGACCAATCTCCTGTTTCTTATTTTCTCGTTTGTTTACCACTCCAAAGGTGGTGGAACCTGGGAGAGTGGAGCCTAAAAACAAGGCAGACTAAAGTCTCACACAGCAGCAAACTTTCTTCAGAGCAGTAGACAGCTTATACTCTGAAGGTTAAGAAAGGTCACGTGAGGGAAGTTCTCATGAATTCAAACTGTCCATAATCACAAGGACAGGTTGCACTTGTCAAAACCACAGTTTTCCATTCAGGCATAGAAACAAATAACAATAGTGAGGACTAATCTGAAGTAAACTCACTCATATCTGCTACCCCGGGGAGGGGCACAAAAGCACATTCCAAGGACAATTCAATGTTTTTGAAGAAACTGAGTTCACAAGACTCTTGTCTTGTTTTCTTGGAGTTCTCTCACAAGCCCTCTGTCCTTGGGCCATGCTCTGGTGTGCTCATTCATTAGAGATACCACAGGACAGAGATTTGGTCCGTGGACCTTTCTACAGCTGATTTGAGCTCTTGAGGTGCCCAACGGCAGGAAAGCTGTTCCTCGGTGGTGTAATTATGTTCTGGTTCTGGGCCTCCATGTTTATACCCCAGAATGACTGGAACCAACCTTTGCTTAGGAATGAGAGTAACCAGTAGAAGACACTGGCCCAAAGAGCAGGGCAGGACACCTAGTAGGGGCCCAACTGTAACAGAATGAGGTAATGCTTGCTTTTGAATATTTTGCACAAAAATGTCTGGAATTAGATGGTGAAATCTGATTGCCTTTTAAAAACATCTACAGGCTCATTTTTTAAAAATATAACTTCTTTATTGATTCTATGGGAGTTTCATGCCATGCACCCCATTTCCACTCACCTTTTGCCCCCCATATCCTCCCCTCACCCCTGCAGAGCCCCCAAAACAAAACAAACAACAGACAAAAAACTTCTTCACTTTTCCTTCTTTTCTGCCTATTCAACATCTCTTCATTTGTCCTGGTGGCACTGGAGGCCTCGGTGTGTCACACGGTATATCCTTTTGGCTCAGCTTTACGAGCAATTGTTCATTGCAGTGAGTCATTGGTCTGGTTCAAGGCCGCTGGTTTCTAGTACACCATTCTCACTGGGTCCTCACTCGAACTCCTCCCAGATATCCTGTGATCACCCCTAGTCTTGGAGATCCTGCAGGCATTGTTACACAGGGCAGTCCCGACATGAGCTCCAGCAGCTTCTAGACGGGGCAGATATTAGAGCCAATCAAGGCCCAGATGTGGGACTGGGTGGTGGCTGAGCTGTTCAGTCCAGGACACTGGGGACACCTGCCTCAGGTGAGGGGTCAGAGTCAACTCTCCCTTTCCTACGCCCTCAGGGTTGGTTCACTCTCACCCCTATAGGTTCATTTTATGCCTCATAAAATGCAATAGAATGTATTGAGTAACCACTATTGGAAAAATCACTTTTTAAAAAGAATGTAGATATTTAATCTGAGAGTAAAAACAATCATTGTAAGCCATAGGGTAGAACATAGAAAGGAATGCATTCTAATGGACTCTGTTCCATAACAATCAACATCTATGCTGCTATTTGCCTATGAGATCCTTAACTACTGCCCACATTTGGGCACAGTTTCTGGTACAAGATCCAGGTCCTGGGTGCTGAGTTTATAGATTTTATTGTGTTTATGTATGTGTGTGTGTGTGTGCATGTATGTGGGGTGTGTATATGAGGGGGATCAAACCCAGGATGTTAAACGATGAAGAAAGCTCCTAGTACTGAACCTCATCTTCTAGACCATGGGGAGGGGGAATGTGAAGGCAAAATTTACATCAAACTAAGGGCACCTCAGAAAGATGCATTTGTATATTCCTTAAAATATCTAAAAGGCTTGCTATTTCCTATTAGCTAAGGAATTATGTTTTTGTATTTCATAATACAAATTGTTTGAAGAGTGCTACATCACAATTACTGCAGTGTTCAAAGTCATCTCTCAGGACATGAGTTTTGGTCAATGAGAGTCCCAAAGCTGCACTCAAAGGTTGACTGCATAGATAGTCTATTACGTAATCTGACTGATAGATCTCCTTATTTAGCAACTAATGAAGAACTATGTGAGTCTGGGGGGAATTTGTATCTCTTCTGCTGCTGTTCATAATTCAGTGGGTAATTAAAAGACAAACGTATAAATCCATATTTTACTATGTCTTTTAAAGTGTTTACTCATTAAGCAGCATTTATTAGCTAGCATCAACTTCCACTGAAATTTAAACTAGCATGCCAATTTCTTCTTAGTTGTTCTCAAATTTTATAATGAATCAATTGCATTTGTGATGCCTAATATTTCTCCTGGCTCATCTATAAATTTTCAATTATGAATTTTTCTTGCTCACTGGATATAAAAAAAGCTAAATTTCTTGATAATAAGTTTTGATAATAAGAACAGATAATTTAGATTTAAAGTGAGTCTTCATGATGTTCCTTGACCACTGGCTACCTTTGAATTGAATACCTCATGGTGTGTTCAATCTGATTAGCACTCAGTGGTCTAAGTTAACTTATGTTAGGATGAAGAAGAGAGAAAAATGGAATATCCAGGAAAAGATAAAGATTTGGCTGTACTATGAATTTTATTATCTTTTTGTGTTTAACTTTGTTTATATTTTAGTGAAACTAAAGTGTTTAGCATAAAATAATTTTTAATATATAAGTAAAAATATATTTATTTCTGCTATCTTTATGACATGAAATATTGGTTGGTAAAATAATGCTGTTTTGTTCTTTTAATGACATGTACTGATTCCTTTTCAAAAGTATTTGAAGAGCTAAGCAGTTAATGCTAAGCTGTTAAGTAAGAACTGACTGTATTTTTCTTATCTCTTCTACTTCTTTTCTTGGTGGGAACCAAAGTATAAACCTTGGTACTTATAAGAACTGTTTATTTAGCATGTAATACTGGTTCTCATCTCAGAGCAAATTTCAATTTCCACTCTTCAGCTGAATATAAGGAAGTTTGAAACAGTAAGTTGTGGCCAGAAATGATGTTTTCAGTTGAGGAGCACATGCAGATGGGATGCTCTCCACAGTGCTTTTCCTGGATACAGCGTGTTATGGCATCAAGAAGGGGAAGGCTTTGGCTTGGGTAGATGATTACCTAGGACAGGTAGAGCCCTCTGCTGGCCAGCATAGGAACGACACCATGGCCAGAAAATCGATTCCCATATATAATTTAATATATCCCAACAGTTTCTTTTTTGTATATCTTTAAGTAGCTGATAAATAATTCTCATGAAAGGAGACAATCTGGCCAAATGCTGAAGAGAATTAGAGAAACTTGGGATATAAACTATATCTTTGAAGGCACATTACTAAGCTAATACCATCTCATAAAAGCTTGTGTTGCTTCAATAGCAACTCAGTTTCAGTAAGGAATTCGTCGCTTGCATCTCCTTTCCTGGTTGTTTCCCTTCCTCTGCACACAATTTGAATATTAGAGATCTCTGTCCTTCGTGAAGGTAAATCATGCTTGAAAGGATATTTTATGGTTTTTTTTTCATATTCTTTTTGTTTGTTTGTTTGTTTGTTTTTTGAGACAGGGTTTCTCTGTAGCTTTGGAGCCTGTCCTGGAACTAGCTCTTGTAGACCAGGCTGGCCTCGAACTCACAGAGATCCACCTGCCTCTGCCTCTCGAGTGCTGGGATTAAAGGTGTGCGCCACCACTGCCTGGCTTTTTTCATATTCTTTAGGGCTTTCAAAAAATGCTTATAAGCAGTGAGTACTCACACAAAAAAGAGATAAGAATGTTGTTATGTATATTCAATGAGTATACATATAAAAAGGAACTCTGAAATGTTTTAAGAAAATAATAAGACAGAAAAGCAAGCTCCCCCTCCATCTCTTTTGTGAAATATTTGTTTAACTATGCGAAGATGTGTTGTGTTTAACTATGTAAAGATGCATTGCATTTGTTTATGTTGCAGAATAGGTGTTTAACTATGTAAAGATACGTTGCATTTGTTTAATTATGTGAAAATGTGTTGCTGTTTAATCTTGCCTCCCTATGGCACCTGATTTGTCCAATAAAAATATTAATGGCCAATTTTGAGGGAGAAGTTATAGGTGGGACTTCCAGACAGGAAGAGTAAATAGGAAGAATAATTTAGGCTCAACGGAAAAAAAAAAGAGATGCCAGGGAGACAACCGGGGGGCAGCCAATCAGACATGGAGGAAGCAGTAAAGCGGGACATACAGGATGAAAGATCTGGAGATGAAAACACAGATGAACAGGAGCAGGCTAAGGGAAAGGACTAGTGGGACAGTCCAAGCTAAAGCCGGGAATCCATAATTAATATTAAGTCTCTTTGTCTTTACTTGGGAGGTGGTTGGTAGCCTAAAGAAAATCTGCACACAGGTTCTCTCCCCGGCCCCTCCCCTTTCACTGCACTCCTTTCTTATCTTTCTCCCTGTAATCTTCCTTCCCCCAAGAAACTGGCTTCCTATTGAAAATGGATGGCTTTTGTAGTCCTTGGACTTTCTGAAGAAGTTTAGTATATGTGAGCCATGTGCCCCAGGCAGGTGTGTGCCTGGTGTTTCTGTTGATGGTGCCACTGCTCCCAGTTGTGAGCACAGGGCTGTAGCTGTAATGGCAGCTTATTCTATGTCTAAAAACTGGACTTGGCCACTTGTGTTCATACTTTCCCTTTTATGTAACAGAAGAGCTTTGTTTGCAATCTAAAGCCATCAAATGCCTCCAGTGTGGTCCTGGTTAAACCTTGTTAAAGTTCATCCCTTGCCACATCTGGGGACACAGCTCAGTCTTTGACAGAGCTGTTTGCTTGCTTGTTTTCCACAGTCCTGGAAGTCTTATCAGTTCCCAGGGCCAGCCATTACTTGCATTGAATCTTCATTGATGACCACCTCCTTCCCCTGACAATAGAGCTCACGACAACCACAGCATTGCAGATCTCCAGTTCGGAGCTCACCAGTAACGTTCTTTTCCTTCTAATTTTTGGGCTTCCAGAGAAAAAGTTCTTTGTATTGATTTTCAACATTGATCAATATTGATATTTTAATATATTTTGCTGAAAGAATAATCACACTAAATCTCCTTTTTCAGTAATTTCTCCCACATTATGAATTATAAAACATAAGCCTTTTCAATGCTCTTAACTCTGAGGAGAAAGACAGGGAAGTTCATAAAACTTCTGAAATAAAAGGTTGCTCTGGGAAATGCAATGGTTTTTATTCATTTATGGGCTAGGGAGCTAAAGTATTTTAAAATGTTCAACATATTCTGTGCCCAAAGGAACGATTAACGTATCAGCAAGTATGTTAGAACTGTCATCTTACAGCGAGGCAGAATTTTTTAAGTTTCAAGAGACAGCTATCTCACGTTTCTGAGGCCAGAGAAATTTTCTATTAATTATATTCAAGGATACTCTACAAAACTGTTGGACTGAAAGAATTTTGTCATATAATAGCAACCCCTATTTGTTTTACACTTTTAAATAAGCTTGGGATTGGAGAGATAGCTCTGTGGTTAAGAGCACTTGTTGCCCTTTCAAAGGGCCTGGTTTTTGATTCCCAGCACCACATGGAGTTTATAATCATTATAATTTATAAACATTATATAGCTCCAGTTCTAGGGAATCCAATTACCTCTTCTGGCATCTGTGGGCACCAAATATACATACGGTGCCTATACATATGTGTTGGCAAAACATTCAGATACATGAAATAAATACTTCTTTAAAAATTAAAAACAAACATGTTAAAATATGTGTGCATGTGTTGCATGTGCCTGTGAGTGTGTATGTGTGTGTGTGCCTATGTGTGTGTGTGTATATGTCTGTGTGTATATGTGTGTGTGTGTGTGTGTGTGTGTATGTGTGTGTGGTGTATGCCCTGTCATTGCGGAGGCACAGTTACCTATTTGGTAAGACAGGGATTGTAGTACTTCATGCAGCTGTCTGTTGTCCCAATATCCCCTAGGATCTACCTATCTCTGCCTCCCCAGTTCTGGAATTATAATCACAGGATTTTTGTTTTTTCCATTTAGTTTTATGTGCATGGATATTTTGCCTGCTAATATGTATGTGTGCCATGTGGATATAGTGTTGGCAGAGGCCAGAAGAGGGTGTGGGATCCCCTGGAACTATGGTTATATATATGAGTCACCATGTGGGTGCTGGGAATGCGACCCTAGTTCTCTGGATGAGCAGCCAGTATTCTTAGCCACTGAACCAGCTCTCCAAGCCTATGCCTAGGCTCTTTTACATGATCTCTGGGGCTGGAATTTGAGTTATTGACTGTGCCTTCTTTCCAGCCCTAACTGAGAAGTTTTAAGTGCATGTGTGATGGTAGACATAGGGTAGTAGGCACTGCAGTATACGTAAGTTGAGGAGAAGGGACCCAGACACAGGGCAAATTCATGGGTTGCAGTTGCAGTTTAAGAAAGTCTGGATAAAGAAGTAACGTAGAAACCTGGGATCATATTTACTAGCTGTGTTATCACAGATGAAGCCAACTTACACCTGTCACTATAGATGACAAAAGACAGGCCAGACATCTACAGAAGTAAATTCTTTCATTTTATGTCTCTAGGTGGTAAATCTGGCAACATTCTAGACTAAGATGAGAGATTATTAATGACTTCTGATTGACTTTTTGCTACTTCCCCATCATAATGATCAGAACCAATTTGTACCTAAATAGTCTCTCACTGTAAGAATCATTGTAAAGAAAACTGATTTCACTTGAAAAATTACAAGTCATTTATTCTCATAAGACTCCAAGCAGTAATTATAAAATCATAAAATGTTGAAATACCTTAATCAACTGTTTATTAGTAATTATATATATTTATCCTAGTAAAATTAATATATACTAAAGTAAAATATATATACATATACTTTAGATAGTTTAAATCAATTCATGTTCTATTTTGGACATCAAAATAATTTTCTTCAAGGTCTATTACTTAGACCAATATGAATATAGTTTTACATGTGCATATAAAATAAGATGGATAATTGTTTAAAAATCCACTACTTACCAATAGTGTTTACAGCAGATAGTAAAATTTACTGAAGGATAAATAATGGCAGACTATTATAACCAGGTTCACTTATTTTCAAGCTGACTAAAACAAGACAAAGGAATATATTTCACTATTAAATATATTTTTGAAAGACTTCGGCATGATAACTGAATTATCCATCTTCATTTAAGTAGAAGTCTCATTTTACAAATGGCCAAGCCACATCTGCAAAATCCATAGACAAAGGGAAATTTAGTTACCATGGTAATTGCCCTATGATATCATTATTATCTGTCTTTGTGACAAGTGGGACTGCTTAATGTGACATGCAGATATATATTTCTGAAGGACAGTTGGGAGAGAACATGTAATTAAGTTTATTTAGTTACCACAATGCGTATTTATCTTCCACAACTTCTAGTTTGAGCACTGTGAGTACAATAACGATCCCACCCTGAATTTTTTACATAAGCACCCCCTTTCACCTTGTCTCTGATGGCACCATGATGATAGCTCTGTTGCATTTATAGCTGCTGACTTTAAGTACATGCTAGGGAGAAAAACTTGGGAACACATGACAGCATCATCTGTTCAGCCTTGGCAGATGTCACAGTCCTTGCCCAGTGAAATTACATTTGATACAGAGAAATTTCTCATCAAGAGGTTAATTTGTACTGAAAAGTGTAACATTTAGAGGAAAAATACATACAAATCTTTCCTTTTCTCTCATAAAAAAGAAAGAAAGAAAGAATGAATGAAAGAAAGAAAAAGAAACCTAAATAAGCAAAGAAACCAAAGCCTAGCATCCGTTTTGTTGACTTTCAGATGCCTCAGTGGTGAGACCCAGGGACCAGGTCTTGTTTGTGGCTACTGTTTGCCCATCTGCTATTGAGTGAAATGTTTCTGCTGCCTGTTGTAATGTTAAAGGTAGAGCCCACTGGTGGCAAAGGCTCCTGTAACTCATTACCACGGCTACTCGTTGTGCTCTTGTGGACTCATCTAGATGCACATGGGTGTGCCTTTGTGGGCATTTCTAAAGATAAGATGTTTCTAGCTATAAAATGCCAGTAGATATAAAACTCGATTTCAGGAAAGAGGACCAAACTGGTGACGTAAGTTCCTACACTGACTGTGAGCCTTGGAGAAATAATTGCATCAATGCTAGAAAACTTGCACAGCAGCTAGCATGGTATTCACAGCTAGATTTTGATGTTTTGTTGGTCATAATATGTCTCCAAGTTCCTGAAATCAGTGAAGGCCACTTTGGAGTTGAGAGATTAACCCATAAACAAGAGTCTCAAATACTAATGTCAAGATACTGGTAACATCCATATCATCCAGCCTACAAAAGTGAACTTATCGCTATCCCCTATAGCATGCTATTTTTCATGAAGACTACCTTTATTTCCATCTTCTACTTATCTAAATAAGACATGCTAAGATATCAGTCATACCTCTTTGTTCATTATTAGAGCCAGTCCCTACTTTTAACATTTGCTGTGGGTTATTTGTACACTATGTGAAGATGTGTCTTTGCCAAGACACCTTTTGATTGCTTCAACAAAGAGGTGAATGGCCAATACCTAGGAAGGAAGAGGTTAGGTAAGACTTCCCAGAACAGAGAAAACTCTGGGAGAAGAAAGACAGGGTCACAAGTCACACCTTGAGGAACAGAATAGGTAGTATAGAGTAAAGGTGACCAAGCCACGTAAAAGAACATAAATTAAAAGATATGGGTTAGTTTAAGTTATAAGGACTTAGAAACAAGCCAAATCTAAGACTGAGCTTTCATAATTAGTAAGTCTCCATGTCATTTTTTTTTTGCGAGCTAGCAGCCCAAAGAAAAGCCTGTCTACTATTATTTTCTTTCTGGTGGGATTTCTTTCCTTATGACAGCATTATTTCAAATTTCAGGCTGAGTTTTGAAGTCTCCAAACCACTCCACTTCTCCATCATCAAACTACAGAGAAACAGAGGAAACTGTGTACCTGCATGGAAAGTCTCCTGGACCTTTCTGGTCACTGCTTTTTTTTAACAGATGATCAACTTGTTTCTAAATATAGTGATTGATGACCATGAAATCAAATTTCAACTGGGCCCATTCTTGTTTTAAACACAAGAAAGTCAGCATCATCCATTTTCTCACAGGCTTCATGCAAAATGACGAGTATGAAGAATTACCACAGCATAAGCCAAAAAACCGAGGAGTAGGCCTTGCTCTCAATCCATGTCCTTGTCAGAATTTGTATAAGCTAGTCTAGAGGGGATGGAACAATATGGCTTTGGTGGCTAGTGCTGTCCAAATGGCAGTTCACCAAATCCATATGTACACAAGGAAAGAAGCATTATCACTCAGAAATTGCCACCCCCAAAAAGAAAAAAAAGCATTTCAGCCTGCCAAGATTACCCAGAGTATTTTGGCAGTGTGATTCTTGGAAGAGAACTGCAGCATAGTTCATGCTTCTTTCCTGAGCAATCTGTGGTTAAGAAAACATTATCCGTTGTCATCAGCAAATATGCTCACAGTTAAGTAGTCTCAGTTTAAAGCAGGGGAATTATCCAAACATTGAGAACAAAGTCAATAAAACATACAAACCTAAGAAGGAAAGGTAATTGATGAAGACATTTATACAAATATTGACCAATAGTCAAAAGATTGAGATCTCTTGCAGGTGACCACTGTAACAGAAAGCCACAGATGTTAGAACTTTCTTTATTTCTGCTCTTCCATTCTATATTGAAGTGTGGCACCTGATGTACAGTCTGATAACTAAAAAGAATAACCCAATGATAACGCTAGGAATGAGTGAGCAACTTTATACCCGTATTGCAGTATTTTCAACATGACTGGAGACAAAATAAGTAATAGCTGAAGCACTCTGACTCTCACTCCATCTTCAGACTTGCTGTATGACCAAAGTGTAATTGGAAGCCACTTGTTTGTTCCTGGCTGCTCAGCCCTGAAATAACCACACAGAAACTGTCCCTAATTAAATCACTGTTTGGCCCAATAACTGTAGCTTCTTACTGGCTATCTCTTACATCTTAATTTAACCCATTTCTATTAACCTGTGTATCACCACGTGGCTGTGGCTTACCGGCAAGGTTCCGGCATGTCTGTTCCTGGTAGTGGCTACATGGCTTCTCTCTGATTCCACCTTCTTTCTCCCAGCATTTAGTTTAGTTTTCCTCACCAACCTCTACTCTTTTACCCTATCATGGGCTGAGACAGTTTCTCTATTAACCAATAGTATTCACAGAATATAGAGGAGAATTCCACATCAACTCCCCTTTTCTGTTTAAATGAAAAGGAAGGTTTTAACTTTAACTTAGTAAAATTACATATAGCAAAACAAATATCCAGCAAGAATTACAGTTACAACATTTATGTTTACTTATCTTTTATCATAGCTAACAAAAACTATAACTATAACTATCTATTCTTCAACTCCATCAAAGACTGCAGAGGGATATAATATTAACTAAGTTAACAGGAAGTGTATTGTAAGCAACTTCCAAAACTCTAGAATTGACAGAGACATCTCACTGCCTGAACAATCACCCAAAGTACTTCTATATTGTTGGAGAATCCATCTTTGGCTTACAGGTCCATAGTATCCATCAGACTTTTCCATGAAGCAATTTTAATTTTAAATTTAGAAATTTTAAAGACAAGTCCACCTATATTAGCAGTCAGTCACTTTCTTTTGTGTCCTTGCAGACTCTTTCATAAAATAGGAACCCCAAAAGACAGTCTCACCTTTAGGCAAGATGATTACCTATTAACCTGTATTTCTTAATTATATACTACATTTTAAATGAGCTGCACAAACCCAATAACTTAATCAAGAGCAGAAATATACATATAAAAAATTCACCTTAAATTTGTATCAATAAATGTACCACATTTTCTGAAGAATAGATAAGGAAAATGTGGTACCTTTACACAATGGAGTACTACACCATAGAGAAAAATAATGGCATCTTGAGATTTGCAGGCAAATGGATGGAGCTAGAAAACTTCATATTGAGTGAGGTAACCCAGACCCAGAAAGATAATTATCACATGTACTCACTTATAAGTGGTTCTTAAACATAAAGCAAAGAAAACCAGGCTACAAATCACAATCCCAGAGCACAACAATGAGGACCCTAGGAGAGACATACATAGATCTAATCTACATAAGAATTAGAAAAAGACAAGATCTTCTGAGTAAATTGAAAGCATGGGGACCATGGGAGAGGGTTGAAGGGGAAGGGAGAGGCAGTAAGGAGAGCAGAGAAAATGTATAGCTCAATAAAATCAATTTAAAAATCAATAAAATAAAAAATATATCAATAAGCCAAGATTCAGACCAATGCAAATCTCTATAGCATATCCCCCTTTAAATGCAAACAAACATTTATAAGCAATCATTTAGGGAATTCAAACACAGTTCTTTCCAAACTACTTCCTGCTTCTTATTGACTGAAGTAATTTTTGGAGGGTATTCATGGTAACCTTTCAGGGGGTCTTGGTCCATCAAACTATGTTAGTCTGGAAAGAATCCATGGGTTCTCATCTTCTGTGAAAACAAAAGAATAACCTTTTTTTCCAAAGCAACATATCATTAGACCCATATTTTGAGGTCAACACCTTTAAGATATATATGTTGGTTTAGCTTAGCAGCATGTACAATGAAATGTCTCTCTGTATTTAGCTCCTTCACAGTAAAAAAAATTCAAAGAAAACACAATAATATACACAATCCAGACTTTCTGTGTATTTTCCATCTTTACATGTCTTATTTTTCTTACTCCTTTTAGTCTATGACTGACTGTACTGTCTCTTAAAGACTTTGTTTTATTTTTTTAAAGAAACCATTTACTTCTTTTTTTTATAACTCTCTATACTCTTTTTCTTCCCTCTCCCAAGCCTATATATATTTATCCAACAGTGTGACCCATTTAGAGGTCTTTTCCATCTGGATTTGTCTTTATTGTATGTCTGTAATTATTTTCTGACTAGAAGTGCTTCTTAAAATGCTAAGCATCCTTACTGTGACTAAGGCTGCTTTTCCTTTTGGCTCTGCCCAGTTCAACATGGTAGGGAAGAGGTCTGTTTAGCATGAACCATGCTCACAGACCCAGTTTTCAAGTACATAGCAGGTGTATGTTGCCATTAAGCAAGTTGTAGCACTATGCTCACAAACCCCATTTAAATGCTCCATAGTCAGACCTCCAGAAAGAGTCAGAGTTTGTGCTCACAACATGGCCCAGGAAGCCACCATTTCAAAATTGCATGGTTTTTTTTTCTTTCTGCTACCACTGAATCAGGAAAACTTCTCTTAAAGGAGCTGTGGTCAGCAAACAGACCCCACCCCCAAAAAATGCAACTAAACTTTGTTTTTTAAGTGTCTAGAATTCCTTTCCAAGCCCTCTCAGGTTTAATGTGGTTGTAGTCAGGCATGTTGGTGTGCCAATCTGTTGCGACCATGGAAACATTAATCCATACTATGGCCTAAATTCAAAGGATGATGCTTTTTCCCTTACTCAATAAACCTGCTGTACACCTGGATGATTGATGCCTCAATGATGTATTATGTGGCTCTGCCAAGGACAATTTTCTTGCCCACAAATCTCTTGTCCACTTCACTCTCTGCCCCTAGTGCCTTTTTTCTCAAGCTTCTTGGCCCTTATTATATTAGCTAATAGCTTGATAGCCCTGCTGAACTCACAGATGTCAATCTTTATCTCAGCCTTTATTTTTCTAGCCACTTCATCTTCCATCTACTTGTGTTTATTTAGATGATGGTTTTGTGTACTGTTCTGAGCTAGGGATACTTGCCAAGACTCTGCCTTATCCATTCTTGCACGTCACATCACTTCCTTCTGTTCTCAAATGGGCTTTCATTCCCAGGCTTTCCAGCCCTTATCGTTGCTCATCCCATTCTCCTCTGTTCATTTAGGGTTTCTCTTCCTGCCTCTAGAAATACAGATTAGACCCCATCTTACATATGCAATCAAAATTCAGCCCTCCAAAGTGAAACCATATAAAGGTAAGACATACTTCACACAGACCAAAAGGCTTGGGCTTCCCATCTCCACATCTGATTTTCCTTATAGCATTCAACCATTTGTTTTTGCTCAATGCCCTCTTTTTCATAAATTAAGCTGAAAGGAGAGATGGCGCATTTAAAATGGCCTAAGAGTTTATACAGAGTTACAAAATAAAATATCTTCTAGCTAGAGCATTTAATATCTTTAGTTTATATGACTGTATTCTCTTTAGAGTTGGGGACAATAGGCAAGGGAAAAGTCATTACTCAGTGCACTAAATGTTTAAGTTTTCTATTGGGAAGAGATGTGGGGCTACTTATCAATCTTGCTGGCAGCTAATGTTGCAGAGTCAGTAAGCAGTTTTTCAACATTCTTTCTGCTTTCCCCTTCACGGCTCTCATGCAAATCAGAAAGTTCTGCAGCCACATGGACCCTGCTTGCTACTCTCAGCCAAGGGTGTTAGGTCTTTGCTGTTGTGGACACCACAATAAAGTGCATCTATTTTCTTTGAGTTACAGATGCACATGCATTTGTTTTAAGTTATGACATATTTCAAAGTAATAAAAGTATTCCTGGTTTAAGTTGATAATTTGAAATTTATTCTGAAAGTAGTACTTAGGTGGATCAATGTTTGATGCCATTGCTATAATTACAGCTTTCTAGGAAAACGGAAACTTTCATGTATAGATTGCATACTCAGTTTCTCTTTCTTTCTCTCCCTCTCTCCCTCTTCCTCTCTCTCTCTCCATATATATATGCATATATATACATATATATGTGTATGTATATATACACACACATACACACATCTATATCTATCTGTATATACATATATTATATATGTATGTGTATAATATATATTATATATATTTATGTATGCAAGCAAGCTGCTCAGACTCCTCAGTGGATTGATAGAGGGCACTCTCCTATATTTCCTCCCATGATGTTTCAATGTCAGCCCACCCAACATTTCTCTTCAATGTTTTCCCCAAATTTTAGTAGTTATGGTTGATCTTGTAATTCAAAGAAAGAAAGAACAGGAAGTTGTGGCTGTGTTGACAGCAGAGGGGTTAAAGGGCAGTGGCAATAGGGCATAAGCAGTCGCGATGTAGGCCTGGGAAAGCAGCAGGGATGGCTGGCTGCTAAATAGCTGAGAGCCGCTGAACAGTTCATGAGCATCTGGGACAAGGAGAAGAATGAAACACAGAAGGGAAGAAAGAAAAATAGGACAAGAAAGGATGGAGAGCTGAAGCTGAAGAAGGATAGAAGTCTCCGTAATGCAGTCAAAGAAGAGACAGTGCAGGTCCCAGGCACCAGAACCTCTAAAAGGTTGTCAGGTTTGCAGGGCCAAAGGGCTCAGGTGCTTGGGTGAGCTGTCCTGTTGGCTGCTGCCTGGACTCAGAATCCTGAGAGCCAAGGCTGGTGCACTTGTAAGAACAAGGGTCCTAGTGGGAGAGGCTGCAGAAGGGCTGGTTCCCTAGAGGGAGCTCCGTGCTGTTGCTTTTATGGGCCTATCTGCCTAGGTGCCAATCCAAGCTGCCAGAGACTAGCACTTAAAGTGCTTCTCCCCGCCAGGCCCTCAGTTCTGCCCACGGAAAACAAAAGAACACTCAGGCAGCTGATCAGTGGCATACTGAGCCTCTCCAGCGTTCTGTGTCATGCTTCGTGAACAGACACTTTCCTGGAGTATAACCATGCCTAAACCATTAGTCATGAGAGCATCCATTAGCAAACTAGGTCAAAGAGGATCGTGCCAATCTTCCACACTTCTAGCGCTCATATATTTAATTTTGTGTAAGTGAATTTTTTTCCTTAAGCCAATTAACTACTCCCCCTCAAATATGGAGTGCCTCACTCTGTGTCAATCGATACACTCATGTCTGGACTGTAACCATATGTTTTATAAAGCAACATTGTTTGTCATAGTAGAATAATGATGACATTAAAGTTTTCTTAAGATAACCTTTCCTTCAGGGGAAACCTAAGCTCAGTAGGATTTCTTTTAAAATGTCACTCCAAATTTTAAATATGACAGCAGTTGTATCAATAGGACAAATGGTCCAGAAGTGACAAGTTCATAACTAGGACTAACCTCCAAGTGTATAGGTACACAGTGACCATTGAAATACACTGTTTATTCATTGTTCAGGACTAACCTCCATTTATGCAGGTGCACAGTGGCCATCAAAATACAATATTCACTCATTGTCCAGGAGTAACCTTTAAACATGCAGGTACAAACAAACTGGGGACTAGGACAAGGCAAACAAACAGAAGAAAATGAGCCAAAGAAAATCACAAGAAACACATATAGATGCAGAGACACACATGTTCGTACACACCATAAAAACATAAAGCCCGACAAAATATTATGAGACAAAGAACCTCCAAACCTCTGAAGATGCCATTGAGTTAGTTTTGTGTTGGCCATCTATTGCTGGGCATGAAACCTGCCCTTAAGAGTAGGTTGTATCCCCAGTGAGACTCTGCGTCGTTATCAACTGGAGATAACCTCTGGATAATCCACTTCTCTCAGCTCTAGGACCTCATCTGGTGCAGACCTGTCCAGTCCCTCTCACTCTTACCTTCTTTCTGACTCTTCTTCCACAGGATTCCCTGAGCCCAAAGGGGAGGGAATTGATGGTGACACCCTATTTAAGACTGAGTCTTCCTAGGTATCTCTGTCTGCACATTGTCCTACAGACCTTGGGCCTCTGGAGTTGGTTCCATCTACTTCCGTGATGATGGACCAAGGAAGGCACTTCTCTGAATATAGTAGAATGTTGTTAGAAGTCATTTTGTGCTACATTCCTTTAACAGTACAGTAGTATTTGGTTTTCCCATAGGTTCATGACCTATCTGATTTCATGTTCTAGGGTGCCAACGCAGTGTTGGAGATGGGTTCGTTCTCATAGAATGTACCCTAAATGCAATCTGTATTGGTTGGCTACCCCTGCAAGCTTTATGTCATTATTTCAAGGCAGGTCATCTTTGTAGATCGAAGAAATTACATTAATTTCTTTAGAGTTTTTGAGAAGTAGTTATTATTGAGAAAAAAGATTTTAGAGTCTAACTAGATATACTAATTTCCTGCTCTTTATAGCTTAGATGAAATAGTTTTAGTTTTCTTTTTTTACTAAAGCTACAACTATAGACCTAAAATTCAAATCCAGGTGGCCTCTTTGCCTTTACTCTGATGATCTGTAATAAATGTCACTCTTGTTCAAAGTCATTACACACTGAAAAATTCATACCCATCATTTTGGTCATGACTTTCTAAGGTATTTTTAGCCTACACATGAGTTGAGCACTGACTCTAAGACAATAGCAATGCTTTCTGCTGAGCATTTGAAAGAGACTGAATCAGTACCCACTTCCATGGAACTGATAAAGGAAATAGTGTTAACAGAGCAATGAGAACACCTAGGGGATGGTCTAGTCAATAGAGAGCTGTGTAAACAGTCAGCATGGAGCTAGCACCGTGTTTCTGCCTGAGGTTACATGGCTGGACTCCTGGCCCATGCATCAGGTGTGCTTCTATCTACTTACCTATTTGACAATTTTACTTTGGAAGCAGCATGTTTAAAACAGTCTTGTGCTAACCTTTGTTCTCCTCTGGGGTTTCTAATTTTGGTCAATGGCACCAAAAACTACTGCCTCACCAACACAGAAGCATCTGAGATGTCTTCCAGCTCTTTACTTGACATCTCTATGGTCTCTAAGTTATATCACTTCTACACATCTCCTTTCTGCCCAGGCTCCTGCATTGTAATAAAGTTTGTAAAACTGGTTTTTAGTATCTTTTGAGGCAGGCTTTGCTTTCTTTTTTTCCATCCCACTTTATTTTTTATAGGAAGCAACCTTTCTAGAAATACCAAAGCAATCATGCCATTACCTCCTTGAATCTTTGATGGTTCCCTCTTACCCCTAAGGACAGTATAAATTCCTGAACTACTAGCTTCAAACCATCTCACCTAATCTGCCTTTCTGTGCCCTGCTCTGACACTAGCTGATGCCTCTGTGAATGCATGTACGCACAACACACACACACACACACACACACACACACAGAAGGAGCTGTGTTGAGCTTCCTCCAGTTACTCTATCCACAGATGGAGTAGAGCCTGGAGTCCTGATTTTAAATGCTAGCATTGCATTTGTTAGTTGTGCTCCTGCAGGGTAGTCACTGCACTGCAGCTGTGTATTCCCAGCTGTAACAGAGACTTGTGAGGATGACATGGGAGAGGGACAGCTAGGTCATTTTCAAAATTCCTGACACTAATTTAGCATTTAGCAGATATTAATGTCATTATTCATTTTCTTCCCCTATATTTCTGTAAATAAGCGATCCTGCTGGTTTGAACTACTCAAGAACAAGCAACATCAGTATTAATTGATGTTCTAAGTGCTCAGATAACAAAACAGTAGGTGAAGTATCAGCCCTGGGGAATCTTCCCTGGAAGAACCTTGCAAAGTACTTCCAGAGTGCCTTGATTATGTCTGAGATGGGGGTAATTACTCCTTGCCTACTTCTGAGCACTAAGGGGAAAGACTCTGCTCATTATAGCCTTCAAAACCTGGCAAATGCTCAATAAGCACTTGTTGAATGAATGATGCTGACCACTTTAAGGAGACAACTCACTGGCTTAGCGACTGTATACTTACTAACTTCTGATAACTTCTCTATGAAAATACTTTTAAGATTACCAAAAACAGATATCTTTGTCTATTTGCTGATTCATCATCAAGTATGTACAGAAATGATGTCACTGCCTGGCATTTTGCTAGATTTCTGGAATTAAAAAACAAACAAAACAAGAGTTTTAAAATCAGAATTTAATGTGCCAATATTGTTTTCCCCTCAAATAAGGCTATAACTATTTGCTAAAATAAAAAAGCCATTCAGCTAAAAGCTCACCAAATCTTTGAAAACTCTGTCAGTCTGCAAACCCACATACATCAGTTCAACCTATGGATGGAATTAATAAAATCTTGACCTAACAGATGCAACATGGAAAAAAATTCACCATGGTTTGTGTAACAAGTGAGTCCAAACTGAGCTAATTTTTAAAACTCCAGAGAGTTGATAAAAATGGCAAAGATACACAAATATTCACATGCACACACAGAGTTTGGACTAGAAAAGCTGGACAAAGGATGCAAAGCATGGAAACAAACGTTCTAGACTTCTCTGTGGTTGTTGAGTTGTCTGGCATATGGTAATCAGATGAACTTGCTTATATTTATTCAGGCACTTACATCCACCTACACATCCACTTGATTCTACTTACTGACATTCCCCACTTGGTTCTCTTCCGAGAATTTTGTACACTAAACGTTTAGATAAGATTCCCTCTCTTCAGTGAGCCCTGACTTTAGGACCAACTGTGCCCACTTAGCACTCCTTATGCTCATGCCTCAGCCATGATCTTCAAACTTGTAGTAAGAGGCTACTAGTGTGTTTCCTGGCTGTCCAGACTCCCAAAATAGCCACACAGAAACTGTATTAATTAAATCACTGTTTGGCCTATTAGCTGTAACATCTTATTAGCTAGCTTTTACATCTTAATTTAACCTATTTTCATTATTTTATATTTTACCACGAGGCTTGTGGCCTACCAGCAAGGTTCCCCAATGTCTGTCTCCAGCAGCTCCAGGGCTTCTCCTCTAACTCCTCCTTCTTTCTCCCAGCATTCAGTTTAGTTTTTCCTGCCTAGCTCTAAGACAGTTTATTTATTCACCAATGATATTCATAGCATACAGAGGGAAATCTCTCATCACCTCCCCTTTTCTGTTTAAATAAAAAGGAAGGTTTTAACTTTAACATAGCAAAATTACATATAAATAAACAGGTATCTAATAAGAGTTATAGTTTCATTATTTATATATACTTTATCTTTTATCATAACTAAGGAAAGCTATAACTACCAATTCTTCAACTCCATCAAAAATCACAGGATAATATTACCTAAGTAAACAGGAAGTACATTTAAGCAACTTCCAAACTCTAGAATTGACAAAGACATCTCGCTGCCTGGACAGTCACACAAAGTTCTTCTCTATCTTTGAAGCATCCATCTCTAGCCTACATACCCATAATATCCCAGACTTTTCCACAAAGCATGAAATTTTATAAACAGTTCCACCTATATTATCAGTTTGTCAGTCACTTTGTTCTGTGTCCTGCAGAATGTCTAGCAGAGTCTTTCATGAAGCAGGAACCCGAAGGACTGTCTCATCTTTAGGCAAGCAATGACTACTGAGTCATTTCTCTGTGGGTCCTGCATGTCCAGTTAAGTACTCCAGGCAAGAGCAGTTTTTTGCTCAAATGTCTAGCAAACTCTATAAGGAGCCTCTTCAATGCCCATCTTCCTCTTGAAGTAACTGTTGCTGCCAGGAGCAGATGTGTCTCTGTCATGAAAAGCCGTAACTTCTTAAAACATTTTAAATGCCATATTCTGTAGCCTTTGAAAGACTTGAAGACTATCTATCTAACTGAAATATATCTCTATATATCTAGAAAACCTAACTAACATGACTACAAGCTTGACTATTATAGATGACTCTCTATTAACCTATATTTCTTAAATATATAT